>JAVLVB010000469.1:306426-332594 GCA_032876305.1 Orestias chungarensis
AGGTTTATATTTATTTACTTATTTTTACACATAGAAGCATCCCCCCCCCCACACACACAGGAAAAAAATAGCAAATTATTGAAAATAATGGACAGTAACATATCTCTTTGTACCCCCAAATCAGTTGGGTTAAACAAACAAACAAAAACAAAAACAGAGGCATGTATTATTTACACTAACAACTTGCAATAAGGCGTTTTTTTCCATTACAGCCACAGAACGTCTCATTATTTAGAATTATTATTATTATTATAATTATTATTATTAAAAAGTTGTGGCTGACGAGCGGTTTCTGCCTTATGTTGCTGAACACTGACACGTTTCTCATAATGAGAATTCACTCAAATGTTACACAAAGACTACGTTTGCCATACAAAGGCTTCAAAATTACAGAAGCGGCACTATGCAACATATATATTTACTTTGTAAAACCATCCTCTTTTTTTTTAGAGTTGTCTCTACAAACTAAGAACACTAAAGTTTTTTGCTCGTTTACTGCAACCAAACAAAAAAAAGAGGTAGAGATCAGTGAGATCACATGAGATCAGAAGGGTATGAAGGTTTTCGAGTATTAAAAAATTATCAATATAATTTAGATGTGAATTTTAACTGGACCATTCATACAAATATGTTTTGATCCATACTCTCCCCCAAAAGCTTTAATATTCTTTAGCACAGGGAGCCTATTCCCCTGTCTGACATAATGCTTGACATAATAAAACACACAAGAAGGTGCAAAAACAGAAGTGAACCAAAACATACAAAAGCCAGGATTGTGGCAGTTTATATAGAACCTGTAGCATTTTTTTTATATGGTTTGATTCAGTATCTGCATAGGAACCCGACAAAAAATCAGAGCATTTTTTTACTACTAAATGCTTTTATCTTGCATAAACTTATAATTTGCGAGTCAATAAAGAAAATATGTGTTCACAAGCATTGATTGTTTGTGATTTTTTATGGTGAACACTAACAACTCAAAAACATGTTTGTTTCACTTGAGATTGAGGCAGATGCTTTGTGGAGCTCTGGTAGATCTACCTGTTGTAAACGTTGAATTTTCAGTATTTAAAAATCCCACAACATAGAAATAAAATTCTGTTTCTTTACTCTTACTATCAAACACAGATATTTTGTACAGTAGTTATACGTATATTATCCATTTTGATTTTTGCATTGATATTATGGTTCCAAAGAAATGTATTTACTAGGAACTTTTACTTTAATCTGGACTGGTTGCTGACCCCTCGTACAGTGGCTGGTCTTGCTGGAGGCACTTGTGCCCCATTCCCCCCCCCCCCATCCATACATTTAGGCAAAATTTGTGTCGTTCTCTCAGCTGAGCTGCTCACAGTTTCCCTCAGAGTTACACAAAGTTTTGTGGCTGCTTCTCTCCGAAAAACATCAACATTTGTGGTTCTAACAAGACCAAATGTGAAATGCCATGAATAGCTTAGCAAGTAAATTTACTGCCAGTCTGCGTTCCTGTAAATCCTACAAATTTAATAAACATTACATAACTTTATGAATGCCAGGTTTTACCTATTTGGTTTCTATTATTTTTCATGCTCTATAGCAAACTGAATAGGATGTCGCTTTTAGCAATTCATATTTAGATTTTTCCTTTGGTTTTGACAAATCCAAACTGAGCCCAAGGCATACAGACCACAGTATTATTTACTACTTACCCACTTTGGGGATATAAATAAATGTATCCAATAAAAGGATCTCTTCCACACCCTAAAATAAATGACTAATATAAATCTCTAACAGTAAGCTCTTGATTTGTAGAGTTATGTTGTCAACAAAATTGGGCCCTTATTAAAACTCTTCACATGTCTACTAATTAAACATGCTTCATTATATATCTGACTGATGTTTTATTTATCTGACTCTTGATGTTTGATTAGGATGTTATAAAAAACAATATTTGGTGTATTTTTTCTCTATTTCACTGGATATTTACTATTTAAGGGACTGCAGATGTGAATTAGAATAATACTATCATCAGTTGACATTTACATTTATGTTCTTCATGCTTCCTTTAAGAAATGTCTCAAGGATTATTAAGATGAAAAAAAAGGTGCTTTCTGGACTCTACCTTCTTCTCTTTCCTTTTTGAAAAGTGTCAGAAGGAGACGACGCCTTTGTGTCGCATCATATAAATCCCAGAGAAACATGGAATGATGGATTATTAATTTCGCTTAAATATGAAGCAGAGAAATGCTTTTGTAAATGTTTGCTTTAAAGTATTCAATCAACAGAGACACCAGTAGTCTTGGTTAAAAACTAATATATTTTAATCCTTTCCTAAGATGGGTTTTAAGTTCCCCTTCTAAATGTCAATAAACAGGTTTAACTTTATTAAAAAGAAGATTCTGTCAAAAGTTTCAACCCCCAAGTCTGACGTCTGATGCTTAGGCGAGCTGGATGGCTTACAGTGCTGCTACAAATATGGGCTGACCCCACATCAGTCTTTCTGACAGTTTCAGAGGGACCTCCGGATATGTGAGCCTGGGACCTGTTTTACCGAAATGTTTCTAAGAACAAGTCACCTGAGAGTAACTGTAAACAACTCAACATGTTAGATCAATTAGGTAAGAGGTGTCATACAGAATGAACAGAGTTTATAGCACATTTTGAAAAAAAAAGAAAAGAATTAAAACCGACTGCAGCTAACTTTACTTTGCTTTATTAAACAAAATGTTAAACTTGTTTATCGCATAAATGAAAATTCTTCTCTTAAACTTTAAAAGAGATCTGTTGGTTTACACCCTATAAATGAACTATAATCACCTGCGACTCTCAATTCATTCATAGTATTTTTATAAAGATGCACAAAACAAAACACAAAAAAACAAAACAGCATTTGCTACTTTTCACAATCTCTCAGTTCAACCTTTTTACATTCGATCATTTCCAAGTTGCTCATTTCCAGCAGTTTGGATTTGTATTTTGGATAAATTTTATTACAAATAAATATTTAGAGGGAGAAATTTCAATACCTGCTGTTTCAGAAACGGACCTTACACAGCAGAATTTGCGTAAAAGTCCTCTGACATGCATTATGTTAACAAATCTGTTTGGATGAATAAGCAAGGGTGCTTTGTTTTACCAGATACAGTACATTGTTGCATTATATTATAGGACATCTTGCTGATATAAAAGATCCTGACTAACACTGCTCTGACCAAGAACCCAAAGATTAAATAAATTTTTTTAGCACAAAATGTATTAAAAAATGTCACCTGTGGTTCATCTTTAGTCCTTTAAAGAACAGAAAAAAAAGTTACATACACATAGAGATCCAAAATGTAAGTGCAGGATCCATCCGTTTTGCAGATCCTTGAATTTACGCAGCATTAGAAAATATTGTCTATTAAAAAATTATACATTTGACATTTTAATGGGAATTTAACACAAGATTATGGGAAAAACTGAAAACAGAACTGAAACTGCGTTTGTAATTGACTAAGAAACGCACATTTTGAGTAACGACAAATGTCAAAAAAATAAATAAATAAATGCAGAGGGGACTCGAAATTAGTTTATAAGACGTCACATTTAAAAGACTTTCTGTAAATGCAACAACCCCAAAAAATACACAAGCTGACCAATTTTTTTGGACTTGCTTGAAAACAGTCAACGTAATGGAAAAAACAAAAGCGTAATCTTGTAAAGAAACCCAGGATGCTTAAGAAAATAAGTCATCTCGGGGATTTCATTGATGTTTTGAAAGACCTTTTAAAAAAAAAACAATCAGTCTGATGCAAAAATCTGTATCTTGCACAATAAATTTGTTGTTGTGTTCTGAATCTTTTTCCGCTCACAGAAGGGGCTGAGATGATCAGCTGATCCTTCGAGCTATTACCCCACCCTCTAACCCAGTTCTGCAACCTGTTACACCACAACCCCTAACCGGCCCCTGGCCCTTTGACTCTCTTCCAGGGTTTTGCTTGCACCAGGTCACTTTACATGTGGGATTATCTAAACATGCTTGAATGGACCCTGTCATTTGAACCTGTTGGGCAATTTATAAAACCTGCCTTCAATATTTAATTTAGAACTAAATTTGCATTGGAACAGAACGCTCACGCTGGAAAGGACAAAGTGTCGTAATTCCTGCTGGTGTCTCTCTTTCATACATGCTTTATAATTTACAAAATACTTTACCCAGCTCCATGTGGTGTCAGTAGAATACTGTGGCCCGGCCTCATCGATCTCCTCTTCGTCCGCTGATATCATGTGGTGAATTTCAAAAGCAGAATTGTGGAACGTCCTCCAACGTTGATGGTTTATTTTTGCAGAAACTACACAGGCTTAGCTCGCCCTAAAACATCAGACTGAGCTCTCAGAGCGCAATGAGCGTCTGACTGTCAAGTGCAAGTGGGCAGCGTCTTACTAAATTTACCTGGTACCCCCCGGTTGGAAACATGAGTCACCCCTTGAGTGGAAATCTTCCACTTGAACCTCTGACTTCTTGGGCATTTGTTGGGATTGCTGGAATATTTTTGACAGAATGTTAGTCTATGAGGTTTTACATGATCACACACCGGTTAGACAGTTGACCTCCTGGCTGAGCACTTCAAACGCATGCCTGTCAGTCTTCTCAATAGGTTCATTTCCTATTACCTAATAGAAAGCCTGTAATGTCTATGTGACATCTATTACGCCCTGAAAGACCGCAGCACTACCGTCACTGACATTCAGATAAGGCCTCCTATTACACAAGCACACAGTCTTACTGGTACACTGTGACCACTGCAAATAATTTAATCCTTTTATCACCAATTTGTTTTTAGCTGCCAAGAAAGTTAACCCCATAATACAGAGCCTTTCAAAAATATTCATTTTGGATTAGAATTGACTCATGTCGGAAGATGAAAGCAGTGTGAGGTTATAAACCGATACCCCAAGGTTTGAATTTCAATTATGGTAAAAGAAGGAGACAACAAAAAACCATCTAAGCCAAGTTAGAAAAAAATAACAGAAAGCAGCACCTAAGCTAAGTAATAGTCACTTTGGAGGAGCAGCGAAGGTCCACACAGCTCAGGTGGAGAAAATCTGACAGCAGAAACATTAAATCTGGCCTTTGTTGAAAAGAGACAAGAGGGATTTTTGTTGAAAGAAAATTCAGACTGCTGTTTGGTGCCATAATGATAATAATAACAACTATTATTATACAATAATAAAAGAAACTCCGGTCAGGGACAAACTTTCTATTTTTGGGGCTTTCATGTAGTAAACCGCCACGAGTGTTTACAACATACTTAAATAGAGGGACTGAATACCAAAGCACTATAAGCTTTTCATGATAAATAATAAAATATAATCTCTTTATGTTTATAAATTAAAATGCCAATCAAAGTTAAAAGTTAAAGGTGTTTTAATAGGTGAGACTGCAGCTAGATTCATGGTGTGACTACAGCGCATTCTGGTGTTCAGTATTAGTAAATACATCATCGTTTGAATGAAAAGTTGCTTTTCACATGCTGTCGTTTAGAGAATTAGATGCTATTATGGCAAATATAAAGTATAATCAACCCCAAACAAATATAAAACCATGCTTATATCTTATTAGAAACAAAAAGGTTAGATTTTAGCTTACTTTTCTAATTAGATGTACTGTTCAGATACCTTTCAACATAAATATCCAATTTTCCCGCAGCTACCTGAAGGCAGCACGGTGCTCTCGTCGTATGTGCAGCTAACTCAGTTAGCTTTTGTGTCAACATGGAGCCGGGCTGTTAGTTCTTGTTTCTGGCTAATAACTCGCCGGTATTTGGTGGCTTTAATGTTCGGTGCAGGTCACTTAAAAAACATCGGCAAAGCGGGAACTGGCTGGTAGGTTGTCTTTAAAAATTAAAAATAAAAACCCGGAGACGTTTGCTAAGTCGCAGCCCACGTTCACTGAATTCGCGTGGATCAGCTGGTCGCGGAGTTAAAGCTAGCAGCATCAACAGGCTAGCAACGACGCCGAATGTCGGAGGAGGGCTTTGTTTTATTCATGTATCGTATCTTCCATGGCAGCAAATCTCACAATTGAGCAGTCAGTGATATATCTTAGCTTTGTTTGTGCCAGACGTTGAGCGGCCTTGTCTTTATTAAAGCGGTTCAACTGACAAGGAAACGTTAGCTTACAAAGCTAAGTGGTAGAACAGCTAACCATGTAGAAGATCTGCTGTCAGTTTCTTGTTAACGCCGAAAACACAATCTAGTTTTTATTATTTTGTCTCTGTCAGCTGTAATAACGTAAGTAAGTTGCCCCCCCCCTTTTTTTAATCGATCTGCAAAATAAAGTGTAATTTATAAATGTTATTTTCTTGTTTGTGCTAAGCTTGATGGCTCATCCGCACTAACAAGTCTGATTGGTGCTTTTTTAATTCTATCAGTGAGAAAACACATTACTTGTAACTAATGTTCCCCAAAACAAGAATTTATAGTCAAGAAGAAAGCGCTAAAGTGTTTATGTTTGTAACAAAACATGTGAAACATCATCATTTGGTCTTTTTTTTCTTTTTTTCTTTTTTCAGGCACTTTCGCCGGACGATGGACGAGCTGGTCCATGACCTGGTGTCAGCGCTGGAGGAGAGCTCGGAGCAAGCTGCCCGGGGAGGCTTCGGCGATGGCGGAGACCACGCGCTTGCAGTCGGGTGTCTGTTGAAGAGACAGGCTCGGAAACGGAGGGGTAGGAAGCGACGCTCGGACAACCCGCATCCGCCCTGGGAGACGGGCCACCTCAGCGAGGGTTCAGAGTCCAGCGTGGAGGAACATAAGGTGAGGCTTGGAATTGTGTCCTGGCTGCTGGAGAGGCTGCACACACTCTGGCAGCTACTTCTGCAGCTCCCCGATCTCCTCTGCATTTGCATGAAGCTAGTCACTACATTGATCTGTAGGCTGTAAAGGGGAAAATATATTGTCGATTTGATTGATTACTTGCATGCATCTTTCCTGACATTCTTGTAGCTTCCAGTCTCTTCCTTTTATCAAAACGAATCGCATCTTGTTTTCACCACCGTACCGTTTGTTGCAGGACTACCGTGCCAGCTCGGGAGGTGTCTCTGCTGCCAACAGCCACGCCCGCGACAACAGCGATTCTGACGACCAGCTCGGCCCCAAAAGGCGGCCGCACCACGCCGCCGACCAGGGACGAAGTAAACGGCCGATTTGGCCAGAAGACCTGGCTGTTCTGGGGTCAGCGGAGGGAACGCGCAGCCTCAGACGCCGACGTAAGGTCAAACGCATGGCTGTGGACCCGCCGGCTGAACCAGAACCTCACTCCTCCATCCTGCTCGGGCCGCCGCCAGTCCCTAAGGCCCGTGTAGGCAGCCGGTTGCACAGACTCTGTGGCAACGACAGTAGGGCTGCAATGGAGCTGTGTGGAGGCAGCCTGATGGGGTCCGTTGGAGAAAAGAACAGTGTAAAGAAGAGAAAACTGGCGTTGCAGAGACTGGGACTGGAAGCTGCGGATGAAGGAGTTGTTGTTGAAAGTGAAGAGGCTCTGTCTTCACCAAAAGAAGAATCCAAGGACAAGATGGAGCTAGATGAGCAGAAGGGCTCAGATGAGGATATGAGTGACAGGTGGTTAGTGTTTTGGCTTTTCAAGTCCTCCCCTTTTCTCAAGTAATGGACACGAGTTTCTATTTACTCTGCATCCTCTATGTTAAAACTGTAAATGTAATTACATGTCTTTGTCACCTTCCACAGTGAGACCAGCAGTGTCAGTAACAGCAGTGATGGTGGCCTTTATACCAATGACGAGGGGAGGCAAGGTGGGTTTGGAGCCGTGCGCGTCTCAAAATTTTCATCCTAATCCAATTTTTCTCTTCGCTCTGAGCCAATTGTAAGTGGGAGTTTGGTCATTTTCTGTCATTTTCTTGCTCCAGGTGATGATGAACAGAGCGACTGGTTCTGTGAAGGAGAACCAGGGTCTGGATCCGGGCCCGGTGGTGCGTGTGGGATAGCAGGAGTGGTTCCATGGTGGGAGAGGGAGGCGGCATCGGAGGAGATTGACCTCGCCGACCCCGTCTTCAACAGCATTCTCACAGGATCCTTTCCGCTCTTGAGGCCCGCTACACAGAGAGGTACATAATGATCAACCTGGGAGGGATGCTCGTCCTTAGAGTTGAACAATGAGTTTAAGAGAAAACTGGACTCTTTGTATGATTTGTAAATGTTTTCACTCTGAGGATGCCCTGTTCTACATTAGCTATGTTTACTCGCACTGAATCTTTATAAATTTGATCGGATTAAAGTATGTTTAAATGATCCAAATGTATCTTTTACAAAACAAATTAATCCAACCATACATTGTGTTTCCTTGATCCAGTTTTTTGTGTTTCTCACAACAGAAGATCTTTGACTTAAAAAGTTGTCAATGCGGAAGCAGAGCAGGTGTTTCTTCACGCCTATTGCCATTAAATGTGGAAAAAGAGCTTGATGACATTAGTTGAGTCAGTTTATCACAGTCAGAATGATTTACATCATTCACATTATCATTTGAATTTAAATTTAATTCTGTTTGAGCTGAATCTGATTAGACTATTCAGATTCAGGTGTTCAGATGGTACTTTTTTATTTAGATTGGCCATTTATTGAGATTATTTTTGGTCCATGTTAACGTACCCATTGTTATTTTATTTTCAATCTTGAACAATAGGGAGCCAAAAAAAAAAAAGCTGTAGTTGGTAAAACCAAAAAGTATAAAGCTAAATTCGTGATTCAGTTTATTCTCACTGACGAAATAAAATGGGATCAAGAGCGAGTTTCTATGTGAATACACCTGGAGTTATATTTTACAGGGTTTCAGGCCAGGTTGAGTCGTCTTCATGGAAACCAGCAGGGATTTGACGCGGGTCTGCCAGGAAGCTCAGGTCAGGGCTTCAGTGAAAGGCTGAGTCAGGACCCCCACGAGTGAGTTCTCCGTTTTGTTTTGTTTTTACTTTTTTTTAAATATGAAACCCCCATTCAAAAATATTTATACGTTTTTGTTTTTTATGTTTTAATTTGATCATTTAATTGTAAACAGGCCTTGGTTTAGCTCCAGCTCCAGGGACCATGGGCAGGTGAGCTTTGTTTCAAACTGGTTGAACTGCAGAGTTCAGGTTTTTATCCATTACAAAAAAACAAGTCTAGGTGAATGACTTGAATCTTTGGAATTGCTTTATTGATCACTTATTTTATTTATTTCTTTTTTTTTTAACCCCTTCTACAGTTGCACTGGGATCCACGAACCGACAGAGGGCATAGGAGGAGCTGTTCAGCTAAAACGGCGAGCAGGTTAGAAAAGCCAAACAAACAAAAACAAAAAAAAACATAATTTGCAGTTAACATTTTTTCCTGTTTTAAGCCACTAAAGATAATATTCTGGTTTGTTTTTATCACGTTTGTTTCTGCAGACAGACCAGCGGACACCTCGGGTCTCTGTGTACAGGCGACATCAAGCGGAGGCGGAAGGCAGCTCCTCTGTCTACCGTTGTGCCCTCAGGTAATGGATGCTGTCAAACTTACACTCAACATCAACACACCTTCTGCTATGTTTTGCCTTTTGCACCACTTATTGTCTAATAGGTTCTTTCTGTAATGCATCTACATGTGGCCACTTGCATCTTTTTATCCAGAAATATTTGGAGTTGGGCTGTAAGGCACATAATAAATTATTTGTTAATAACTGGGTAGCTATTCGTAGACGGAGTACTTAGAGACTTTGGAATGAGCGACTTTTACTCTGCGCTGCTTACAAACAAAGACATGATTAAAACAGTTCTTGGTTAGCCTCTGTGGCTAAACTGAAGTTCCTGGAAAACAGAGGACAGCATGACCATTGTCAAAGACCGAGCCCGATGTCCTTACTTCTCCGGACGCATTTGTTGCACGTAGTGTGGCTAAGTGAATTAACCCGTTACGTTTGCAGAAAGGCCGGATAAGTAGGCAGACAGAACGCCTAATCTGTGGGATGTCAGCACCGGTTTTAGCTTTTTGAAGTCACCAGGATTAGACACTTTTCTGGGGACTTCAGAAGGCCCAGGTTCATTGTTGGGTTACACCATAGATTCTCTGTTGGCTTTAGGTGAACAGTTTATTGGCCAGTCAAGCAGTGAATTCATGGCTAGTGACAGGTATGGTGATTTCAGCGGGAAGTCCTGCTAGAAAATTGAAAAACATTTGTCTCATTTGACAAAAAAAAAAAAAAAAAAAAAAAAAAAACATTAATGAAAGCAAAATTTTACATTTCATTCACTGGAACCAACAATTTTACTATGTATTGATTTCTGGCAAATAAAAAATGTCTTTTTCTGGTTGGACAAGTTCAGGTTGCTTTTAAGATGTCATTTTTATATTTTCCAAATCTTTGTTATAAAATCAGAGGAATGTTCAAAATGTTATTTTTTTTAATTTAATTTTATTTTTGTTGCTAATTTATAAAAATATTTCTTCTCAGGTGCGGTTGGAGAAAATGCGCCCCCCATCCCTGACACAAACATGGGAAGCCGCATGTTGCAGAGCATGGGCTGGAGCCCAGGGATGGGCCTCGGCCTAGAGGGAAGGGGTATCACCGAGCCCATCCGGGCCACACAGAGACCCAAAGGGGCAGGTTTAGGTTTTAACTGATTAGTCCGTTGCTGGACTTGTAGGACAAGATGCTGCAAAAACAAATGACTGAAATTCTCCTCAGGGTGATTTATTTTTAACGAAGGTCCTACGAGCGGTTAGAATAAAATAAAATAAAAACGAGGATTGGTCTACCAAGAAGGTCCGCGTTGACAACCTTCCCATATTGGGGAAACTTTTAGAAAGCCTAGTGTGGATTCATGTGACTGTAATAGATAGATAGAAATGAGTTGTAAAAATGCCCGGACTCCATGTTGGAGAACGTGACGGCGAAGCAGGCTCGCCGAGACAGAGCAGCTGATAACAGAGCGGTCTGGTAGCAGTCTGCCAAACTGGTTGGAGCATTGATGAGCATCACCTATATTTTTCTGAGATTGCACAATAGTTTTTGAATCAAAAGTTTGAATAGGCCGTACCTCAACACTCCTTTTTTAAGTTTTTTTTTTTTTTTTATGTCCTAATGAAGTTGTGATACTTCATATTAATATAAGAAGGTTTATCTGGATTGATGTATTATTCAATTTTACTCATCTAATTAAGGTATTAATGTCATTAGAAAGTTTTTATTTCTCAACAAACAAGTAAAATAATAAATGTTTTTTTTTGGCAAATCTCAGTTCTTGTGTCACTTGTCATGTAATTTTTCTGTTTATTTTAGTTTTCTGTTTTTTTATATCACATTTTAAATGATTTTGGTAAAAGTGCAATGTGTTACTACACATTTTATAGTATATTTTAAATTAGAAAAACAGAAAAAAATATTTGGTACAAATTGTAAAGTCATTACAGAGCAGAACTTTCCATTAGCGTTATTGTAAAGAAGTATCTGATTGTGTTATGGAGTGGGTCGGAAAAAAAAGTTATTTAGAGAACTGAAGCTTTGTGTAGCACCCTTCTTTCAGCCAGCTGGTTAATCAAGGCACAAGGGAAGATGGTCTGCTCATTCTTGCACTTTATGTAAACTTAAATGATTTTGAAACTACATCTTTTTAAAGCCTTTGTGTAACATGAAACCAGTAACTAATAATTATACCCACATAACAGAAAACAATAAAATATCTGAGCTATCCTTTTAAATGACTCTCCTCAGGTTTACTGTGTTTTCATTTTATTAGCTTAATTGGACCTTTCCTTTGGACTCTACCTTCAGTGACTGACTTTTACAGATGTTAAAAAATCTCAGTGGGTAAAGCTTAACAGCAAGTTCCATTTCTCTTCCCGAGTCTATATGTTTTATACCAGTTTCATGTTGCAAGTCTTCAGAAGGAGGCGGCCGCTCAACAGTACTGTTAAATGATTTAAAAATGAATGTAATTTACTCGATGGTAGTCACATCTTCAAGCAGAAGCGATTTTTCATCATGTTTCAAAACATGTCCCTTTTGGTCGATTTCCTGTTACACAATCTTGCATTGTAAAAAAAAAAATTTTGTTTGCATGGGAACTCAAAGCTTTAAAATAGTTGAACAGTTTGAAGATCAATTAAAAGTTTCCTTTTGACAAAGTTTTATAGACTTTAGCTGATTATAGGGGTTTTAAATACAGTAAGGGAACACATGGGTGGAGTTATACTGGCTCCCTTTAAAAGGGGATGGATGGGTTTGTTTCCTCTCTTCTAGTGATGGCACTTTGAAGGAAACCGAATCTCTGGCTTTGTTAACAAAAATATATTTTTTAAACTCTACATATTCCTAAGAAAAAGCCATTTGTGTCCCTGATATAGTTTTATATTGTTTCAGAGAAACCTGGTATTTGTTTTTGCTAACACATTTTATCGGTCGGGCGTTTTTGTTGGAGTGGCCATACAGAAACCATTTTCACAAGAAAGGCCTCTGCTCTTATGAAATCCACAGAGATAGAGGTTAAGATGAAAGTAACAAGACAAGAAAAGCTTTTTCAAAGCTTCAAGTCCAGACTTGCATTAACGGTGTCAAATTGGAACAACTTTTAACAATCAACTTCTTTGAGGAACTTAACCTTTGCACCGGAGAGCCCCAACATATTTCCTCCTTTTTATTAGATATCCAAACCCCTTAATATCTCAAGCTCTATTAATACATGTTGACTCAACATTGCCTAGAATACAGTTAGAGAATCATCTGCATTCTTCATTCTCCGTCATCTTTAGCATTGCTCCAACAAAAAAAACTCCCTGCTGCATCTATGGAAATGCAGGAGATCCCTGCACCAAGCACGTCAGTTCTCCCTCCTTTCCCTTAGACACACTTTCTGCCTCACTCAGGACTCCCCTGTGAGCGAGCCAGGGCAGGTGAACTCAGCACTGGATCTGAAAGAGATGCTGAGAGCAAGGAAAGAGGGAGAGGGGAAAGTCTGTGTGTGTGTGTCTGTGTTTATGAATTTGTGTGCACACTACTGCATCGCTGATCTACAGAGACCGGAGGGGAGGAGAGCTAGAGTGTTTGTCCTTGAGACTGACTGAATAACTGACTGCAGCTGGAAAGCAGAGCCACTGACCAGCCTGACCATCCGGTGGATGAAACCAACAGTGAGTAGTGAAGAGAGGTGGCAAGCTGAGCAAACAAGAAGAACCAGAGTCAGTTTTTTCTTTTTCTTTTGCACAGTTTCGGCAAATTTACTGATGTCATTTTTTGCTCTTGTCTGCTTAGAAACAGTGGGCTTTGAGCGGAAATATGTGTGTGTGTGTGTGTGTGTCTGTGTGTGTACTAATGGTGTTTTGGCATTTCTCACCTTCTAAGGTCCATTTTTCAAACAAATACTAAATTGTAAAGTCTTATGGATCAATGTGGGTTTCAAAGCCTGTACTCCATAAGAACCAGTGTAGTTTTTAGGTTAGTTTTAGGAATAAGGTGTTTGATGAAGTTTAGGTAAGGTTTAGGGTTTGGCAGACAAAGGGTCAGGGTTACACTATAAGAATGAATAAAAAATGAAATGAAGTCAATGCACAATATTTGAGAAGGAACAAAGAAATAAATTGAGCGTGTGTAGGCAAATACCTACTGTGAATCCATGTGAACTGTAGCTTTTTTTTTTTTTATTCAGTCCAGATTTTTTTAAAAGCTTCATCTTTCAGTTTGTAAATACTTCAGCAAATCTTCAGCTGCATCTGCAGTGCTTGTTCATGTGTGCCGTGTCTAAAAAAAGCTATCTAGAACATCTCGTCTCATTTATATCGACAGATAAACTGATTAGCACGTTTACCTTGAAGGCATTATATGTCTTTATGCAAATGATTAACTTTTGACTGCTGTAGTCTCTTTCTGGCGTGGTTAGAAATCATTAAGCTATAGTGGACAGGCTTTCTAGGTGAAAGGATGACCAGAAATGGGGGTTCCCTTAAAAGGAGACAAGTGGGATGAGCAACTCCACTGCAAGGTGAAACATCCCAGGGCCACACCTTGGAGAATCTGCTGGATCAAATGATTAGAAACAGAGAAGGAGGGATGGAGAGAAACAGATTGGGAAATAATAAAGTAGCAGAAATGTTTAAAAAGCTTAAAACAACATTTAAAAAGTGAATTTATATCATTCAAAAACTTCAATTATTACAATATATACAATCATCTACATGGAAAGTAATATTATTAAAGTATAAAGTTTGATTTTATGATCATTACTTGATGGTAAACGAAAACATTTAAAAAAAAACATTATTTGCTTTTTGCTTTTTACATTTTATATATATTTAATAAATTAGTTTAACAGTTTTAGTATAATCTTCTTATTTATTTTATTGCAGCGAGAGTTCACATTCGCTTTGATTGTGTTGTTGACTTTACAACGATCCCTCATAATGAACAGCTATGTAGCAACGATGGAGAGGAAGAAACCTCCAGCAGACCCAGAACCTTTTTCAGTGTGAGCGACCATCTTTCTACTACCGAAAATAGAAAAAAACAAAACAAACAGAAAACATACAGTTAACTGTTAAAATTACAACAAATGCATATTGTACAGATATAAGAAATTATTGGCATTACATAAAGGTCATTTTTGTTTCAGCAGTCTAAGCCTTAGCAGCAGAACTACAAATGTAGCTCAGGATAACTTAACTCCTCTGAATGAAAACCTGAACAAATGCAAGGCCGAGTTTTTCAGTTTTTTTCACTTCCTGACAGGAGAGTATTAATTTAGGAAAAATTCTGGAAATGAACTAACAAATCTTCTAAATATTTAAGGATTTATCATTCAGACGTCGGATGTGAAAGACATATTTTAGAGAAAAAGGTTCTTTACTTTATTACGAGAAACCAATTTAATGCCTTTCAGACCAAGTGGTTGAGTGAACAGGTTCTTTTTCAGAAGCTCTTGCCCAAAGAGGACAACTTCTGTGCTGTCAGAATGTAAAAGCAGAAAATAATAATGTCTTAATTAACGACATACAGATTTTTGTCCCTATTTTCCAAACTTGTTTATTAAAAACAAATGAACCTTTAAAGAATACTTTTATTTCAATGCAGTTTTTTAAATTAGCTTTTCTGAAGTAAGGCAACATCCACAAAAGATGATCAGTGGTGCTGCAAACAGGATGTATTTTAACAAATAAAAGCTTGACCAGATGGAGAGGAAGCCAGAGGGTGGATGCATAAAGCCAAAGTGACCTTATTTTACTCTATCACTGTTGTGTTTTTTCTTCCTGTTGACTTTCTCTGTCTCAACATGCTGACTGTGAGCCAGAGGGCTAAATTTGCCACCTGTGGAGATAAAAGTGATATGATGAGTTAGAAAGCATGCAGCGTCTCTGTTGTGAGTGAGTGGGAGGGGTGAATGTAAATGTGAGAGTTCCTGACATCAGCACTAAATATGTGCGATGCTGACTAATTGGATTCTGTGTGCGTGTCGGACCCGCATTGGTGGCAACTCACCTGGGATTAGTCTGGGAACCAGGTGCAGGTTTGAAAAAGCTGCTGTGATAAATGTGCAAGAGGGTGACACTGTGTCTTGTAGTGAACACCATTGTGTGGGTACTATGTTTAGGGTTTGTAGTTTAAAGTCACATCCTCTTTATAGAGACAAGGTTTTGTTAGATTGCATTTCCACCGAACCCATAAACATGCGACACATTAACTGAAAGGCACCCGAGAGCCTCACAGAGGAACAATGTTGTTCAACAAGGAGATGTGGAAGTCGAACCTCACGCAATATTCACATGGTTGTTTTTTTTCAGCTTCAATCTAGTTTTCTTTCAGGATTTTCTCTGTTTAGATCCATCTAGCTTGACATTAAATGAGCATCCCCCACAGCGTGATGCTGCCACTAATATATGTCACATGGACTGTTTTCCAGGTGATGAACGTTATTAGTTTTCTACCACACAAGCACAGTGTTTAAACGAACCTGACAACATGCTTACTGTGTCAAGGACTTCTTTGGTTTTTCTTTTGACCAAATGTCTTCATGTGTCTTAAAGAAAAGCTGATGGTTTAAAAAAACAGTAAGATTTTTGTTGAAGCCATCTTTTAGTTTCTGAAATCCATCTGACGAAGGTTTGCCTCATTCCTCACTTCAGAATATGAAATGCTTAAAGGCGATTCTTGCATGTAGCCTGTATAAAATTGCCCGAAACCTGAGAATTTCACTGAGAATCTCACTGAGATTTACCTCAGTGAGATTTACATTTGAACTTTGACGTGCACTGGGACTGGTTGACTCCTTGGTTGATCTACTGGTATGTTTTAAGCCATCGGCATGCTGCAGGGTTCTAATGATGGTCTTACGTATATCTTAATAACCCTTCTAATACATAACATACAGTGAGCTGTCCATGTCCTCCTGCACCAAATCCTTCCCAACCCTTTCCACTTCTAGCTCTGTGCTTCTGAGCTTTTGTGATGTTTTTCTTTTGGAACACCCTCTGGTTTTAAAATTATTCGCTTAACTGTGACCAAAGAAAAAGTCCTAATCTGTTTGAAAGGATTCCTCCTTCTATACCTTGAACGAAAGCTCTACTTGTGTCATCTCTTCCTGATTATACAAGAATTCACCAACATATTACCAGTAACTAGTAAGAAATAGATGTAGGTTCAGTCATAACTTTTTAGATTTGTCTTTTTGGAGACTTCTTGTTGCATCTGTTTTCAGGGTGAACTTGGTTGGACAGACAGACTTGGGTATGCTGGCAAATGTTATGAATGTCTTTCACTTGTAAACTATTTTCAGTATAAAATAATGACCCATAAGAAATTAAAGCCCATTTTCTAAAGTTTTATAGTGAGTAAGCCTTCTTCAAAGTTCTTATTAGCAATATTTTAACGGGACGTGAAACTCTTGCGAGTTATTTTTACATTATACACAGAAATAACTGCGTGGCTAAAGGTAGAGCCTGTTGATGGATGTAATTATTAACATAAATGTAGCTTTGAAAAAATGTGTGTGTGTGCCATGTGTTTTAACAACACACAAAACTCAGTCTTTTTAAAACTTTAATAAATTTGTTAAAAATATTCATACCAAAAAATTGGTTTCAGACCAGATTTTATTGAAATAATGCTGACTGCTATGGAATATGGAGCTGTTCCTATTTTCTTTCAATCTACAATGAAAAGGGGAAGAATAAGGTGACCGGGAGATGACCCGTTAATCCAATTTTGTTTGTTGAGAATATGAAGGGAATTTGCTGCCATAATCCATATTATTTTGCTGAGAGAAGCTTGCTTACATAGACTAATCACCACCAGATTCTACAAATGGGCAAATGCCTTGGGCAATATGTTCGGTTTGGAGGACAGAACTACTAGTGGACTTTCAGCACCAGTCAATCGACATTTGGGATCAAACAGGACTTGTTTTGTTGTTTGAACAGAGAGATTTTCTCCACCAGGTGGCAATCCAGTCAAGTTATTGCAGTATAGGACTCCAGCTGAAAAGGATTCATCAGTGTGCTTTCTGGTCTCAGATATTCATTAAATGAGCTTAAGTTTCTCCTCATGAAACCCTGCCCTGCTGAAAGCCTTCCTGTGCAGATAGGTTTCCCTGCATTTCCTCTGCTGTGGGACCCTGTGATTCACAGATAAGTGAACACCATTTGAGGACCATTGACCCACCGTGGAGAAGCGGCAGCAGGTCCTAGAAGCTCTAAGTGACATTTCTGTGGTTTTGTTTCTTTAGGCTCCTCTCAGAGGGTTTCTAGGGTTTCTGCCGTAGATGTATGTGTGAGCGGGGGAAATCTAGATCCCTATACAGTAGGGCCGCGGATCAATATGAAACCGATCCGGGTCCAAGTGCTCATCTGTCAGCCAGGTTGTGGACAATTTCCCTACAATCCATCTATTTAGAGACACCAAACAAAAAACCGTATAGATTCAAGATAATGTTTATTCTCACAGCATGTCATAGTAATTAATAGATGGCTAAGAGTCAGATATAAAATAAGCAGATTAGACTGTAGTTTGGAAGTGTGGATGAGGCTGGACTCACAGCGTGACTGTCCGGTCTGGGAAGTAAATGCGAAAGCTGTCCCCAGAGGATGAGATTTGGTGGCTGTAATTTTAGCGATAGAGGGGAAAAAAAGGGTTAAAAACATAGACACATGCATTTCCCCCTTTTTCTGCAGATAGAAACGTTTGCATCTGGTATGTGGGGTCAATAGCTGGGAGCTGGGTCCGCTGTTACTGCCTCCCTTCGGAGCTGCGATCGAGCTATTGGCTTCAGCTCAGCCTCAGTATAAAAATAGTTTTGATGTCTAACAGCAGCCTTAGTTTTTGACCTCCGATAATTGCATTTGGAGTGTGTCGGTACTGGTCTTGGCCTCCCTGTCAGCGTCCATGATGCAAAATTGGTCATTCATGTTCTTAGAGTTCTTGTATTCAATTATTTTCTTTGGCAGTCTTGGGTTTCTATTTTGTCATAAGTTATACAGCCTTTAAAATATATTAGCCAGACTTTTGACTAATACATTTAAATTTAATTTTTTTACCTATATTCCAAGTTGAAAGACATATATTTACCCCAGTCGTACCAGTTAACTAAGCAACCAGTCAGACCAGGGAAATAAATTAATTATTCATTCAACATTACAAGACCGTCTTTGGTAAGCAAAGACATTTCACTCAAATTTTGTTTATTTTTGTTTAGTTCTTTAAACTTTAGTTTTTTATTTTGCGTATATATTACTACGCTTACATGCAGAATAACAAAATTAGGTATTCGTGTCAAAGATTTAGGTGAGAAAATGAAAACCCAGTCGGATGAGTTATTTAATGACACCATTCCAGCTGGCTGCCAGTATCCCGTATCCAGTAATAACATATGAACAATAATGGCAATATCCTCTGAGTTAAGATAAAACCCACAACATTAAATGCAGCGTTGAGGGTTTACACTGGAGAATTTCTTCAGAGATTTTTTTTAATTCGATGCATTTACTGTAGTAGATTATATCATAACATTCTAATCATGTCAGCATGTTGCCGTTTACTGCTCAAATGAAAAATAGACAAAATATAACACAACTATCAAGACATGGCTATCCACTTATACAGACAGTGGACAATGGTAAGCTTTGTAACTCTGGAGGAGTTGTAGAGATTCATAGCTCAGGTGTAAAAATGTGTTTACAGGACAACAATCTACTGTATGCTATACATTTCTAGCCTTTTGTGGAACAATTAGAAGAAGAATGCTCTGTGCCAGCTAGGTGCAAAGAAAACATATGCAACAATGAAACCGTATTGAATTATGTTAAAAACATTATCTGTAGAGGAAAAGCAGAATAGTACATCATCCTAACATAAAAATCTAAAACTGTATAGCATTCTACTCTGAGGATGCTTATCTCAATTGAAGCTGGTCAGAGGTGGGAAATCAGGAAAATGACTTGCAGTTGTATCTGTGGCAAAAAATAAGTTGTGTGAAGTTTTGACTCAAAAATGAACACTTCCCAATTATGCACTGCATTGTTTGGTCTGTCCTAACTAGATATGCAGAATGTCATGGTTATAAGATGATGATAATGATGATTAAAAAAATTATACAGCTGGGTTTTATTCGTTTTTTTAATGCAATTTAGTCATATGTATTTTCCAGTATGTGTGTGAATGTGGTTAGAATGACTTTTTCAGCTGACCGGGAGTTTCATGTAGTGCATAATGAGATAAAGTTCACTGCATGCAGTGTGTTCTCTGGCCTTCGTCTCAGCCACAGATTAGCACAGGTGATTCTATCCCTGGGAGGCAAGATCTGTGAGCACGGCATCAAGCTGATAAGTGAAAAAGAGATTTGGTCAATAGTATTGGGGAAAAGACACCCTGTTGCTCACAGCTGTGTATCAAAGTTTAAAAAACGTGTTTTTATTTTTATTTTGTAGAGCCGCATCAAAATTTCTACATGGTTAAGTGGCTAAAAGACATTCACTGAAAACAGTTTCTAGAAATAAGTTAAATGTCACAAAACTAAATTGAGATTCATGAAGTAAATTAAAGACAAATTATCCTCCTCAAAAGTCAAACAACAAAACTTCAAGCAACAGATGTAACTGATTGCCTCAAAACAGCCTAAACGTTTGGTAGCAAAACAAATGTTGTGGACAGGTCAGACCAAAATAGATGTTTCTGATCTAAATAAAAACTCATTGTTTGGGTACAAAGCAGCACTGCAGCATACAACCTTGTTCCATGTCAAACATGGAGGTGGGAATATCATGCTTAGGGTAGCTTTGGTTGCATGCGATGATTGCTGCTCTTCTTCAATGGAAAATGTATAAGTAATAAAAGTGAACTCTGATACAAATAAGAATGGTGAAAGTAGTTTCACTTACTGTTGTTTATCCAACAGAAATGCAAAATAAAACTGAAAAAAAGAGCTCATGTCACGTTATAATTGTTGGCTTGAAATTCTAAAAGATTATATTTGAAGGCTCAGTGTATTGCAAGCAATTTTAACGTACTTGTATAACATTGATTAGTAGTATTGGATTGATTTAAACTGATATACAAGATTTTTTTTCCTAAAAAAATATGGCAAAAAAAAATCTCTGGCTGTTGAGCAACTGTTTTGTTGTATGCATATGCCAAAATAAACCGTTTGGCATGAGACATTACTCAATTAAGAAGTTGGAAAGCAGGTTTCTGGGCCAAAGTGTGTATTTTTTTGTGTGTATTGATTAGAAGGATGTGATTGTTTTCTGACTTATAAAGGATTTAACTTTGTTCAAATTACATCATTTAATGGTGGTTTTAATTTTCTATTTTTAGAGATTACAATAGAAATACTTTTCAGTGTTAGGATATTAAAAAAATTTTTTGTAACATTTATCAAACAGCGGTTAGAGAGAAGGAAGGACATATATGCTGCAAGTGGAACTGCGCCAGGAACTGAACCAGTGACAAC
This sequence comes from Orestias chungarensis, assembly GCA_032876305.1. Lineage (NCBI taxonomy): Eukaryota > Metazoa > Chordata > Actinopteri > Cyprinodontiformes > Cyprinodontidae > Orestias > Orestias chungarensis. Next base: position 327,342 of record JAVLVB010000469.1, read on the forward strand.
TATCAACATCTAATTTTGGTACACTTGCTTTATCAGTGACTCATGTGGCACCCCAGGCAGAATTACCTCTAAAAAAACGTTTCTGTGTGTTTTAAGCTGTACCGATTCATTTAGCATGTTTTATTATTAGAAGTGATTCGCACCGTCGAAATGCTTCATATGTTGCCCCTGCTGACTTGTGCGTGCCAGCTCCCTGCCTCCCATTTTGTTTGCATGTGTGCTTTGTGAGTGAAAGGAGAAAGGCATCATGTTAGGCACCAAGCCATAGCTGATTATCTCAGATAACAGTGCTGCAGCAGGTAAGTCAGTTTAGGCTTAAGTGGAATTTACGTTAATGTGGTTTGGTATGTGGAGGTCCATATGTTTGTTTATGTGTTGTCTCTGTGGAAAACTGTTCACTTTATTGTATGTTGGGACTTTTTTCCATGTGAAGAAAAGAGCTTTGCTGTTTTTGTTGTGTAAAATATTCAAGTTACGTTTAAAAATTCACAATCTATTGTTTGATTACTTTTTAAAACAGTCTCTATTTCAAAGATTTAGGAATCTAGTTCTACATTTAAATTTTACTTAGAAAATAATCATGTTTATTTTTGTTTTCTTCTGAAAACTGAGATCTATCTATACCATAGTGACCATTAAACAATGTGTTAAAGCCATGTCTCCAGCTAAAATATATTCATAGGTTTTATGTTAAAATTAAATTGAAGGAAATTAAAAGCTTTGGTAACTCATAGCATACAATCCATCTTCTAAGAGTTGTTGCAGTGACTGTGGATATGAAGGATATCCCGCAGGAGTCAGTATTACAGCATAGCCCGACCAAATTGTAATAACAACTCAGGGTTGCTTGAACATCTCTAATTTTTCACCGACAGAATTCAAACATCAGGGAGGTCTTATTGTTCGTTTTCTGCCCGGGAATTATAAAAATCAAAATTTAGAGTATGAGGAGAAAACAGCTAAATAGTTGTTGCTTTAAATTTCACCCCTACCAATTATCAAATTGGAAGCACTTTTCCACCATCTATTTTTGAGTTGAGCCATTAACCATGGTCTCAATAATCCTTGCTGGATCCTGGATGTCTGGTGTGTATTTCTAATGATCATCTGGATGGAGGCAGGTTGCTCCCTGGACCGGTTATAAGTCCATCACAGGACAAACAACCACACACACTTACACCTAGGGGCAATCTAGAAAAAAAAACGAATTAACCATAACAGTCATGTCTGTTGACTGTGGTAGGAAATCGGAGTAACTGGAAAGGACCCGCACAGGGAGTATACAGCAAATCCATGCAGAAAAACCCATTGCATTCAAAACAAGGACTTTCTTGTTAACCAGCAAGTGCTACCAACAGTACTCAGATAAAAATATGTGAGGAAAAAACACAAACATAACTTATTTTTTATTTAAGCTGCAGAGAAATTCAGATTTCATTCCACTGATGATCTTACCTTGGCTGTCTAAGACTTCTTTGAGATTAAAAACCGTCAAAATGTCAATTGTGAATTTTCAAAAATGTATTTCTTTAGTATTGTTACTCCCCAAGCTAATTAAAAACCTTTCTATCTTAAACAAATCAAAACAAAAGCTGATATATTTGAGTGCTTGATCGATCCACGCTCCCCTCGCTGACAGCTTAAACCTGTTAAACCCGCACGCCACTTTGCTTACATCCACCTGCCCACGAGCGCAGCTGATTGGCTCGCAGCGCAGCCAATCAGCTGCGCTCGGACGAAGCAGCGGCGTCTGCTGAGCCCGGCTCGCCGTCAGTGAGAGGTGAGAAGTGAGAGGATGAGAGGCTGAGACGGATGAAGGCGGAAAGTTTCAGTGCAGGAAAACTGTATTTAACAACTCAGGTTTATGAAAGAGAGAGAAAGAGCAAGAAAACAATAGATTTGTTGTTTTATTAGGTGGTATGGTTGCAGAGTTCACATGGATTTAGTCGACCTCTACCTCCCCGAGTGTTTCAGCTTCCACTCTGGCACAGAGTAAGTAGCTTTTTTTTTTTTATTAGTATTTTTATTATTATATTGTTATCTTATTGCGTTTTAATGTCCGTGTGGACATTAAAATGAATTGAACATAGCGTTTAATCTATAATGCTGCACTGGCAATTAATGTTGACATAACTTGTTCACGGCAATTTCTCATATTTCTAACAGAAAATGTTGAAAATCATATTTAGCTTTTTTTTTATACTTGCATAACTTATTTTTAAACTACATTGTAGTTTACTAAAGATTGGAGACATTGGCTAACTCATTATCTGTTGAGCATTTTACTGTCGTAATGTGTTTTGAATTGCTTAAAAATATAGTTTCTTCATTTTTCAAAATTTAGTATGAAAAAAAATTGTTTTTTTACTATCTGTATTGCAAAAACTGTTGTATGGATTGTCAGTATGTGTGGAATATGCATCAACAGGTATTACTGGGATATAAATTTTGCCTAGTCCGAAGAGATGAACCAAAGTGTAAAAAAGTAAATATTATATAAGGAACACTTTTTTTAATATATTTGAAAAGGATAGATTTACTAGCCAGAAATTGAAACTGGTCAGTTTTCCTTTGATTGAATCTGATCACTTTCATGCACCTTTTTTATATTTCACTAACAACATTGGTTAGTTTTCAGATCCAGACCAGGGCAATGAAAGCTGAACACCTGCATTTCGCCCCTACATTACATTCAATATAGAAGTAACAGAAAAGTTGCAATGCTGTTGATATATTGGTTTATTTTAATAATAAAATGTCTTACCTTTATAAATGCTTCAATACCCACCAGTTGGATTTGTTAAATAGAAATTAGATGCAAGCTTGAGATTAAAATGGGAATACTCTTGTAATTCATCCATTTAACACAAATTTGTGTGTGTTATATGTTAAATTTCCAATAATAATTAAAAAAAATAATAATTAAAAATCTGAATTGTCAGATCAGACCCTAAAATATGTCAAATTTGCAATCAGACGGACATGGTCATCACCTTCTTAGCCAGTGTTTTCTTACCTTTAAAAGGCTAAATGTTTTTTTTTGTGTGAAAAAAACAAACAATAAGATAAGAATACTATTAATATTTTCATGAATAGGCAGGTTTATGCACTTTCTTGTTTAAATTAACTTTCTTCCAGTTCTAAACCATAATATTCACAGAATTAGACACATAAGCGATGGTGCTGAGAATATAGAGAGGAGATTATTTGAGCTGGAAAGACAAAAAACTCTTGGAAGGTCCCCTGGTATGGAAATATAACAAGAAAAGACACAGGTTTTTAATTGGTTATTAAAATAAACAGTTTTTTAAAACAGTTTTTAGCTACATAATGAGATATTTAAGCAATAATAAGGTCGTAATATAAAATAACATTTCAGCCACTAAAATTCATAACATTGGCATTTTAATTAAAACTGCATGTATTATGCAGCTCCAGCTTATTAAAATAAGTTTAGAAAAAGCTGTGCCAAGCAGCTGTTAAATTACCAATGCTTGGTTCTTGATTGTCCATATTTTCTATAATCATTGTAAACATAGAGAGAATAGAAAGAAAAAAAAAGCAGCATCTATTATAATCACCGTTCTCCTTACACGCTGTTGCGTAATCACTCAGCAGATTTCAACGGCGAGCCTTTTCTGACTCAAATTAGCCTTCCGCCGGCAGCAGGGAAGAAAAGACAATTAGAAGATAGACAGAGAGACTGGAAGACATGTGGACGCACAGGTTTGGCTGATTGCATGTGACACAAGCAATCAGATAAAGAAACCGGATAGAAGGCGATGACAGCTGCAGATCAACCCCCCCACACACACGCACTCCCTCCCTCCTAGCATCCATCTCTCTCCAGAGACTGCAGGTCTGAGGATCCAGCCTCAAGTGCTTCATTTCGTGGATTCATTCAAAGCCTGTATAAGGCTCTTAGTTGGCTAACGGTGTCACTGATCCCCTCTCATCTCTCAATCATTAGTAGAAAAAAAAAACACTACTGAGACCCCGGTGACCTACATCAACATTCTGTGTTTTTTAATGTCTTTTTTTTTTACCCTTCCAACTCTTTTTTATTTTCTTTTTGCCATGGACCATTGTCTGTATTATGGCTCTGCTTATTAGCCAGAAAATGTTGCTCCCTCCTTTTTTCTACACTCCCGCTCCTGTCCCAGGTTAACGAGCCACAGGACTCCCCCCTCCCTTTCTGTCCAGCTTTTTCACACTCCCTCTTCCTGCCTGAATCTCTTTTTACTTCACTGTGCATTTTATCCTTTGTTACCAAGGTGCTGTTACTGTTGTGTTTCATCCTGGGGCACAAAAGAGATGATAACTCAGAGTGCCCATTGAGTCTCAGACCGATTCATTCGTTTTGCGGCGGACTGCCGAAGCCGCAGTGTTGATGGATTGTGCGGCGTTGCATATTAGTAATCTGCTAAAGTGATCGGCCATTTCACTTTAAAAGCAAAGCATTAACTCAGGCCGCTGTGATGCATTACAATACGTGAGCTTAAAGCGTGTAATATGTCAGGATTTACAAAGCGGCCTGAACACCTGTGTTGGACAGGATGCGCTTTTTTTCTAGTTTGTGGAAAAGATAAATAAAAACCCTCCCAATAAGATGTATGTTTTATCCCAAGATTAAAGCTGCAACACCTTACCTGCTCAGATGTAGGAAAGTCAAATGTCAAACACAAGTAAAATGTTATTTTATATAATGTTTTGTCTACCTTGTTGAGATTTAAGCATGATTTAACTCTATGTTAGCAAAAAGAAAACTCTTTAAATCATTATATCGCAGTTAATCTAGTAAGCAGCTGTGTGATTCAGCAGATTGCCTGTCTAATTATCCAGCTAGCTGTTCTCTGTAAATGGGTTATCATAGTTCGAGCATCTGCTTTGTTAAACAGTCACAAGGATTCCTCTGATGTGGTTTTTCCGTTTTCCACTAAATAAATTGTTGCTTCATCTTAAGGACGTCTGTTTGTTATCATGCGTCTTTGAATCTGTTTTTGTGGCTCCATAGAGGGGTCAACAGCGCGTAGCCATGGTTTGTTCAATGGGTGGTTTAAAGAAGCCAGCTTTTTTGCCTACCAAATAGCTTATGATGGGAAGACTCATTTACATGGCAGGAAACGGAGCAGCTTCGACATCCACCTCACAGGTTTCAGAGTGGAGATGGAGAAATGCACAGCTGCATGAACATTGTGTGTGTGTGTTTGTGTGTGTGTGTGTGTGTGTGTGTGTGTGTGTGTGTGTGTGTGT
>JAVLVB010000469.1:334095-352652 GCA_032876305.1 Orestias chungarensis
ACTGCGGCCTGTTGGTCAGGAAGTCCAGGACCCAGTTGCAGAGGGAAGAGCTCAGTCCAAGTGAGGAGAGTTTCTTAATCAGAGTCTGAGGAATCATGGTGTTGAACGCAGAGGTGAAGTCCACAAACAGCATACGGACGTACGAATCCCTCTGCTCCAGGTGGGTGAGGGCAGTGTGGACCACGGAGGAGATGGCGTCATCTGTGGATCGATTTTCCCTATATGCATACTGGTGTGGATCCACAGTGACATTGATGTTCGCTTTGATGTGGGTCAGAACCAGTCTCTCGAGGCACTTTGTGACTATCGGTGTGAGGGCTACTGGCTGATAGTCATTCAGACCTGTCACTGCGGAGCTCTTTGGGACCGGGATGATGGTGGCGGTCTTCATGCAGGTGGGTACAGCTGCCTGTGTGAGGGAGGCGTTGAATATGTCCGCCAGCACGTCTGAGAGCTGGTCCGCGCACTCTCTCAGCACCCCTCCGGGGATGTTGTCTGGGCCAGCAGCTTTCCGGGGGTTAATCCTCCTCAGCGTCCTCCTTACTTCTGCTGGTGTCACGCTGATGGGTGTTATATTATTATTAAGAGAAGCAATACATTTATTTTTCATTGTTTGTCCGAATTTTCTACTAAAACCAAACTAACAAGCTTCTAACTTTGTATGCTTATTCTGTGTTTGACAGGTAAAGTAACTGGGGGACAACAAAAACAGATCCATAATTCTCTACAAACATATAATAAACATATATTAACACAAGCCAAAAAGCAAAACCAAATAAAAAAAATATATATTAAAAAAAACAGGGACAGGAAACAGAACAGAATAATGGTGGTTTATGTATTTTCCCTATGTTTGCTTTAGCAATCACCTCCTTTAAAAACAAAGTAGTGTAATGCACAGCGGCTTTGCATATGTGGTAGATCCCAAACGGCCGCTTCAGACAACACAGACAAGGGAGGTTTGATGGACAAATAAAAGGATGTGCAAACTTAAAGGGGTAAGCAGTTAAAGCACTGAGGGCTGTTGAGATAAAGATAAAAACCTCAGAAGAAAGTTATATATCTATCTATCTATCTATCTATCTATCTATCTATCTATCTATCTATCTATCTATCTATCTATCTATCTATCTATCTATCTATCTGTCTGTCTGTCTGTCTGTCTGTCTGTCTGTCTGTCTGTCTGTCTGTCTGTCTGTCTGTCTGTCTGTCTGTCTGTCTGTCTGTCTGTCTGTCTGTCTGTCAGTCAGTCAGTCAGTCAGTCAGTCAGTCAGTCAGTCAGTCCATTGTTTTGGTAAATCTTGTCCTCAAAAATATCACTGATGTTTTTTGCTGCATTTTCTTTCCACCTATGACACAAATATACTATTAGATTTAGAATGTAATATGGTATTTACACTAATGTTCAGTGAATGTATTTAGTCTTCATTACCTGTCTTCTTTAGACACCCAGGCAGAATGTCAGTGAGGGGCCTGGACCCCGCCTGTCCTACCTCGATAAAATGTGAGCCGTCCAGCCCCAGCCACAGCTCTCAGGGCGATGCCAGCACTGCCCAGCCCAGTCCGGGCAGTTCCTCATCGGATACGAACTCCTCCTATGGTCCCCTTACCAAGGGCCTCAGCCACGACAATGGTCTGGACTCATCGAGCCTCTGTGGGCACACACACACAGCTGGCTTGCCTAATAATGGTGGAACCAACAGGTTGTTTTTATTTTGTCTGTTTCAACTTATGTCACATCCCCGCTATAAGCACCAACTCAACATATTTCTTCTCATCTCTGTACTTTTTATTCAGGAGGTTCGGAGAGGAAGAAGGCCAAGTGAAGTGCGAGTTCATGCTGGGGACTGTGGCAAAGCGAGTGTGTCTGGTGTGCGGCGACGTGGCCTCTGGCTATCACTATGGTGTGGCTTCCTGTGAAGCTTGCAAGGCCTTTTTCAAAAGGACCATCCAGGGTAAGAAACATAAAATAAACTCCTGCATATTCATACAGAGAAAGATCTCCAGTTTTATAGTTTAATGTGCGTGACTGGTAATGCTTTCTTGCACCATATAAACCTGTTTTACGAGCAGCATGGCACAGATGGAGTTATACCCCAAGCTTTTGTTATGGTGTAAACATGCCCCGATTAGTTAATTCATTGCTTCCGGCTCACGCTTTGCAAATCGCAGAAAGGCTTTAAATAAAGATCTGTTTGCAAACAGCTGATATGTGTTTAAACTTTCAGGACATTGTGTGTACAGTCAACATGTTGGGGGTTTGGGGGTTTGGAAGCAGCAGATAGCTGGGCTGCTGAGTCGAGAGCCGAAAGCCCACAGTGTGGGTGTTTTAAAGGGATTGTCCTGCTCTCTGTCGGCTCTGGGCCCAGGTCGAGGACCCGGTGTGTCACGTCTCGTTAAGAGCTCTGGAAGTTGGCCTCCACAGAAGAGTTCAAAGGGTAGACTGTACCGGCTTTCAAATCGGACTGGGAGATCTGATGTCTGGCTCATCAGAAACTTCCTGTTTCTAATGGAGGATGGCAGCTGAGATGGCGTGTACTGGCTGACTTCCAGAAGACTTAGCTGGAAACTTTGGCCACTGGGACTTTTTTAAATTTTTTCATTAGAAACGTATAATGAGAACGTACTCAGTATTGTGGAATACTCTCAATAAATCTAAGTGTCAGGTCAGATATACAAATTTACCAGAAAAAAAGAAGAAGTTTAGATTCTGACGTTATCTCCACTGAAAGATAGTGGAATAACATAATTTGATTATGATATAATACATTTGATTTTATTAGATTGTTGTCAAGGTAGTAAAAAACACCAGTAGACCTTTATCTCATATCATTTACAACCACTTTTTCCTATCCTGTTCTTTTCTTTCCCTTTTCAGGTAACATTGAGTACAACTGCCCAGCTTCCAATGAATGTGAAATCACCAAGAGAAGAAGAAAATCCTGCCAAGCCTGTCGATTTGTGAAGTGTCTGGCAGTGGGCATGTTAAGAGAAGGTAAGCTGAACATTAAAATACCTTACTGTTAGTTCAGTCCCGTCCTTATAGACATTACAGACTGCTGCTTATGGCCAATTGTTATTCCAATGCATCTCCCATTAAAATTGTGATAATATACATAAATGTATGTAGGTGTGTATGTGCGTTGTCAGTTTATCTGTTGTAAAGACTGAGCAATGAGCAACAGGACTCTTCACTGTTCAGCTGTTTCATTCTTTGTGGAGTGGACCCACCAAAATAGCCTCTGGACTTTTGCCAGGTTGTGAAGGTGTGTTTGCAACACTCTAGCGTCTACGGAGACATTTGGGAGAAAGCTTATTCCCTATATATTCAGTTGAATTTTGTGATCAACAAGTAAAGATATTTTGCCAAGATGACAAGAAGAGCGACTAAGATCATTTTACAGACTGCAAAGCATGGAGGCGGCAGCATCACGCTGTGGACCAATTTAGCGACTGAGGGATCCAGTAAAAGTAATTAAAAGAATTATCTTAAATTAACACACACGGTTGAAACATTTTATAATCCAGTTTCGCAGCAGAACTAATTAGTTTTGATGAAGACAAACTCTAAACTTATATTCTCCCTAAAGCCCCAACCTAAGTGTCCCAGATTTATTCCGAATTTTTCATGGCTCCAAGATTTATTTAACCTGCTTTCTACTATGAACATTTAGCACGTCTGTGTAAATATTTGAAGCCGTCCGTGCAGATGCCGTAGATAGTCTCCTTTAGTCCTCCTGTGTGCCTGCTGCCTTGTGACATATTGTTGTCCAGATTTAGAAGTGACTCAGAGAGGAAAACATTAGCAGCCTTCTACTGTAACGGCTACTTGTATCCTGCTGTGTGCAGCTTAGGAGAGTTAGCAAAGAGGAAAGAGGAGATAAAACTCCTGAGTGAGTGTAAATGTTCAACAGTTTGATCTCAGGGTAAATCTATTTTCTTTTTTTTCTTTTTTCTTAGTATAAAAGTCGGTCAGTTTAGCCTGAGTGAATTTATGTTCCAGTGATGTCTGCAATTAATGGATTTGTGCTCTTTGTGAATAATACAATAATGTAGATCATCTTGGAAAAAAGAAAATACATCAGGGTATATTAAAGTACCAAATGCTTATCTTTATGTCAAAGTGCATATCTTTATGTTAAGTCAGCCTATATTAGTGCTTTAGTAGTATTTACAATGACTACAATACTAAGCCCCAGCTGGACTTCATCTATTTTAAATGGTTTATACATGCCAGATTTATCTGCTCTTTACATTCCTCTTTTTTTGCCATTTTCAGTGGCACTAATGCTACTGAAGTATTTTGTGTTGACATTGGCTGAAAGAGAACTCCATCAAGAAGCCTCATTATGTATCTTATGCTTTCCTTTCCTGCTGCCGTTCACCCCGCAGCTTCGGTATGTCCTAGTACCTTATACCTAGTCTGTTGTGCTGGTTCTCAAGGTCTGCTGCTGTGCTGCTATGATGAGTGTTTCTGTGCTGTCCTTCAGTCCAGCCCTTTCTACCTATTTGTACCATTTGGTCATATCAGGCACTTACAAGACAGATATCAGGCAGTTTTCAGTGTTGTATGTTTTACTCCTATATGTTTTTAAGCTCCTTGTCCACCAGTTTCCAGTTTCCATTTTCCATTTTGTTTGGGCCATCTTCCTGAAGTATTCTTGGAGATCGGATAATGGATCTTAGTTGATGTTAACTCCATATTCATCCACATATCCTAGCTGTCCCTTACTTTAGACTATGGGGTCTCCAGCCCTAGTCTTCGAGACCTACCTTCCTGGATTTGTTTTAAGATACATCCCTGCTCCAACAGGGGTGACATCGAATGATTCAGTATTTGATCAGGTTTTGTAAAAGCTTGCAAACCAACAATTTGTTCCATTAAGGTGTGTTGATCAAGGTTGCATGTGAAATCTGCCGGACAGTAACTGTTGAGGAAAAGTGTTGGAGATACCTGCCGTAGACTGAGGGTATTGAAGCATCCATGTTTCCTAACGTCTTTTCATGCAGACCTGTTCAGACTTACAGAGAAACATTCCAACAGTGTCCCGTGTCCATTGTCCTGTTCCTGTAGCCCATGTGTCATCACAGTGCCCTGGTAATGAAAGTAGAGACAGACCTTGTTTGACCGAGCGACATCTCAAACGCTATGGTGCTCTGTTTATTCGCTGCTATCACAGTATGAGTGTAAGCAGTTAATAGTCTTGGCCAAGGACCAACACTAGATGATGTTGTAAGGGGTTTATTCTTGACCAACTCACTCTCGAGATTTCCATTTCCGAGGTGTTAGATGTAGCTGACAGTTTAGAAGCTTGTTAGCCTGTGGGTTGGGATTTCTAAAAGGATTTCAACTGGAGTATTTTTACAATAGGAGCTTCAAAGCTTGATTGCCGTATTGATTAAGGCACAAATTATTTTAGTTCTAAAGTCTGACATCAATTGGCTTCTCTCAAAAGCAGCTCGTCAACTAGAGTACCTGACCAAAGTTATGACCCAAAACAGAGGTTATAAACCTTTCATATGGAGTTTGCAGCAAATTATTTCTAGCTCTTGTTCCTTATTAATACATTTTTGTTTTAAAACGCCCAATGAAATATTCACAATTTCTTGTTTTATGCGAGCAGGACACATAGTAAAGATTGATAAGATAAGGTTACAGTCCAGACTGTTTTAAGTTCATAAAAACTAAAACAAAAGTTTAATATCTCCTATTTGAATATCTTAAATTCAGCATCTTATAGTTGCAGCTGTGTGTGCACAGTGAGTTATAGATACACCCAATTAAAGCAGGTTAACACGTGTTTCTGTGTATGGTTTTAACACCCCACTCAGATCTCAAATCAACACTAACACCTCGGTGTGTTTTACTCTGTGCTATCTTTTTCTATATTACCTGCTTTTAATAGGGTGGCGGCATCAGCAGCATCCCTTCTCTTTCAGGCCCCCCTTTTCTTTGCCCTCCTGCCTCATAAATTCCTCCAGATGCCTAGTAGGATTCCTGGACCTCCATGAAACGTGAACTACCCCTCGTAACTCCTGTCGTAAGCGCCCTTGTAACTCGCTTGATCGTGTCTCATAATGCCCCTCTTCCCCTGGAGAGGCCGCAGTAAACTGAGACAGAGGGAGCTGTGAAGTTTAATGAGGAGAGTCAGAGCCATATTAAATGAGCAGCTAAAAGACATATAGACCCCAGGCAGGATTTGATTAAGCCCCGTTTAGGTGGTTGTTACCACAGCAGCTTTCACTTTCTTAGGACAATTGGACTATGGATACTACTGAAATGATGAAAACAGTATTATTAAACATAGGAATAAAATTGAGACTGTGAATATTAACAGCCTATGGTTAAATTAAATAGGTGCATTTGTCTTCTTAGATTTTCTAGTTGCATTAAAGTTGCAATTGTTTGTGGTTCAGATAGTTTCTAACAATCATCAAGAAGCTATCTTGTGTGCATCCAACACACCCGAGGGGTCTCGGTGTTTGTGGTGAAATATAGCTACACATTTTAGTGTTTCTTTCTTTTTTTGTGGATTTTGTGTGACAAAACAACAAAATGTAGTAAACTGTAAATAAAAATGTTGTATTTTTTCAGAGACCACCATTTTATTTTCACTTTTGAAGGATGTCCATTTATTTATCTATTAACCTTTCTCTGCTTTAAATTTCGTCATATCTTTATATTTGATGTGCTTCAAGTGTTTCTTGGTTTTTATGACGCTGTTTGGTCATTTATATTCTCCAACAAAACTATTTTGCCTGAACGGCTGCATTATCACTGAGGTTGAAGTATTCCAAAGTTAACTTTTTTAGTTTGGCATTTTCAGAAAGGTGCGGTTCGATTGGATTATTATTGAACGATTTCAGAGAGAAATTAAGTATAAATAAAAGTGCACAATACTTTTTAGATTTATATTTTTATAAAAACTAAAAAAAATCTATAATTTTTTTACTGACCATTTTGCATTAGTTTACGTTACTGAACATTGAAACCCAAAAAAATAAAGTGTATACAAGTTTGTGAAAGTAATGAGATAAAGAATCAAAAGGCCACCACATCTGAGATGCGTGGGAATGTTTGTGGTGAGGACATAGAGGTGGTAGTGATGGCGGTGTGGAACAGGCTAAACTAGATGAATGGATGCAGTTCGGCCTTTTTTTGGAACTGTAAAGCTTCCCATGTGGAGGTGCTGTAAGGATGGCTGTGTGATGAATGAGCCCGTCCTTATCGAACGCTGATGGGCAGTCCAGAAGAACAATGAAGTTATATGCGTGTCTCTCCTGTAATCTGCCTAAGCTATTCTTGGTCTTTAAGTTGTCAGCGCATTCCACTATGAAAACACAGTTTTGACATTATCTTCTGTCAAAGCACAATCACAAAAAAAACTGAATAAAAAAAAAAAAACTTGGTTCACCTGTAAACTAAGCATATAAGACAAACTGCTGTTTAGGCCAGTCTACATTGAATTGTTGTCTAATTCCTTTCTTTAAATCCAAATTGTTTAAAAAATGCTGATAAAAAAGGAGAAAAGGAAATAGAGACAAAATGATCAGTTTTGTGCTTTAAGATTACGTGCTGGGACTTAATTGAAAAAAACAGCATGAAACAAGATAGAGTGGTATGCTTAAAGGTGTAATCCATATAATTCAATGACCATTGGTGAAAAAGGTGCAGACTTTACTCTGTAACCTTTTTTCTTTTGAGTGTATTAGATACAATAATGCACCGCTGTAATACAAAATATATAAATACTGTATAGACGCTTAAGTCTCTGTTTCAATCCAGTTTATGGTCTGGGAAAAATTGACAACCACCTTGCCTATTATAAATGTCCAACTATTTACATAACATGCTGCAATGAAGAAATGATTAAGACTTCCAGGTATCAAATTTGTGTCTTTTAATCCCACAATTATTCCTAACAACTGGTTTCTGCATTGCGGTTTCCAGGTATAGGATGCCAGTGCGGTAAGTAATGAATAGCGATGGTTACTTTCTATTTTGGGTTAGTCACCAATGACGTATTGACATAAACAACAAGAAAACAGCAAAAGTCAAGTACTCTTTTTTGCTTAGATTAAAGCATTTGTGTCAAAAAACAATCGTTTAAAGACCAGTCTTCGGCATCGTTCATGTTTTAATAGTACAATTTGACATAAGTACCTTTGAAAATGTAAGACCTAACTCAGATTTGAAACTCTGTTGTGCTATAAACTCTTGCTCAAAAGCTAAAAGTAATATTACAACTGTATTCATGTAAAAAAAAAAGTATCTTCCCTTAAATTTTAAAGTCTTAAAATCTGCTTTATGGCCTTTTAGGTGTTTGCACAGTTGACTTGCAAATAGGTAATTTCCCTCTTGCTCCTATTTGAGAGGAAAGATTTTTTTTTTTTTTCAGTGGTTCCCAGTCAATTTGCTTCATTGCCAATTGTTGGTCTCATTTTGTACCTACATGCCATTTCTTCTCATCCTTCTCTATTTCACAGCAGTAAACCAGGGGTGACCAAGTTCAGTCTCAACATTTAGGTCCATATTGCTCCTACACACCTGAATCACACCAGCCATCATTCAGCGCTGCTAAAGAGCATTCATTTGCTGGACCAGGGCTATATCTAAAAGTTGCAGGATGGTAGCTCTCAAGGACCCAAAATAAACTATTTTGTAGCCGTTTACTTATAATCTGCATATCAGTTTATTTTTCTTTACAGATAGATAAATAATCATAAAAATGCATAAATATCCTGTGTGATCTAATTAAATTATGTATTATTTACGGATGCTGAATAAAAGTTTGCACGTTCTGTCTGTTTGCATTCATGGCTTCTCTCCGAAGTTGGAAAAATCCCAACATGTAGATTTAAATTATTGGCCAATCTAAATTAAAATGAGTGAGTTTGTGTGCATGGCTTTCTGTCCTGCCCATCCAGGGAAACAGAGAAAATGGAAGAATACATGAAATGCAATTTTTAAAGGTTTTATATGGCATCTTGCTTCCATTAAGTGGGTTTTGATCAGGAACTTGTGTTTTCCGAGCTGCAGTTGATTTGTGAGGCCTTTTGCGCTGGCTGAACTGAGAAATGTTGCTAAACAAATAAAAAAGAATAGTTTTGTCCTTGTATTTTTATGTAAAGCCTAGGCAGGTTTTTGGCGACAGAAATACACAAATAGAGTGAACAATATTATTATTTAGGTAATGACGCCTGATAAAACCTTTGAACTCTCAGAGACCTCCATTGAGTAGATACCATTAACTGATGAACTATAACTATGTCTCACTGGATTGTGCCTATGGTGGGTTAAAACAAAAGCATTTGATACCATTCTGTCATTTAATATACAAATTTTTAACTTGTGGCCATTCAGGAAACCTAAAGCTTCCACTAAACAGGCTGGTCAACATTTTTAAAGATCTCAAGAAATTATAATCGGAAACCCTACAGCAAAACACCTGTAACAATAGCAAAACATAAATGATTAGGCATGGATAAAAAATGACCACAAACTGAAAACAATAAAGAATCTAAGGAAAGACCTTATAAACCATTGGTACTTTAGTTTTATTTCTGTAGCAGCGGGGCATTTATATTTACTGTACAATGTTCCCCTGTTTTGTGGGGACTTCAGATAAAGATGTGCACAAAGCCTGAAAATACATTAGCTTTTATTATAGCAGCAAAAAGGACCAACTTTTACTTTTAGGGCGTTCTCAGTTGGAGTAAACCTTTTTTTGTCATACCCAATATTTACTATTAAATAAATGTAACTGACACATTTTTTATATACAATTAACTTTCTAAGTTAATTATGTAAATATACTGTTATGACATAGCATTTGGGTCAAGTATATGCAACTTCTCACTTAAACATTCATACATCTGCATTTGGGGTAATAATTCATTTTAAATAACTGGAACTATGATGAAATACATTTTGATTTTGGTTCACCTTAACATAAAGCTGGTGATTATAGAGAGGATTACTGGATATCCGTGACTAAAAAGTGCTAAGAAAAACTCAACTGCACCGAAGTGTTTTACAGAAAAACATGTTTGCATATAGCTTTCCTTTGTAATTCAAGGATTCAAGGAATTTTTATTGTCATCACATCACATGTGGTACATGAGGTGGGACAAAATTGCAATCCCACGGTCACATTTACACCCTGAGAGCAATTGTAAATAAAATATAAAGAAATAGAAAAGAATAAGATTGATAAATTCACAAAATATACAGAATACAAAACATGGGAAGTCAGACATAGCAGCAATGAAAATCTGGAGTGCAAATTTGCTGTAGCAGCATGGATGGTTAATGAAGTGACATATTAAAGTGAGATATTAAAGTGATCAGTGCCGGTTAAATGAGAAAGTGTTTTTAATTTGTAATTGTCCTCGCGGTGTGTTTGAGAGTCTTAAAGCTTCTGGAACGAAGCTGTTTCTCAGTCTGGTGGTTTTGCATTTGATGCTCCGCAGTCTCTTGCCTGAGGGGAGCGGGACAAAAAGTGAGTGTGCTGGGTGGGTGGGATCCTTCATGATGCCGGAGGCCCTTTTCCTGCATCTGGAGGAGTAGATGTCTGTGGTGCTGGGGAGGCGGGATGATTGTAGCGGTCTTCATACAGGTGGGGACAGCTGCCTGGATGAGGGAGACGTTGAAGATGTCCGCCAGCACGTCTGAGAGCTGATCGGGGCACTCTCTCAGCATCCGAGATCAATGGGATCTTCAAGAATAATAATGAAACAGCATATTTCTTTTTAAATGCACTTTATTATTATGAAGGTTGAAGGGCACATTTTCACACCAACACTGTTAGGCACAATCCTCTCTTGCATTTAACATTTGTTCATGGGACATTAACTGACAAAGCATCAGTTTTATTGTTGTAGAAATGGCCGACACATAAAATAAAACAAAATAGCTTTACAAGGCAATGGCATAGAACTGATAAAACCTCATTAATCTTTACACGCCTGATTAAGACGACACTGGAAGTTCTTTGCTTTTTAAATTGTCGTCTGCTGTGTAGAAAATATCTCCACAAATCAGGATAATAAGTTAAAGGGACGGAATATTACTGGGAGGTGTCAGAGAGGGGGAATAATGCCCTCAATGTGTCTCTTACAGATGCCATTATAGATCTATTCAGGAACACTATGGCTATCTACACTGTGCAGACCCAGAAACCCAACACCACTACTGAAGGCTTCCTGAGTCACATTCACACCCCCTGCATAAAGCATTTTCTCTGCAGTTGGTGAGACTCACAGTATGTCTGTTCCTCCTCTGTGAACATAACCGTCCTCTCCTCTGGCTCACAGACACATATGTTTTTCCATCTTTAAAGGGTTCTTGCATTGACTTTACTTAATTTGTAATTAGCCTATACCTTACCATTTCTACTCCGTGCCTTACCATTAACCTAACCTACAGTCAATTCACAAATTACTTCTAAGCAATTCCCCTGGCCCCAAAAAATAGCACTTTTTTGTGTGGCACCCCCTAAGGAGCAGTGGTTCCTCAAATTTTAGAAAAATTAGTCTTACAGAGTGAGAAACGCTGAAGCACTTACACACACACACTCTTATATCTCCATCATCACGTTGTCGCAGTGCTTGTTAAGATGAGCATTTGTCACCGGCCCCTCTGAGGTTTTTGGGTTTCGGGTTTCAGGATGTGCGCTGCGGTCCCAGCATTTGGCCCGTCCTATCGGTTCTCCTTGAGATCAGCGGTATATGTGGGCTGTTGATTGGACAACATCCCGATGGTTTAATGGGTTTAAGGTGGAAGCCTTTCTCCCACTGACTCACTTATTTAAATGTCGCATCAATGTCAAACACGGCACTATTTCCAAACGTTACAGAAAAAACAAGGCAATGTCGAAAATGTTTGAAATCACAGGTGTAGTTTTATGACTGGACTTCAAATTTAAAGGATCCTTATTTGAATAATTCGTTTTATATGATTATAATTTAATAAAATACTTAAAAAAATACTTAAAATTCATCTATGTCTCAGAGTAGAAGAAAACCTTTTACAAAACAATAGAAATGTTTGAAAAGAAATGTGACTAAAAATTTAATTATTTTAGTTCTTCAGTCAAAACTTGTTGGGAAATTAAATATAGTAATTGTTTATCTCTGTACATATTAATGATTATGCCTATCTTGAAAGGATATGAATGGAAAGTTTAGTGAAAGGATAAAATCGTATGTTTTTGTCACCACAGCACAGCCCATTTGAAAGCATTCATTTGATGAATTAAGGTCCCACAGTTTAAAGAAAGTAATGTGCATAATCCAACTTGCTTGTGCTTGATGTAAATTTTCTAGTCGCTTATGATTTGGTGGGCCATGCCTTGTGATGCTGTTAACTCACTGTTTTAATCAAGTCCAAAGTAAGAGCTTCATTTAACCTCTATTGACGATCTTTTTTGAGATACTTGTGTAATTTTTTATAGCAACACATTGGATCTGCCCATATTGCTTAAAGCATTATTGCCTACTTTTATCAATATCTTATCAATAGGGTGTAATTGTGACTGATTGGCCAGCAAAAGAGGTAAATGAGAGGTATTAGACCTACAGTACGTGGCACATTCCTATACTAAAAATCTTTTTTATCTAAGGGTTTCATGAGCTGTCAGCCGCAGTCATTCAGATCTACAGAAATAAACGCTTGAAATATATTACACCGGTTGTAATGACTCAAATTCATGTTTCTTTTCAATGTTGCCCTAATGTATTGGGAATCACCAGCAACAATTGTTTTATTTACTGTACATGTAGCATTGTTATATGAGGGCCCAAGTGGTTGTGTATTTATGGTGTGACAGAGCAAACATCGTCATTAACATCCTGTGTTTATGTTTACATACGTAGGTGTGCGTCTGGACCGGGTTCGAGGAGGCAGACAGAAATACAAGAGGAGGATAGATGCAGAGAACAGCCCCTATCTCCACCCACAGAACACCTTGCTACAGAAAAAAACATGTAGGTATAAATACAATGGGAAAGTCATACCTTATTTAAAACGTACTCCTTAATTATGTGGTTAAATTACCGAAAAGTTTCATTTGCGCTTACAACCATCTGCAAGCGAAACTATGTTGTTGTTTTTTTTATTCTCAATGAGTACCTAATTAAACTTTGAAGTTAAGACAAGGTAGATCTATTTTTTCTTGAAATTGTGTCCCTTTTTTGATCCTAAAAAGATAATTTATTTAAAAAAAATCAACTAATATCACACTAGATACATTAATTTCCATCCTTAATAAAATTTTTCAAAATGTGTAAAATCGATCAAATTTTCAGTTCAGAGAAAATTTTTTTGCTTGCCTAATTACCAAAGCAATAATTTTACTTATTTAACTGACAAGCGGAGGCAATGGTTTAACATCACTCATTGCATAAACATGCATTAACAGCATAGTTAATATACAGGTGGACTTCAAACAGATCATAAATCCTAATCCGTCATAATAACTACCGTTGGTACCCTAAACGCAGTCTCTAGTTTATTTGCAGTTGTGGTTAAATGGTTTAAACCACACCTCTCTGACTTTTTTAGCTTACAAAATGAGAAACTACCTCTTTGGGATCTCTCTCGGCCCGCTGTAGAACTGGGATAAATCAGGGATTAATTCACACCATACACGAATTACAACTGCAAGTCTCACAGGTTATGTCTAACAGGCTTACACATCTTCAAATTGAAAGTAAGTAATGTTCGAGCATCTGTGGACATTAAATATCAAGTTATGTTGTAATAAACCTTGTTTTAGCTTTCGCTGTATGTTTATGATCATTCTCATATTGGAAGGTGAATCTGCAGACCCAGTCTCAAGTTGATTCAGCCTCTTAGAGGTGTTCTTCAAATATGGAGCTGAATTAAAGTTCAATCTAATTGTAGCTTTCCTGTGTCTGCTAAAGGAACGGTTGCACGCAGCTTGATCCTCCATTATGCATCAATGTCGGGATTAGGGTTAAATAACCTTATGGTTGGGAATCCTTGTCATAATTATTCCTTAATATCACTAACAAAGATTTGTCATGCATGTGCCTGTTTTATACATTTGTTTCTTTTCTTATGGGTTTTAGAAACGTCGTTCTTCCTTTGATTTTAATTATTTTTATTTATCCTAATGACATTCTTTGAATGAGAAAAAACAAACTTGCATTAATAATAAACTCTTGTAGTTTTTGTAGGTGCAGCGGAAAACAAGGTGGTATCTCTGCTTCTAGTTGCCGAGCCGGAGAGCATCTTCGCCATGCCGGACCCCACGGTACCCGAGAGTGACATAAAGGCTCTGACTACGCTGTGTGACCTGGCTGACAGAGAGCTGGTTGTAAACATTGGCTGGGCCAAACATATCCCTGGTATGAATCTCCCACTCTCCATAACTTATAGTTCTAACACACACGCCGACAAACACGTTAGGTCCACTAAGTCCCTAATCAGATAAGAAAAGGGATTGTTCTGACTTGTGGTTGCCAAAAGATCCAAAAGGGAGAGAGGGGAGGGATTGGCTGTGCGTTATCTGTCAATCATCCTCTATGCGTGTCTTTGCATGCCAGCATGCTGTAAATTGCTTGCCATGCCCTTGCTGACCAAAGTGTTCCCACACCAACCAGATGACCAAAGGCCACATGGAAGTTTTAATTTGTTTCCTGGGCCGCGGCCGCCTTCCTGTCAGGTCTGAATTACAGAAATCCTCCTGGCTCTTGGAAACACACTGAGCTTGTTTTCTGTCACAGAAATAGCAGATGAGACGTAGGGAGTTTTCTTTCCCACTGTTTGGCTGAAGGAATGCGAGTCTCGTCTTGATTTTTGGTTAGAATAAAAGTTTGCATACATCTGCTCCTCTGTAACCATCATGGGCATGGGGATTGTGTTGAAAACACAACATTCTTACTCAATTTAGAGATAAAAAAATATGGTAATTCATCAAATTGTCTTTGAAGATGTTTTATTGGTTGTCATTTGAGTTAATTGTCCTCTAAAGCTTTCATTTGCTCAAAGTTTATCCAATTAAACAGAAGTAGCAAAGCTTTTATCACGATTTTGAGTTGTTTGGGTTTTCAGATGCATGTGTGTCTAAATTAGGTTCCTTCCATGTTTTTTATCAGTCATTTCTCACATTTGTGATCATTGCTTGCCTTCCCTCACAGCTGCACCCAGTTTCAAATCAACCACCTACTTCTGGTACAGTAATCAACACTGGATAAACATTGCATAGATTTTTCTTCATCAGCCTCATCATCACCCCTAGACTGTAGATTTTTTTCCAGCTTTTAAGTAAACTGCAGATCTTTACCTGCCTGCTTCAGGTTAACTGGCTCCCCCAGTTCACCTGTTTTATCCCATATATACCATCGTTACATGTTGTTTCTTTTTTGGCATCAAAATGAAGTTGCTGATAATAGATGATGTAAAAAATAAAACATAAAATGATATTGCAAATCCTATTTAATAAAATGGCAAATCAATTTAGTGTTGGGCATTAATGCCTACAATAAAACCCCCAAAGCTGTAACACTGTTAAAATACATTAGAAAATATTTTATGTTAAACATCTAACAAAGTGACTGACGGCCACATTAATGGAGCTAGAGTCCTTATTAGAGCTGCCAATAACTGATTTCACTTTATTTCCAAAGTAACTACATAAGAAATAGTTCAAATAATCTGAAACTAGAGAATTGGAACCACTGATTTCCTTTTCTGTCAGAATTTGGATGAAAAAAAATGACTAGAACACAACTGGACACTTGGGAAAACCAGCTACAATGACGGAGGTGTGAGTTGTGTTGGAGGTGAGCTAAATTTCTAGATTTTTGACTAGATTTTTGACCTGATCGGACCAACCCAACTACAGTATCAAGTGTTATTCCTCTGTCAAAGGGTGTAGAAGATGTTATTTAATACTTTGCAGGCTCAGTGAAAGGAACCCGATGGTTGTAAATGGCTCGTCCCATCTAGTTTATTCATATACTAATAGACTGATAATACCCTGATTTTCCCCAATACCTTCTTAAGCCATTTTAAATTGTAGTTTGCTGAAGTTGCCTCAAGCAGGACATCCGAATTCTCAGCAAAGAATAATAATTATCATCTCAAAGGTTTCTTATAATGGTGATTTAAATAGCACTCCTCTTTTTCGTACTGTTCTCGTGATAAATGTAGAACATAAACCGAACTGTAAAATATTCCCATTAAAACGCATAACAGCTATAGCAATGCAATACTTTCATCTTATTTAGGAAAGTTGGATTATACATTTTCTGAAAGCCAAAGTAATGTAATTTAATAACCAGTCTGCTAGCTGTTGTCTTTCTTTTTAAAGTATATAAATTGTTTCTCACAGATAGTGCTTATTGCTAAATTATACCCTTAAAAACACCATCAGCCCAAAGCTTCAACATAAAACTGCTAGGTTAATAAAGATTTTCTATATAAACAGTCTAAATTACTTCAAAAGCAAAAGAACGTTGTTTGAAACTGGAGTGTGTTTAAAAAATAACAGCAAATTTTAAAAAGTGTCACCAAACCCACTTCCATATTTGGCAACATATGTTCATGGTTGGGAAAAGATTCTGAGAAGTGTTTTCAGAGTCCTATAAGGCATTTAAATACTGGAATTGGTTTCCCAGGTTGTCTCGGTTAATCAGTTCTTATCATCTCTTTTTCGTCGCTTTATCAGCAGTGTTATTCACACCCAAAACATCACCAGGGTAACAACTGGACTCTTTGTTCATGTCTCGTCTCCGAAATGCTTACAAAACAAATAAAACAAGGGGGTGTAAGTGCTCCTATTGTTCTGCTATATTTTTCCCCTGCATCTTTTTTTCTCAAAATTTTGATAAGAGGCCGTCTTTTAGGCGTTTGGTCCTCATTAGCACTTCCATGGTCTTGTTTAGATGGGAAACTCACCTCCTCCCTTTGCACATTTCCCCCATCATACCACTGTCTCTCCGTTCCCCCTGCGCCATTTCTTGGGTCTTCATTGTCTTTTCCACAGACAGATGGAGTCTGATTGATGGGTGTATATTTGTAGCATTTCCTTAGGGAGAGGAGCAGATACCCACCAGAGGCATAGAGGAAGATCTTTTTTTTTTCTTTCATAAAGGCATCAATGCTTTCTGAGATGTCACCAAAAATACATGAATCCACTAGAACCCATGAGGCATGTTTGGAAACGGCTGCATTTTCTTTCAGGGTAGCATGCTCTAATCATCAGACGTTCTTCACACGCAGTGGTACTCTTCAGGAATACCCCCCCCCCCCCTTCTCTTTTTTTTAACCCTCTCCTTTGAGATGGAAAAAGTAATGACGCGTTCACTGGTGATCTTGTTTCTCAGTGAAACATTCGGGAGTTTTAAAAAACTATGCGGTCGGAAAGTTCAGTGTTCAACTGTTTACATTCTAGGAAACGTGCCTGCTCCTTATTTTTTCCCAAACTTGGATGAGTAAACCCAGACCAGTCTGACCAGCTAAAGCTGCTTTTCTCTGCATGAAACTGGAGACATGATGAAGTAGTTGGCCTAAACCACCCCTAGCAGTGGCATGGACTGGTTAACGCTTTAAAATGTATGGTTTTAAGATGGATAAAAGTATTCATTATACCTTTCTGACAGTCAAAATTGTTTTTAATAAGAGATTTTAGTGTGAGAAGAGTGATTAGAGTGTTCCTCAGCTATCACAGATCGACATATTCATACTCCTCTATTTTTTCCTGCCAATCACTGGTTCACTAGATGTAAGAAATCCACAACACTTTTTCCTTTGCTTACAATAAGAAAAATGTGGCTGTTGGCAATTTGTTTCCTAGAAAACAGAAACATCTGTGTTGTGAAAACCAAGGGAAAACCACCTGCTGCTCTTACCTGACTGCAGGCTACCTGAGCAGATAGCCAGACTAGCTAACCACATAATATGAGGTTCTTTTGTCTGTGTTTCCATGCGGATTTCCCTGATAAATCTAAATCTAATTAGCTATGTAACATGAATAGATGTTTCGCATTTTGCTTAAATCCATTTATCGTCTTCTTAGTAACCCACAGTTGCTGGGTTTGCAGTTTGACAATTAGTTGGGTTTCCTTGGCTACTGACTATAGTAGAGTAGTTGGAATCCTTGCATCTTTTCAGTTTTTGATTTTAGAAGGTTCCCAATTATTTAAGTCTTAAGATTGATGGCACTTTGCACAGGGTGCTGACATTCTGGCTCAACTTTGGTCATGGTGCATTCGCAAAATTTGAGGCAAGCCAGGGAACCAAGTAAATGCCTTTGATTTACAGAAAACAATGAATGTTTTAATGTTTAATGATTAGTAATCAACAGTTAATGTTACTTTTTGCTCTTCCATTAAAAAAAACCATCTTGCCCCATGCTATATATGTACATTACTCCACTTATTCCTCTTTTGTTGCTAAGTTGGCAGTGATTAACTAACCCTCAAAAATTTTTTGATGTAAAACATTATTTTGCAACTTTGTAAATGTTATATTCTAACAAATATAAGACTAACTTGTAATTTTAACAGGCAAAGCATCTTTATAAAAT
>JAVLVB010000469.1:352752-376948 GCA_032876305.1 Orestias chungarensis
ATATATATATATATATATATATATATATATATATATATATATATATATATATATATATATATATATATATATATATATATATATATATATATATATATATATATATATATATATATATATATATATATATATATATATATATATATATATATATATACACACATATATATATATCCAATTAGGGAAATAAAAAGGTCAAAGAAGAATACAACATGTTGGATTAAGCAATGAAAAAAATGGCAGTTGCTGATTTTAAACACAGGGAAAAGGATATTTGAATTATAGCCCTACCTAGCAGCGTAATAGCAGTGTCACATCCGCTCTGGATGAGTGGCACAACAGAAAGCAGCCCTCATCACTGTTAGACCCCGGGTCCTGGGCAAAGTGTCCTAGGCCATGTGAGTGCTTTGCCCAGGGGGAGGTGAGTGTGTTTATGGGCTACTGCCCTTGCTGGACCCACTCCTCTGCGTCGCCTCCTATCAGGCAGATTGACAGTGATGTGGTGTGAAGTCTGAGGGGCAAACTGGAAGACGAGGTGGCTAAAGACCAACTGCCCTCTTTGGTTTTGACCATTTTGAGTCCGAGACTCAGAGCTTCCTTTCCAATATGTGCGAGTTTAAGGGGACTGTTGGATGATGGCTGCATTAACATGTAACATTTATAAACTAGTTGTGCTTCCCTTTATTTGTCAAGCAAATCTTGAGTGTCATTTGTTTAGTTAGAGTCAGAGTAACTCTATATAAAGAAGTACTGTGCACTGAAATGTTTTTTTCTTTTCTTTTTGGGCTCTTTGTTTTATAATTTAACATTTTAATATTCCTGTTGAACTAAAAGCTGTTTTATTAGGCCGTCTTATTTAGCTTTTCTGATTGCATGCTTCAAAACACATATTTAAAACTATAATGAACCTCCTGCTTGCATTTGGTTTATCAATAACCTGCTTGAGATTTCATCTAGTACAGATTCACACAGGTCTCCGTTCCAGATCGATGGCTCTGCTACAGAATACTGATCCCTATCGACTAATGAAATTGTGCACTGACAACATTTCCAATCCAACTCGGGGCAAGGGTGGGGAAACGGGTGCCGCTGGAGCCGCCGTAGGTACTTTAAATAGCCATGGATTCTGATAACAATGACAGATGGTGTCAAAAATACAAACACCAACCCCTGCCTTCCCTTGCTCTGTCAAATATACTGTTTAGTTACAGTAAACGTGTGTGAGTGAATGTGTGTATGCAGGTTTATGTGGGGCAGTAGGTGGGTTCAAAAACCTCCCCCGGGGTCTAATTGTGGCTTAAAGTATGTACATCCTTAAGGAAATCATGAATTTTACCACAAATTCCTTCTGTACTTTATTATGCCCTTTACTGTGCTGCTACTTAAGAAGTGAAATGACATTGCTATAATTGTATTTTGTTATATTAAAAGGAACAGACGTTTCACCAACAAGCACAGCCTTACTGTTTTGGATAAACCAGATTGAGAACTTGAACTTTGCTTATTATTCTAGCCTCAGATCCTCCTTTGAAATGAACATTTAATCTATTCACTATTTTTCTTGGCACCTACTAATATAACGCATCATACACACAGTATGATGCTGCCACGACCATTTAGACCAACATTTAATATCTTGTTTTCACATGTTTAATGTTTCAAGTACATGGCTCTTAATTTATATATCTCTATTGTTCCTTGGTCATTGTAAA
Organism: Orestias chungarensis; assembly: GCA_032876305.1. Classification (NCBI taxonomy): domain Eukaryota; kingdom Metazoa; phylum Chordata; class Actinopteri; order Cyprinodontiformes; family Cyprinodontidae; genus Orestias; species Orestias chungarensis. Next base: position 354,465 of record JAVLVB010000469.1, read on the forward strand.
AAAAAAAAAAAAACCTCTAAGGCCATTATAGAACTGCTAAATTAAAGACATATTGACTCCTTTTATGTATTGAGTTGATTCTCAAGATGATACCTCTAGATTGTATCTAGGGGTATCAGAGTAAAGGGGATAAACACAAATGTATGTCACACTTTTGAGTTGTTGTTTTTGTTTGAAGTTTTGATTAAGATTCAGATTACTTTGTCATATTTTCTCAGACACAGGCTAGTGAATGTGGGTTTTTTTTCGTTTTTTTTTGCTCTTTCCAGGGTTTCCAAACCTTTCTCTAGCCGACCAGATGAGTCTCCTTCAGAGTGGCTGGATGGAGATCCTGATCCTTAGAGTGGTGTTTCGCTCGCTGGCCATGGAGGACAAGCTGGTTTATGCTGAGGACTACATTATGGACGAGGAGCAGTCCAAGCTGGCGGGGCTGTACGATCTGAACAATGCAATCCTGCAGCTAGTGAAGAAGTACAAAAGCATTGGGCTGGAAAAGAAGGAGTTTGTGCTCCTCAAGGCCATCGCTCTCGCAAATTCAGGTACCACACTCTTGAAATTCTGACTATGAATCTGTGGATTTTTTGTTTTGTTCTTAAACTAGCTGTTTAACTCCCTCCCCTTCACTTTTAGACTCAATGCAAATCGAAGACTCAGAGGCAGTTCAGAGATTTCAAGACGTCCTTCACGGGGCCCTGCAGGACTATGAGGCCACCCATCACCCTGAGGACTGTCGGCGTGCCGGGAAGCTGATCATGACCCTCCCTCTTCTCCGTCAGACGGGTGCTCGCGCGGTCCGGCATTTCTGCAGCATCAAACAGGACGGCCGCGTGCCTATGCACAAACTGTTCCTCGAACTCCTGGAGGCTAAAGCTTGAAAAAAAATTCTCTGCCGCTGTGTGACATGAGAGGTTTGACATGAGAAAAAGCAAGTCATATCGCAGAATAGTGTACTCGTCCATTTTAGCTTGCATCCTGAACATAGCGACTGGAGGTTTTGTCGGAGATATTTTTTTTTTTTTGAGACACAGTCCTTCTGTTTTCTAGATAAACAGTCAAATTGGCTTAAGTGGGCTTACCTGATGATATAAGGGACAGATCGCTTAAAAGCAGAAGAATTTCGCCTTTCCCAGATATTTACAACCATATGCCAAACCTTATTTCTTTAAATTAATTTAAAACACTTGATACTTGAAGATCCTTCTGGATTATTTTGCTCATCTTGCAGCCTGTTAAATCTGCATCCTAGTGGACGGTTTAGAGAACATTTATGATAAGAAGTAGTTTTTTTCTTTACTGTATGGTAGACGTATACCGTTATTCTTGCCAAAGAGTAAATACTCTTTATTATTTGAGTTATACCAGCAGATGTGCATTATAGTTTGATGTGGCCTATGAAATGTACAGGAAAACTTGCTCCCTTGCTTTGATGTATAGCAAAAATATCTATCTCCGTTCAGGCACCTATGAAAGACGGAATTGTTACAATTATTATTATTATTATTATTATTAATGTTTTACCAGGCATTTTCAGGGAAAGAGTACTTATCGTCATGATGCAACTGTACAACAGCAAAGTACTATTTATTTATTTGTGGCTCTGTTCTGTTACTCTTATTTACAAATGGGCTACTGCAGCAAGGGGATACATTTTTAAAGATTTTTAACTAATTTTGATGTGTGATCATTTTTTTACTAGCTTTCCTGCTGCAGCACTGATTACCCACACCATATCATAATATTAGCATTGAAATTACATATGTGCTTGAGGGTTATAATATCAGATCTGTGCAGAACACTAATACGACAAACAAACAAACGAACAAACAAAAAAACAAAAAAAGGCTGCCATAATGTACAGTTCACTTCAAAAATTTACGTTCTTTGTTTATTTTGGGCTTTCAATGATCCATGTGAACTGGGCTGAAGTTATTGTGTATAACGATTACTTTTTTAATCTAAAACAGGGTGCATAATTTTAAATTTTTGGTTTTGATTTGATCCGATCCACACCCTCTCATTACTAATTTGGCTAAACCACTTTTTTTTTTCTAAGGCATCAACAAGCTTCTGATGTAATTCTGGCTCCATATTTGATCCCCCATCCTGTCAGATTTGAAAGGAGAGTATTTAAAGCTTGTTCTTCTCCAGCAAAACTGGCATTTAAACATACTCCACATATTACAGACGTTTAATGTTAGCGTGCTGTATTACTTGTGTTAATCCTAAAGTTTTCTTTTAGTTGTTAATTTGAGGTGAAGTGGGTCGACCGTGATATCTCTTCATATACTTTATCAGTACACCTGGGTGCGAAACAGCCCCACAGCATGGTGCTGCCACCATCGTGCTTTACTTTTCTTAGGTTTAAAATCCTTACTACAAACTATTGTCATTGGCCAAACGGTTCAGTTTTTGTCTCTTAATACATTTCTTCTGCTTGGTGGTGTTGGTTAGGGAGCAGGGGGGTTCTTATTTTTCTTAAAACCGGGTTAATGCTGAAGTAGCTTCTCTGTTTTCTTCCATTTTGATCCTCTAGTGGCTATTGGTGCTTTCCTCATCGTCCTAAATTGTATTCTCGCATCTGAGGCTCAGTTTAGGTCAGTTTGTGTATATTTGGATAAAACATTGTATGCAAATTATATCCAAAGCTTTTTGATGGCGACTATAAATATATGAAAAGCGTGGAAGCTTTTTCATGCACATTATCATGACTGCATAATTTATAATCTTTGCGGATTAGAAAAAATTATGTAAATGAGACTCGAAAAATTTGTTTGTATAAAATAAAAAAAAACATCAAAGTTTTATGCCCTGGAAAAAACAGCTGCTGTTCAAATGCATCTTTAAAAGATCAAACTTACCTTCATGCACATGAAACGTTTCTGTAAGAACTGTAGATCTGTAATTAGGGAAGCAAGTTGATGTCTTTTCTATAGTAGAAGTCTTTTCTGTAGGATCAAACGTGTGCACTGATTTAATTTTAGCCATAATGTTTAGGAAACCTGGTGGTGGCGCTCTCTTAATCTGTTAACGTGTGTTTGTTGTGGGTAGAGTCTCGGAAATTTGTCTCCCGAATTTAGATGGGCCCTTTTGGTTTCAAGGTCCGACGGCATCGCTATGATGATCGGTTTTAAATGTTTATCATGTAAGATTTGCTGTACATACATCATGTCTTATGCCAACAGAGGTGTTTTACAGATGTTAGCGTTTTTCTTCCCTGCAGGAGCTGAGCTATGCTGTTATATTCTCAGGTGGATTCTTAGGCAATAAAGACGTTCCCCTAATGCAAAGCTCATAATATCCGAGTGTCTTCTTCTTTAATAAAACGCAAAGTGAATTCATTAAGACCTGGTAAATGGGTGCAGTCTATATTGCCCAGCTTGACAATGAACTCTTAATTTCCTTGTTTGGCCCATTATAGCACATCTGACCCCAGTTGGATGGACATTTATACTTAGCAGTGGTAAAGTAATGAAGTCAAATTGATTACCCAAAGACAGTTGGCTGTCAGCTGCCTTTTCAGCTGATCCTATTAATTAGTTTTTTGATATAGTGCAATAAAAACAAAACAACTTATAGCTTTTTACAGCAATAATATTGACAAACTGCATGGATGAGGATAATATCATGAACCTTAATCCAGTGTTGTCCTACGTCAGTCTCTACGGGCTGGTATCTTTGATTTTTTAGTTCATTATTTGGTTTAAGACACTATAATCTAATGTTGGATTATTACCAGAACCGCTGAAGACTATAAGGCCATGCTGAAGAGACAGTTGGACCATGTCAACCAGTTGTGTTGGAGCAGAGACATCTAAAAATGGCAAGATACTTGCTGGGACATCCCTGTCTAAAAAAATAAAGATGGATGTTGGTAACCAAACCAATCCAAATCCAAATGAGCCACTCAGTTTCTGCAAGCTGGACTTGTCTTTTGTTAAAATGTTGTTGAACCTACCCAGATTTTGGGGAGAATTTTCATCGTATCAGCCGTCAGTGAGTGAGGAAGCATCTTGAGTGATGTATTCCCGCATGTCCCTGTGTGTAAATGGGTAAGTATGCTGTGTCGCCCAGACACCTCCGCTGATGGATGAGGCCTTCTGAGGAGATGGGTAGTAAAAAAAAAAAAAGGCTGATTCTGGCACTCAAGGGTGAGATCACTTTCTCCATAAAAAAGCATTGTCCCGGATCATCACAGCAAGGTAGAATGTTGATTAGGGTATTAGGTGGAGGATAGCTGCGCTGTGAAAATAAATCAAATGAGGTGAGGCTTTATGTGGGGGGGTCTTCAAAATATAGTAATAAAGGCTCGGGCTCAACACCAGTGGTTAAAGGTTCAAAGACTTTTAAATTATCCATTTGGTTTGCTAGTGTTGCCTTGTTTTGTTGCATGTAACCACAGACCTACAAGGCTTCCTTTTAAAGGCTTCCTACACAGTATGGAAAAAAGGTTTGGATAGATGTGGAGAAGGATTGCATTTCCAGACTTTATTCCCCACCCTAAAGTATGAAATAACCACAAGTGATTTCGAAACTATATTTGACGTAAGCTGTAATAAAAAAGGTTTATAGCTACTTAAGCATGCATTTGGTGTCGATCTTAAATCTAAAATATGTTGAACCAAAACTAAACAGGAAGTCTGATATATTCGTTTTTCCCTTTAGATAACAAAATCTTTTTAGGGGGGTTAATCTTACGACAATTTCACAGTTGAAGCTTGGCCTGTATCTGCATTTTCACCATTTATAGAACAGAAGGTCCATCTAAAGAAGCAGGACTAATTCAAGGTTTGGAATGAGTTTTTAAGATAAAGCAATCTAAGGAAATAAAGATGAGTAAACAGCTGTCAGGAGACATTAAGAGGAAAACAAGAGTTGCTTTAAAGATAGTAGAGACTGCATCTTTGAAAAGAAATTACTCTGAATGGAAAAGCATGGCTGATTATTGCTACAGAACAGATATCCTGCGGCTGTTTTCATGACAGTGGTTCAAGATTAATTGCACACTGTCATCAGGGCCTCTGCAGCTTTTTCTCACCATGACTCTGAATGCATTCAGCTGAACAGTGCTTCCTGAAAAGGCATCCAGTACTCAGCTGCATGCTGCCCTCATGTGGTTTAACAGCATACTTCCTGAGACATCATTTTGACCATTGGAGTTCCCAAAAATATTAGCTCGTGTTAACTGAAAAGGTTTATGTAGTGCAGATAAGAATGATAAAATAATTTCTGTGTTTGTAAATTTGCAATGAAGCCCCTTTTGTGTCGTATGAATTTCACCTACTGAGTTACAATGCCATGAATCAATTTATAGGTAGGAAAACCTTGGAAAAATCAAATAAGGAATTGAAAGATTCCTGCTGTATGAGTGAAAAAGGTTTATTTCACCTGTACATTTGCTGCAAACGTTTATTGAAATTCCTTTAACAACAGATGTTATTTGCATGCACATTCATTCCCATTAGTGATTATTCAATTGAGTATTTTAGGGACATTTTTATACGTCCAGTACATAACTACACAAGAATAGGGATATGGATAAATAGTGTAGTGGAGTATCAGAGGAGCTTCACCTCTCTGCAGGTGAACTGAAAGCTGACACCCAGCTGTTACCATGGCACTGCTGAGGAAAAGCAAAGGGTGATGGGAGCTTTAGAGGAACATAGGAACATGCTAGTTAGTTCAAAGCTGTAACTCTGGAACCTTTCTAAGAATTACTACACCTGGATTGGAGGATACCCACATTAGTTTTTGTCACATTTAGATGAAATAATGTCAAAAGGAGAAGCTCGTGATAGGACTACGGATGCAAACCTAAAACCTCTGTAGGTCTGTGGCCTTATGGTCAATGTGTCGCACAGCGAGGGGCTGCCAGCATCCCCGATACAGGCCGAACCACGGACGTCAACACTGGTGAGTCCAACTTCATAAACACAAAGCAGCCGCATCTGACTCTTCTACTGGACGAACCTAAAGTCAAAATCAGAGAAAGTGTACCTAATAATGTATTTTAAGCTAGAGGTGACTGAGTGAATAAAAGAGTAGCATTTTTGATCACAAAAAAAAAAACAAGGCCGTGAAAGTAAGCATGTCTCCAGTTACAATGTTATCTCTCCTTTAGTGGACAAGGGGATCATCTTTCCTTCTTGCTGTGTTGATTTCAGATCTGAGACACGCAGAACCCAGATAGTATTAGAGATTAATGTATGATGATATAGGGAAGCTTTTCCAGTCTAGAAACCGAACACTTTCCAGGAACTGTTAAAACTATTCATTTTGTATGTAGACATGACAGAAAATTACGTTTTGAACACAACAGAAAACAGTTAAGCAGTTAAAGAAACATTTCAGCACCAACTTCTGCTATTTTTGCTGAACAGAAGAAAATCGCATATTTTCACAGCTGTGAACACAATACAATACAATACAATCTACATTAAACTATAACTTTGATCATATTTTACACAAGTTCGAAAACTCTTCTTCCTCTTAGTCTCATCGAGCCCCACTCCTCCTGGAGGAGGAGGAGGTGTTGTTGGCGGCGATCGGGCCGAAGGAGGCCAGAGAGAGCAGAAGGTCGTCCAGGAGCTTTGGTTCATTGTGGTGATGGCCGCCATCGCCCTGCTGCTTCTGGCCATCGCGTTAGGAGTCATGCTCCACAGGGTAAGAGACCGGCTTCCTGTAATAAGCTCCCTTCCACTGGCACAACAGATGAAAATCCATCATATCGCAACAGGATTTCCATTCATGTTCCGCCAGGCCCTGAATAAACCCCCCCTCACGAGGTCGAGACCTCCTTTGGTTGCGCTTCCCATGCAGAAGAGGAGTCCCATGGCTGTGTACCCGCCCAGCAACTCTGTCTTGGTACGAAAAGCTTTTCCCTCGGGTCTTTATGCTCTGTTCTCTAAAAGCAATGTAGAAACTAGGTCATTCCGGCTTAGAAAGGTATCAGACAATTGAGTAGAACTTTAAAAACAATAGCCTTGTTCTTTTTCTACAAGTGACCCAGAAAGTCATGTAAAAAATGTCAACATGCACATAAGAAGGTCCAAACCATTGCTTTAGATTTATGGAAACTGTTTTCAAACGTGGCCTGATTTTTCGGAATGCAATCTAACGGAAACCTTTTCGAAATTTAATCTGTGACCCATTCAGACGGCTACCACTACAGTAACAGAATACATATCTTCATTAATGGCATCCTAATTAACTGCCACCATCATTCTCCCCGTTTCAGTTTGACACAATGCCCGACACGACTGGGTTCTCCAGCAGTGTGACCCTTAAGGGCTTCTCCATGAAGATTGAGGTAAAATCTAAACAAAACTGTGTGTGTGTGTGTGTGTGTTTGTGTGTGTGTGTGTGTTTGCAAGTGACACAGTTATGTCTTTTGCGAACTTTGCACGTTTGGCTTAGATTGATCACATCCATAGTAATTCATGGCAAAGAGAGATTTCCTTATAGATTTAAAGAACAAAAACAGATTTTCAGTTTTATTTAGGTTTTCAATGCAAAAACTGATCGGCAAACTTAATTCAAGCGCAATAATACACTATGCTAAGAAATGAAACAAAGTTATTTACATTTTAATACAAGGCAGTTCACATATGTAATAGTTGATAATGCTTAAATCTAAATACATTTATTTTCAGGGATAAATCCTATTTAAATATTTACATTACCATTTAAATGAAGCTGTTGGACCATTGCTCAGTAAGAACGTTAGTAGAACGGTTACCCTGCAACAAGAAGGTATTGGGCTAGAATCCCAGTCTTGGGTCTTTCGGCAGGGAGTCGGAATGTTCTCCCTGTGCCCGCGTGGATTCTGTCCAGGTACTATAGCTTCCTCCCATAGTACAAAAGCATAGAATTGCCCTCACGAACGTGCGCCTCTGTTGCCCTCTGACAGAGAAGCAAGAATAAGCAGGTATAGAGAAGAATGGTTAATGAATGGATGTCAGTTCAGTCGACTGTTGTTAAGCTTCAGCAGGTTTGTATCTAGTTTTAACTACCGTAGTTTAACATCGGTGGTAATTACAATGTCAGACTTAAAATCCCTTCAAAGGTCCTTTTTAAATAGTAACAACATTTTTCTGTCTGTCAGCTAAAAACACCCCAGACTCTCTAAAACTGATAAAATAAGTATTGATAAGTCAAGAGATGCAAAATTTGTTTCAGAATTTTTTTCTCCTATAGATCAATCAGAAGAAAAGGTGAAAACTACAGTCAGTCTTCCTTTGTTCCAATAGTACAGCGTCCCAATATTGTCCAGATTGTTGCCAAAAAACATTGCCGTAAATAAAAAGTAGGATTAAAGTGGATTAAGATAAAGATGATCTGTGGAATTTCAGCGTTAACATAAGACAGATCAAAATGAAGAAAAAAAAGTTTTGTCTGTGTATTCAGGAGGTTCTGGAGGCCAAATGTGAGCCCACTGAAGAGATTGATGCAGAAGAGGAAATCGGCGTCCTCACTGTAAACTCCCTGCGACGCAGCATCAGCCAGGTGATAGACGGGAAGTCCCTAACGGGAGATGACGACATCTGGGATCCCAACATCTCAGGACATGACAGTGGGATGGTGAGAGACCCCAGAAATGTATGCCTACTTTCATTTTAATACAATTTCTAGCATGTCCCATCGCCTTGTTTTACAGTTTATGGACGATGAGGAATTTGTGGACACCATCAAAGGTTTCAGCACCGTGAGGAAAGAGCACACGATGTTCACCGACACCAACCTTTGACGCGACGAAAATTTCATCCTCACAGTTCAGAAGTTCAACATCTCCACCAGAGAGGGAACAGCATCAGTGATCTTGAGACGCGTCACCATAGTGACACAGGGAAGATTTCCATCTGACATGATCCGGTGGAAAAAAAAAAAAAAAGATGAAATGTTTGTCAGATTTAAAAACAAATGGATGGAAGGTGTGAAGGAAGCAGTTGGACCTTTTATTTATTTCTAATTTTGTTTTAAAAAAAGGGCATCTAAAGACAGTGACAAGAATCACAAAATGCTTTGTTCTGCACTATCTACTCTAGTGTTTTTGTCTGTTATACAGACCCTGAAAAAGATATAGTCATCTTTCTGTGTTTTTGAATGTTCAAGGAACTAATAAATAAATGTAAACAGTGTTATGACATCATGTTCCATCAAATCCATTGGAACCTGGAAAACTCCTTTTTTTTAACAGCCCATTAAAATTGTTTTTTTTTTAAATAATTGACCATTAACTGCAGTGGTGCAGTCTAGGACAGGAAAAAAACAACAACAAAACGGCCAAATTTAGCAGTAGGACAACATTTTGCATTCCTCTCTTAAGGCAATCTTCTCCCCTATGCGACAGGTTTTCTATAGTGATATGATTGATATGATACTGTTGGCATGAGGCGCTTTTATTTAAGATTTTGTATAACATCTTAAAACTTGCCTAGTTGACGTCATTATAGTGTCATAAAGACTTTCTACATTTGTGTAAATGCAAAAAAAACCTATGTAATGAAAATATGTACTTATATATAGTTTAGGGTTGTTCTGCTGTAGCAAAAGATGCTGTAAAGCCAATAAATTAGAAAAGTACCATATTATTTTGTCAGGTTTCAAAATTTGATAATTCTTGAGTTTTGTAGACTGAAATAGGAAATTATAATTAGTAATTCATCTCAAACAAAGCAGTAAACTTTAACTAGATGACATATCCTGGTTCTTTGCTTACCACAAGAGGGCAACTCTGTACTGTCCTGTGTATTTAGGCTAATCAATTACTTCAAGAACTTGGGGTTTGGGTGGAAAACGAGTAAAAGGGCCAGTCTTCAACATCAGCTCAATACTAAGGTTAATGAATCAAACTAATGACTGTATTTAAAAAAAAAAAAAAAATCTGTCTTTACTACATCCTCACTTCTGGTTACACAATCTAACCAAAAATTAAAAAAAACATTAAGGGTTTATTTGAATACTACACACTCCATATTAAAATAAAAGATGTACTAGTATGAATACAATTGTTTCACAAAGTACACTACAAAGCCAAAGTGTTCAAATATGAATATATATTTTTTATTTTATTTGAAATGAGTCACAATGCAATGATGTCGGCACAAAAACACTTGCACCATTAAAGTTGAGATCATGGTTACAAAACATGCACAAAATAAATTAATATACTGCAGTACCATATGAGACAGTAAACATAACCCCTAGCTAGGGTAACAAATTGCATTAGGTACGTTAGTTTAATAAATGTAAGAGTAGAAAATAAAAATCAGGCATTCACAAAGGCAGCCTCTTGCTTTTTTTTTGTTGTTGTTGTTGTTGTTCGATGTGTACAAATATAAATGCCTAACCTGGAGTTAAACTTGATATGTTTGTTAAAAGCGCCAGAGATCCTTCAATGACCCTCAGGGCTTTAACTCATTTAACCTTTTAAATCATTCCTTATAAATTTACAAAAACATTTTCATATGCATTTGATTTACTTGAAGTGAAAAAAAAAAAAAACTCTTTATCCTTTAAAAACATTAAATTCTTCTTTGCTTTTCAGGTTTCTTGATAGTGCTGCAACATGATATTTTCCCTTTAGTGTGATATTTAAACTTCTGTAAACAAATCACTGATCATTGGAAATGCGTCTGCTTCAGCAGCAGTAAAGTGCATGCAGCGCATGCTGGGTTGAAAATAGCTGGCATCTATAGAAACATGTCACTTACAAATATTCAAATATAAGCATTTGTCTTGAAACAATAAAAAAAAAAAAAAATTACTTGTAACTTTTTAGCAAATCAATGTGCAATCGTCCCCAACAAGCACTCCACCTAAGAAAGGGTTTTCCTTCCGAGTGTCATCCAGTCTGGTAGCACTCCATAAAAAAGCGCAGATTTTTCCAGGAACCTCCCAGTTATTTATCCAGAATGAATCAGGCCGTGTTAAAAGGTGACAGATCTTTTAACAGGTTACTTTTCCTGAAACATTTGATTTATTTAAAGTAGAAACTTTCAAACAAGTTCCTGTAAAAGTAACTAATAAGATCCCTAAAGCTTCAGAAAGAATATATAGTATGTATCCATCCATTATGTTCCAGGAAAATACCTGGTAAGCTGTGGAAAGGTAACAATTAAGTTCCTTTAAATTTTCGGGGAAGTATTTGTTGACTTCGATAACGTACCCTACAAGTTCCCTGAAAGGCTTTAAGGAAGTACCTCGCATTTTTCTATAGATGTTTTAGAAAGTACACAATATGTTCAGGGAAAGTATGGGCAGTAATATGCATTGCAATTGGCTTTGGTGACATTTTTAACATAGCTAAACTAAAGCAGATACAACACATACTTCTACCTGAGCCGTTTAACACTGAACGTTTATGCCGGGACTTTGTTGTAAATATTTTTTTTTGCAGAGCACATCTTTAGTCATATTTTATAATCATGCAGGTGAACAGAGAAAAAAAAATAGAGATGAAAACTGAGTTGGGAATGTTTTACCCATAAGAATGAGAACTGTATGTACCAACACTGATGACTGTACCTGAGATGAACGCCTGATCTGAACATTCGTGTAAAAAAAAACTTTCCATCTGGTCACATGTGCTCACTCTCTTCCCACTTCGATTCCACTTCATTCACCGCAGAGCCAAGCCAGAAGCAAACTCGGTAGCTGCTTAAAGGCCCTATAAGCAACACATGGCTCAGGAACAGAACTACTCCCAAATTTAGGTCAAAACTAAATTTCTGATACGTAATGTTACAATACATACACCTTTTTGTTTTTTTGTTGAACAATTTAACGTTTATGGAGTTTTTCTACTTCATCCTTTTTCCATTTTGCAGAAGTATAAGTTGCCAAAGTAAGGACAAACCTCTTTAAAATTAATAACAACATATGTATGAACTGTAAACATTAGAACATGGATAATATCCGGTGTTGGGCGGTGGCAGCTGGAAGTCCCCCAAATAAAACTCTTGTTTACGGATCCAAACAGTTCAGATTGACCCGAACTGCCTAAACTTTCAACATTTCCAGCAGTATTTAAATTTGTAGTGGATTTTAAAACTGTACAGTTAAAACTGCGACTGACATGACTAAACTAAAATTGTATTATAGGACACTCATAAATTCAACTAAAGCTAAATAAAACTTAACTAAAACTACTCTGTCTTCACAATCTTAAACCAAACCAACATGTATAGACTATTAGATTCGACAGGCTTTCAATTAAGGATGTTTTAATTTCATAGCAAAATCTTTTAAGTGTTTAGACTGATGAGCTTCATTTTATCAATGGAGCTTCTTCTACTATGCATTTAATTTTGTTTTAAAATTCTTTATTGACTTTATTAAAGTCAATAAATCAAAACCTTATTTAAACTAATATTCACTGTTTGCTGATATGATCCGCTCTCTGCTACATTCTGCTGAGATCCATATCTACACCTTTAGGTCACTAATAAAGTGGAGCCTTTCCGTCCTTAAACTCTTAAAGCCAATGTCCTAAAACGCAGATAACTTGCATGATTTAACAATTAGCACAGACGTAAACACTAACGACATTATTCTTAGCTAATAACAGATAATTTTCCACTGATGCACGTGTGAAACGAGAGGTATCTGCGGACTTGTATGTGGAAGTGGTGAAATTGTTGGGGTCGACGTCACAACATTCAGAAAATCATTTTAATCCCTTAACTTTCTAAAAAAAAAAATCTCTTATCCAAAAATATATATTTTTTTTACTGATCCTTTGTCCCTTTTTTTTTTTTTTACTGTGCAATTCCTCTCATTCATATAGAAAACATCTAATTTGGAACATTCAGTTTGACACACATTATACCTGAAGCTAACATGCAATAAAACCGTTTTAAAATTAAAAGGTTTTGATCTCGGGAGCTAAACTTAAAATCTTTTTTTTTTTTTTCTGCAGATTTTAACCAGGATCTGTTGTTAGGTAGCTGCAGACAAGTGGATTTGCAAAGCAAAGCAGGCTGGTTGGAGTGCATTTGCCTTGGTGACTTCTGCTGATGAGTTTCACAGAAGAAAAACCCCTTTTAAAAACGATATGTTGTCATTCCGAGAGCACCTGGCTAATCAGGAAGTGAGGAGTTCGGGCTAACACTGATTACTGGAATCCACACCGGAAGTTAAAAAGATGCATCTCAATACATTTCTGTATCATCTAAAAGTTTATTTCGCTTAGGCAGTTCTTATTTCTGCCAGTTTGGATAATTACTACCTAGAGCTAATTACTGTAAACCCCCAAATTAATTCCTCTGGAGATTAGAGTATTATACAAGACTGATATAAAACATTTTTTACATCAGAAATGAAAGGTTAACTTAAGGTATGTTTTGTGTTCTGTACAGTAAATGCACCGAATGCCAATTTGCTATTATAGGGTTGTAAACTTATCCACATGCAAGCCATATAAGAAGGTTTTCTTCTTTTGCATCGATTTTGTGAAATTAATGTTTGGATGATATATCAATTAATTGAGTTGCACCTGTCACAATATACAAGAATAGAGCACTGAACGATTTAAAACAAGACAAAACTCAGGACTTTAAAAAAACAACAAATACCAAGAGTCATATGAGGAAAAAAGAACACGTGAAAAGAGGCAGAGGAGAAAATACCACGAGGACAACTGAGAAGAAAGGAAGGTTTGGATCCAACCCGAGCGACAGCAACCATCCTCCGGTGGTCGACCTCGGTGGGACAAAAAAGCTTCGAGTGTGGCTTTACGTGGGACACAGAACTGTGGAGGAAAAAGAAAACGTCCGATGAGGAAACGGCGCAGCGCACAAGGAAGGATGCGTTGTTAGGGACGAGGATGCCCATGGTTACGGGTGAGAAGCGAACGAATCAACAGCTGCTACTACAAGCTTGCAGTGAGAAGAACCCATGAGTGAGTGGGGCTTGTTTGTGTGCGTCAGAGTGGGTGTGCCACAGCTACAAGCAGCATATACAGCACGACTGGCACCACAGCAGAAGAAGCGAAGGAGGGGTGGGAGGGGGGCTGACTGTTATGGTTAAATGGGAATGTGTTGCAGACGGAGAGGAAGGCGTGTTGTTTAATGTCAATGAGCTGCGTTAACCTCACAAACCTCAGGTTCCTTCTGCTTTCATACGAGAGCTACTCATAGGGGCAGAGCAGCACAGGTGAAAAAGAGAAGGAAGGCACAAGTCAACAACGGAAACATTCAGCATCAAAGCTCACCGCTGTTTTGTGTTGGCTGGAAACGTTATAAAGAAAGCAGCTTAAATTCAGGTCATTGAATTTTCTGATGTTCAAGGTGAAGATGTTTATATACTAGTCAAAAAGTCATATGAAAACAGACTTATGTTAGCCTAGCATGCAGAAGAAATAGAAGTTTTTAATGTCATCACAACACTAAGATAGAACACACGATGAATGTACTGGAAGCTGCTCATATGTGCAATGACTGATCGCAGACGGATCTACTTTTTGCTAAAAATGCAAAATCTTAAATAACTTGGATCACAGTTGGGGACAAACTAAATTCAGATCAGACGGATATTTTTATGTTCTAACAAAATCTTCATCTAAGCAGCCTTCTGAGATGATATACATTCACATTAGGATAGTAAAGAGGGAATATTGTGCAGCTTACTAAACCTCTAGTGTGTGATTTTAAAGGTGTGATGTGATTCGTCTGGGACTAGTAGAACTATACCTTTACATAAAGTGTTAAATTTTCCTTCAACAAATTATAAAGACTATATTATTTAACCTCTTAAAAAATCTGTAGAGCACATATTTTGAACCTAAAGATGTAATGTAAGATATCTTTTCGTGTTTACTGAAAGTTTTATTTTAACCTTTTGATTGTTTACGCAGCCAAATTCACAGCAGTTCCTCCTCATTATATTTCCACTTCCTGTGTTTTTATTTTAGATACGGTCTGCGATGAAAATGATTGTTAACAAAAGTGTGAGACCAGTGTTAAAAAAAAAAAACATCTGCTAAAACACACAGAGTGAAAAGTCTAACTTGGTGAATTCAAATCTATTAAACTGTGGATGAGGATTACAAAAAATACAATAAACTTCATTTGAATTGTAGATGTGACATTGAAAAGTTTTAGTCTCATTAGATATATATCACAGAAAACACACACAAAGCTTATTACAATATATTTTAACCTAACATTGCTTGCGTGACCTTTAATAGCCTTTAATTAAAAGTCCGGCTCACCTTTTAGTATGTAATCTGTTAGGAGGGCCGGTACCTTCTCGCTGTCGTCCCTCATGGCATGAAGGACTGATACGGAGAGAACAGGTCATTATAACAACATGTCCGAGTTCCTCAGTCGGCTGACCTGTGAAATTGTATGTTCTTGTTCATGGACTCACTCTTTGTGAGGATCTGTAGGTCTTCTACAGAGGGAGAGCCCGCTTTCTTTTCATAGGGAATCACCGTGGTCAGATACTAGAGGAGGAAAAAAAAAAAATAATTAACAATAATAATAATAATAATAAATATATATATACACACTACAAATATATACACCGACTTATTTAACTTAACTTTAGCAAGACTTCAGAACAAACAGAAATGGATTCAGTGTTGAGTTAAAGATGTGAAACATGCAAAAATGTAACAAAAACAAAAAATCTGAACGACTTATATCGTGTCTTATTACAACCACAAACTTTAATGAGTTATTTAGATTTTATGTATTGAACCAACACAGAACGGCACAATGGAGCATGTCAACTCATAATGAAGAGCATCAATTTTTATCAGTTTTTTATTTGTAGCTTCCGACTTGTTTCCTTCAAGGTTCCTTTGTGTTAAACTCCATCCATATTTTTATGAACTCTATTCCTTCCTGTGACTGCTGAGGAACAGCGTTCCCCCTCAGCATGCTGCTGCCAGCATTGTGTCTCACAGTAATGATCGTGTGTTGCAAGTGACCTGTATGCAAACAAACCTTTTGAGTGTGTGTCAAAATGATCAACTTTGGTACGTATCATCTGACCTGAGTATCTTCTTCCTCGTGTTTGCTTTTTACAAACTAGAACAGGACATTTCATATTTCAGAAGCTTTATTTAGTTTAGGTGAAGAGTCATAGTCATTCTATTTTAACTTTAGGAAGATAGATAATCTTAGTCATGATGATGCTGTTCGTTCAGTAATGTTCTAATTCAAGTTTGTGTTTGTAACGTGACACAATTTTAAAACAGTTCACAGGGTATGAACAATTCTGCAAAGCATTATAAAAGGTTTAATAAAGGATTATTTAAAAAACATTATCATTAAAAAAAGGTAAAAAGATCCAATAATGAGACAGACTGAACTAAAGCTATGAATGCATGCCAGAAGAAACCCAGAGGGACGGAAAAGCAGCACAGAAATGAAGCAGCTGCTGGAAGAGAGAGCAGAGGGCACCTGTTTGTCCCCTCCTGTGTGGCCGAAAGTTTGACGAAGACCATTTTGAAAGACAGTGGAGAGTCCCTCCAGAGTGAGGAGCTATAAAGAGTGAAAGAAAGGAGGAAATAAAAACAGAAACAGAGATTTGGCAAAAGATAGAGAGGCGCTCTACGATAGAAAGGAAAGCGCCTTGGTGTTGATAAGAAAGGGATTCTTGTGAAAACCCTCTGACCAGGTCATCCATCTCTTTTTCACTTGCGGTTTTGCCGTTAACATTAAACATCATGTTTTCCCTGATCTCACCGTGCCCGGTATGTGCGTGCTGTTTGTTCTCTGGCCGTTGGGCCCCGTTGTGGCTGTGCTCCTGATTTTCTTCTTCTTGCGCAGCAGCTCGCGGTGCTCCTTCTGTTTGTTCTGCACGTCGATCAGCAGCGAGATAAAGCTGTTCTTCACCTGGACCAACACAAGATTTCATCTTTTCACGTCAGGAAGTTTGGAGAACTTCAACAGCTTCCATTTCAAGTTGCAGGAATGCAAAACATTAAGACGAACCAAATTACCAAGCAAAATGTTTCCACCCACTTTGAAACTTTTGTTTTTATATGCATTTCTTCACATTACAGCCCTGAACTGGTTGGATTTTAAAGGAACTGTCAACATTAAGTAGAACGTCACTGTAAAAAGAAGAGATGTTAAAATGAAAATGAAGGTCTAAAATGGAAACTGCTTTTGCCTAAACATTTTGAAAACCAGGAAACACTTTTTCTGATAAAAGGAGTCAATAAAAGACATTGTTGTTTGTCGGTGCAGCATGAGAAAATATGAGTTTATCTAGGCATAACAATTCTATTGCATAATAACATAATATTTACCTGTATTTTTTACCTCTTGTTTAAATGTTATATTTTATTACTTATTAAAACACTCAAGGTCAAACCGAAAAATTGGGATAAAAACACCAGAACTTCTACTGGCTACTATTATGTTTACGGTAAAAAGCTGCTAATGAAAAAGGTTGGGCTGGTCATTATCACATTGTTTATGTTAAAAAACTCGCTGAGTTGTTAGTTGTATATTTTTTAAAGAATAGGATCAAATGCAGTTCAGTGATAGAAAATACACTTATTTCAGTAACTGGTGCCTATTTTGAATTGATATGATTTTCAGTTTATCGTTCATCATTATCTTAATACAATTCTTTATCCAAATAACCCATCTGTAGTAATGTAATAAATGTAAAGCCATAGTATTCTGAATATCCTTGTGATTTGTACAACTGTCAAACATACTCGGAGCAAATCATGACTCAGCGCCAAGCGTACAAATTAAGCTGCTGGCAACGGAGACCTTGTGGTGACAGAAGGTGCCGCCGTCTGTTACCACCGAACGCCCCGGTTGCTGAAGCCTGCGGAACTTTTCGAGTCTCTGCTAGTCTCTGCTTTAGTAAAACCTCTACAAACATTTCTGGGTGGTCTGCCTTGGACGTAAATGTGCGAGCGGCTTAAAGTACCTCCTTCTCGAAGTCTAGCTCATCTCGCAGGGCCAGGGCCTGGATCAGCTCCTCGCTGTAGCGACGGATGGCCGCCTCCACTTCCTCCAGGGTGCGGGTGAGCTCTGACAAGGACAGATGACGAAGCCCTGGGGGCATGAGAGGGAACAATGACTTTGATGTAGAGAGAAAGGCTCGGGACAAACCAGAATAAAAAAATCCAGAAGCAAAAAAAAAAAAAAAAGGTTAATTTCACACTCTTTCACACATTTTAGAACATTTACTGAGACAAGCACATCAAGCTGATTACATAACGTTGGGGACAACACATACACTGATTACATAAGAAGTATATGACAAATGCACACTCAGATCCCATTCAAAGTCTTTCAGCTACTTAGAAACCTGGAGTTTTCTGTTCACTGTGTGTGTTGGCGTATATCCTAAATATAGAGTAACGTTATAGTCATTGTTATGCAAAAATTCATTAAGTAAAATGAGTGGAAGTCAATACAGCGTCCTCAGTTGGACGGAAACACAAATGTGAGAGAGAGCAGGGACACTCACGGTCCTCAAAGCTGGTGTTGGAGCAAGATTTTTTCAAAGCATTGAGGTCCTGGGAGAGCATCGACAGGTCGGACTGGGAGGGACCTCCGTCGTCGTCCGGATCCGGAGACTCTTGCATCATCTCCTCGATCTCTTCAATCACCTAACAACACAGCAGACATGTCAAAAAGGATTTGATCTTTGTTGTGGTGGGCTTCAGAGAAATATTCCCACGTGTTTAACATGACTAAAGAAATCAACTCTGTAATGATGTAAAATGCCTGGCGGCTCCATTTAACACATGAAAACGTTGAATAAACACAAAGCTAAATAGTTTGAAAAAGGATGTGAATGAGTTACCTGCTCGGCAGTGAAGAGAGGCTCCTCGTTAATGCAGGAGACAATGATCGAGTGCATGTCCAGCTGTTCCCGCAACTCCTCGTCCTCATCGTCTGACTGATCCAAAGAATTGTTGTCCAACTTCTGTCCCTTGGGAGGCAGAGACTTAGACATCAGATAAATGATGCGGTACAACTTCAAAATAAACTTAAATTAGAGCAAAACATATATTCAGGTTTCCTTTTTTCTTTGTTGACATGAATTTAAACTTAGAGATTATGCATCACTTTGCTGTAATAAGATAAAAAGTAGGGAAAGACCAGAAATATTTGCATGTTGATTCGATTCAGTTCATCGTCACCTTTTTACTCCAGCTCAAATTAGGCTGAACTAAATCCCGTCAGTATAAGGATTGGCATTTGGAAGATGGGAAATTTGGGCAGAACATGTTCTGAAATGTGGAAAATGTTCCACCCAAATGTTTAGTAAACAGATAATGATTAGAGTTGTTAAGTGGGCGAAGCTTGAGTTATTTGCCTTAAACAAGAACATACAAAAAGAAGGTAGAGCTAGCAGCTAAATTATGAAATAAACTAAACAAACTCTATGCTTCTATTAGATATAATTATATAATATAAGTTATTGAACAAGTTTGATACTCACATGTGCGTAGCTTTACAACTGAGCTAAAACAACTAATCAATTACATCAATTAAAATTGATTATTAAAATAGTTGACAACCAGTTTAGTCGTCGATTAGTTGCTTTATAATCGATTATTTGCTACTTTTCTTTATTTGTGGGTTTTATTTCGAGTACCAGCCCTAGTTGACAAACTGTGTGAGATACCTGTTGCTCTGGGAGCTTGAGGGCAGGCAGGTGCAGGGAGCGAGTGTAGGAGGTCTTCCAGTCCACGGGCATCACGTTACCGTAATTATTCGTCAACGCGTTCCACACCCTGGAAGGAAGCAGAAGTAAGACGAGAGTTTTTAGTGGTAGATACAGTGAAGATCAATTTATTCTCTTTTTTTGTCGAGACACAGCAGTGAGTGGCTGAAATGCGTTGTGTCGTCTCACCTTCCTCATCCGAGTACCAGTCATCACGTATTGCAAAATTTGAGGTAACCCTCTAAGTTCATGAAGCAGCAGAACTACATTATAAGTCATGTCCCTGCGCCGCTATGCAAACACGGTCAAGGAAACAGGGATGGTTGTTTACTGAAAACCTCGTCACAGTCAAATATCCCAAGTCAAACGATCCTTTGTAATAATGATGATAAGAAAATTATAATAACCATCAGCTTTAACAGCTATCTTTTTAAATAAACATAAAAAAATCAAAATAAAACCATGAATTCCAATGAGGTTTACTTACCTTCTGGGATCTACAAAGTATTTTTTTTAAGTTGAATGTTCATCGCTGATGAGGCAGCATCGCTGTATATTAGTCATTTTAATTTAAGGATTAATCAATATGAAAATATTGAGCTGATATCAATGGGAGATATTAATATTGGTGTTCTGGCTGACAACAGATATTTTCAGATAATCAAATCGGTTGTTATGATTAGGGATACCCAACATTGGCTGGTATTAATTTGTTTATCCTTAGATTAAATATAGAATAACAGTTAGTTTGATAAAAAAAAGGACTGGTTCCTTCCTCTTAAATCGGCACGTATGCCACTCTTTCCTCTACACATCTCTTATAAAAAACACAAACAAGAAGTGACAGGTAGATATTTGTATTCCATCATTTTTTAACATATAAGTATTTACTGTAAATTTTGCATTTTAAGAATTTACACTTTAAAATGCAAGCGTTCCTCTTTTTTCCACATTTGTCAAGACGAGCGAAGAGGAACCGTGAAGAAAACCAGCAAAGACATTGGGTCCCACGTGTTTTTGGCACTTTTGGCTCCGATTGTGCACGGAGGGATGCTGTGAACCCATGTGTCACAAGAGCTCTGCGATGTCCCGGACAAAAATCTTTATATGACCTCCATGTTTTCCCCCTGAAGTGCTCAGGCGCTGCTTGGCGAGCTGCTGCCTTGTTCTAAATGCTGTGTACCCCGAGCAGCGACAGCGTCTGAGGCACGTGAACGCCCGCCAAGACACACCATCGGCTACAGTGTCTAAACTGAGATTTCACAGACTCTAGCTCACTACTAATTAGTTTGGAGATCTGTGCAGATAATGTTTTAGAAATGCATCTGCATGCAGATGTTGGCTCTGATGTCCATAAACATAAACTTCCTCGTAGTTATCCTGCAGTTCAGCTCAGCCCCAGTACTTCAGTAGAGCTTGTTATGTAGCAGCACACATTCTGCGGAGGTGCACTCAACCAGAAAAGACTCTTCAGGGAGTCTGGCACTGATTTAGAGGTCTGCCGTGCTGCTGTCCAATTATTTCAAAATTTTGTTATGAGAAACAAAAATGCCACTTTTTGTTTCTCATAACAAAAAGTGGCATTTTCTAGCCTCCTGTAATACGTGTTCCTAAAAATTTTTCCCCCCAAAAAACTTGCTTTAATATATGTACTTTGATGTAAAAGAGGAAATTATGATGTAGATAGTTATAAAGAAGATTTTGGCCTACATCGAAATCCGATATTAGTACATTGCCTACATTGCTTTTCTCATAATCCTGCATCACTATCATTGTCAAATGATCAACCCCTAAAAAAATTTTATTAAATCCGGACATGGTGAAAGATTTGCACCCCTGGACGTTATATCATGAAGCCTTAATGAATATATATTCTGTACACAGATTTGCACTATTTACATACAAGTTTATATACATACAAGTAATTGTATGAGCTTATATATCCAAGGAGTTAGAGGAGGCGGATTCCTGCAGACCGACTGCTGCGATGCAATGCTATGTTGTCGTGTAAATGTGTAGCAACGACCTTTGGGGGATGATGAGACACAACGACTGCCCGGCACCGGGAGTGGGATCCAAACAGATGCTAACAGTTCAATCTTTCTTCCAGCATGCACACATTATAACTCAATGAGTCTATTTGGAGTAGAACTTTCTGAGAGCTTAAATGAGGCTGGTTTTCACTTGATCGTATAGATTTACATCACGCCAGACTCGTTCAATAAAACAAAAACTGCATCAGAAAACAATCACTTTCTAGCCGATTTGGTCTGATTCCATTTGTTTACTGCATTCTCTCAGTTCTTTAGCATCAGCATTTTAACGTTACATTTTAACAGTCTGACACACATTTTACCAAACTTATAATTAATTGTTTTAGATGTAAGACTTACTATTTTTACCAATTTCTTTTTCAGTCATTTCCTCAAAAATAGCATCCAGTTCCTGCTTAGGATCAGAAAAGTCGTATTGTGCACTGAAGTAAATCCAAATTAGCTGTTATATAGTCAGATATCCCTAGTGTATGTGACAGACGAATGGAATCATGTTTTGCGCAGATTTAAGCCAGGAGGTCTTTTGTTTATTTGGAACATAATTTTGGAGATCTCTGCACAAGAAAGTTTAACCGTTCAGCCGAGTTTTAAAACAACACAAGTGGAAACTTCTGCTGTGAAATATTTGAATATTTAAAACGCTTGGAAACTAACGTTCGCATCAAATTCGTTGACGAGTGCATTTAAGACTTCACTACTTTTGTTAGAAGCCATCCTTCCCTGGAAATTAAATACATCAAATCTGTGTTTTTGTAACTATTAAGGTAAACAACTGTGTTT
>JAVLVB010000469.1:378804-397455 GCA_032876305.1 Orestias chungarensis
CCCCCCCCCCCCCCCCCCCCATCGCATCAGATGGTTTTCCATAGCAGGCAACAATTTCAAACACTTTGGGAGTAAACATCCTGAAATTATTAGGCTTAATAAAAAAAAACAAGGTAAACTAGTATAATAGTTGCAATGTTATAAAATGCTTAAAACAAATTCTAATAGGCCTTCAAGTTAGCACGATTGATGGGCAGAGTAATTAAAAAATAAAACAGCGTGAGGATTCAGTCATTCCAAGATAAAAGGCCTAGGATTTTATGGTTTATGGTGAATTCTAATTTTAGTGTAAGAATAAGTGCACATTCTGCTAAGTGAAATATTTGCTGTACAAATTGATCTAAAACTTTAAACTAGTCATTTGTTGATAATGTCTCAGTTTTGTCTTCTGCAGTCTTTCTGCTCACGTCTGTTTATCCCTCTTACCCTACATGAAGATTATTCTAATTTGACAATCCTGCCAAATAAGCGTTAAAGCATTCAGAGATTAATTAATAACATATCTATAACATTTAGGGGAGTCCTACTGTCAAACCTCACCTGTTTTAGTGCACATTCATTCTTCTTTATCTTTAAAAAGGTTAGTTTTTTTAGTTATTAGAGCATTTTTACTTTGCTTATAGACCTGGCTGCGCAAATGTCAGAAATACTTACAGTAGATTACAACTCATTTATATTTCATAACAGTACAGAATTATGGATGAATTATAGAAAATAATGTATACCTTTAACACTTTTTTTTACAAAATGTTTAGCCGTTTTACATCTGACCGTCTCTGTATTTACTCAAATACCATCTTGTCACACATTTTTATTTTCTATATATTTATAGATCATCTACACAATATTCCAACAAATAATGCTTATGTTTCTCCTCGCTTGCTAAAATGCAAAAACTAGTGAAATGAAGGGGCCAACCACACACCTTATTTAAAAATAAATCAAATTTATTGTCAACAGATTTTGTTATTCTTAATGCTGGTTTTAAAGCAAGCTCTCTCTCGGTTTGATTCTTAATTTAGCTTTTAAGACATGTAAAAGATAAAATTACTTTACACAGAGATCTAAAGAAAACGCAGAAATAATGCTTCACTGGAGAACTAAACTTATGCTTTCTAAACTTAACAATTTATTTTTGTTTTTTTAAAAAGGCCCCCCCCCATTCATCTCAAACTTTTACAGGTCTTTTTTTTTTTTTTTTCAAAACCCTGAATGCTTTATTGAAAATATGCATACATAACACTTTTCCTACACAACAATACAAAACATTACAATCACTGTTGTAAATAAGACATTGAATGCAAACCAACACATCACCCCCCCGCCCCGCACTGGAGCCCAAGGAACTTAGAGATGCTACAGTAAGCCCTTATTGCCCCGTCCTGCTTTCAGGCCCGCCACCACCATCACCTCAGAGAAATAAGACACAGTTAAATCAGAAAACAACTGCCTCGGTAAACTCCGACAGAAGAACAGAGAAGACTCCAGGTTGCATACAGACATAGCAATTTTTGCCACCAGCAGGTGAAGGATGTTTTTTTTTTTGTTTTTTTTTAAAACTGAACCACTTTTAGGGTGTTTTTTTTTTTATTGTATTTTTTATTGTTTTTTTAAGTGTGCATTAATATCAGTCAAGTCTTCTGAAATGGATTCACGGGATTTGGAATGAGGAGAGTCTATTCTGTGATTATTCTGGTGCACATGAGACTGTGAGGTACATAACCTACGCAGGGAAACAACCGTGTTGCCTGGGATTTGGCTTCAATGCAGGTTTAGAAAACTAGCAACTGCCAACCTACAACGGCACACACCGAGCAGAAGCTAGATAAAAACACAGATGCGATAAAGCAGAATCTCAACAGGGAGGAATTTTGTTTGAGAGGCGAAGGGTGGAGAGCTTGAACCCAATTCCATAACATTGAACACACTTTGACCCCTCTCAGCTTCCATTGTCAAAGGATGCTACTGTGCATATTGTTTTGTTTTTTTCTGATTGTGGCGATAGATAAAAATGCAACGGAATACAAACAAAAACAATTGTAAGAGAAAAATATTAGTTATAATGGCTACAAAAAAAAAGGAGTCCAAATATCTGGTTATATTTTAATATGATCATACAGGGATAGAGATCAACCAAAAAATGATATACGTGAACAAAAAAATAATAATTAAGTAACAAAACAAAAGTTCAATAAAAACAGACAAAAGCACTGGTTTAAACATTTTACTATATCAGTCTGTAGCAAATTCCCATTACATACCCTGAAATAAGGGAGGAAGAAAGCTTTAAATGGTGCAAATACCACTGGACAACGTGGCTAGAGAGCAAAGGGGAGGCTGATGCTAAACTCCCAGAGTGGTACTTTCAAAACGTGGCTGCTCTGCCTTCTAATGCCGAGTTTCATTGCGTTCGGGCCGGTCGGTCGCTCACATCGGGTGCATAGAAGCATGTCGAGGACTCGACCCCTCCCGAAATCCACCGTTGAGGGGTTTCAATCTCTGCCGATGTGACCTTTTTGGGAGATCTGCGCCACCGCTTTGTGTGCAGGAGAGCAGAACGACCGCTCAAAAGTGCAGCGAGGGAGCCGTTCGTGCCAAAGGGGAATCTGTGCAACTGTAGGGAACTGGAAGGCAGTTTGTGTCGTTTTGATTCAGGATTGGAAACGTCTCAAACTAATGCACTCAGAGCGTTCTTTTAGTCGCTTATGCCTCGTCTTGTCACGTAATCACTATCACCAACTTCACTCGTGAAGTAACCTTTTGCTGATGACTACGCATGGGCCGGTTATCAATGTATGCAAATGTAGTAAAAAAAAAAAGTTGACTAGTCCTTGAGAACTAAAGTAGCTCCACCAATCCCTCTGTTAAGGTTCAGCAGCCGGCGGCAGGCTGGCCACCCGTGCAGACAGTTCTAGTAATTACAAAGCTCATTCTAAATTCTTTTTTTATGAGGGCATCAGACCTTGCGCAATAAAACCAAGTCAGTGTTTATACATCTGTTCCAATTCCTATTCTCAAAACCAGAGTTAAATAAATATTAAATATGTTACTATAGCTGTAGTAGTCAATTTATGATCATATTTTAGGGACGCAAGAATAATTGTTGGTTGGATCCTGTTTTTACATTTTTGTTTACTAATTTTTCCGGATTTATCGATACCTGGAAGCCAGAAGTTTTCCTTTTTTCCTTACTCAATCTTCAACCGACCCATGCCCACTGATGACACCTTTCAGTCTCCGTCTGGCATCTCACTTCAATTGCATTTTTTCTCGTATGTTGCTTCGCTCTACCCCCCCAACAAATCTGATGTCAACATCCCAGTGCCGTTGAATGCTGCACCTTTGAGGACAAAACACATTCTAATGTAAAAATGAAAGCCTCCACATTTAAAAAAAAAAAAAAAACAGTCTTTTTTTCTTTCTTCTTTTTAAAAAAATGACTCTTCTTCTCTTTTGTTCCACAGATAGAGGTTCCTATGGGGCTTCAGACTAAAAATCCTCAAATATTTTACCATGAAAAACAAGGGTTGACGAAGGAAGAGGAGGGGAGAGAATCTTCTGCTGGTGAGTTGCACACGACGTCCGAATAATACGAAAGAAAACACGCCTGCCAATTAAATCTGCACCCGATAATGTCCACGCTCGTTCTACTGTGTGCATGCAACAAAAAGAAAAAAAATTCACTCTGTCACTAGTACTCACGCACATCCACTCTCACACAGGAGGGACAGCAGTCACTAAGTGTGCAAATGAAGTTGCACGTCACGTCTGAAAGCGTTTTTTTTCTGAGAAAGGTCTTGTTTTATAATATATATATATATATATATATATATATATATATATAGTGATGGTTGAAAGCACGCCTCTGCAACAGTGTAACCTGTGGATCACTCTTTCCTCCTCGGCAGATCTAATGGAGTTGTGCACAGTCTAGCTCTACGGGAGGGAGAGAGCGAGATAGAACGGGGGAGCTGTCCTTTATCAATGTCAAATTAGGGAAATAAAAGTTTTTTCCCCCCCCTAATGCTGAGTAACAGAAAGAGGAAATCTTCAAGCCGAAGTCATTTGTCCTTGGGCACTAAAGGAGCTCAGGTTCGCCTCTGAGACAAGAATGAACACTATGACTATCGTTTTTAGAAAACGTCAGACAGCATAGCCACTCGGCGTACCCGTCAGCCGGTCGGCGGATGACTTCGCCGCGTACCTCCCGCTTCTGTCCAAATGACTGAAGAATTCAGCAAGTAAAAAGGATAAAAAGTAAAAAAAAACAACAAAACAAATAAAATAAAAAACCACACAGATGACCTACTTTAGCCCCCTAACGCACCATCGTCCCCACCAACAAGAGGATCCCCCACCCATGTCCATAGAGACATTTGAGAGTCTGAGACAAAGGGGCAGACGGATGTAGTCCGGCAAGGGGAAGGCTTGTCCGCCCTGTCCGTCTGGAGTCATCACGAGGACGCAGCGGCCCTCAAGCTCAGGGCGGGTGTGGGTTTTCCTCAGGGACTCGCAGAGAGCTGGCAGGTTTACTGACAGTGGAGCAAGAATGAAGGATGGGTGGGGGTTGGTCAGTTAGAATTGAGAACAGCTGTTACAGTTCATCAGAGGAAGATCCCGCTTAGCACTGAGTGACTTTCCAGGCCTTTATAAAGGGATCCGAATTTGTTTGGGACAAGGACCCGAAATCCCAGGGAGTCTGTCGTCACATCCACCATTTGTTGAGGCTGGTCAGGAACCAGATTTTTTTCTCACGTTTGTTTTTCTCTTGTTGGGTTTTCTTCACTTTCTTTCTGGTGATGTCAAATTTAATTTGCCCATTTACGTTTTGTTTTATTGTAGGATTCTTATCAAAATTGAGACGTCATCTTCTGTGTAGGTCACCATCAACTGTCCATATTACTGCTGTTTTCTAAGGAGAAAACAAAACAACATGTGACTTCCCATTATAGTGACTCGGTTGACAGTAGAGCTCATGGCTGCATATGGAAACTTTGTTACCGTTGAGTCCCTCTGCCTCTTGCGAATCGAGAAATGGAGCCGGGCCCCAGATGCGCACTGTGCCGTCGTCTGAGGCCGACGCCATGAGGCCTGGGATGGCTGGGTTCCAGCTCACACAGTTAACAGTGCGCGTGTGGCCTGTGAGCTCAGCAATAGGAAGTTCGCCACGCCTATGCCAGATGTACACTTTGTGGTCTGATGGGGTGGATAAGAAAAGCAGACAGAACGAAATGCATTTACAATTTGCCAATAAATGATTGACCACAACTATCAAAGAAACAACAGATCACAACCTAAAAATGTAAGTCTTACCAGAGTAAATCAAATGACTTTAATAATTTTAAACTGTATTTTATTTTTACAGTTTGTCTATACAAACAGAATTTTAGAAGTGCAATGCTATAGTGGTACAGATTAGTTAAGAGGGGAGGAAATTGGATGTTTTTTGTAAATTCATACTAGAATATCAACAGAAATTCCACCTTTTTATTTTATGTAATTCGCTTCTTCCATCCAGACTTTTTTTCACTTATTCTTTTGACGTGTCACTGGTTGGTGAAGCTCAGTTTACAAATCTTTTTTTCAGCAGGTTTTCTTCAAGGAATACCCCGTATTTTGTTTTCACAAACCTGACTAGTAAAGACATTTTACGGCAAGATGCTGCTAAAACCATGTCTCATTTCATCCTGTCAGTAAATTCTCCCACCTCACCTGTGACCTCTTGGCCGTTTCTCTAATTTATATTTCTTGCCCCATCTGCCTGTTTAAGTGGAAGTTTTTTTTTTTTTGGCAAGTATTGAGTGTACCGGACTTTTTCCTTAATTCTATGTTGAGCTGAGCAGGGTTCTGAAAATCATGTGTAGAAACAAAAACACTCTTTGGTAAAGGACTTACTGGCAGATTCTCTCCCACAATAGACAAAGACAAAAGCTAGCCAGCGCATCAAGATTTAAAGGAGGACACAGGTATACAATTGTGTATGAATGACCTTCACTGCCACTGGCGATGAAGTCTTCGTTGTGCCCTCCAAAGCAGGAGTGGATGGTGTAGAAGCCTTGGGTGACACCTTGGTACTTTCTCACAAGCACCCGATCTTGAAGATCCCACAGGTGCACTCCCTACAAATACTTAGATGTGATACTCACGACAGATGAAGCTTATTAAAACCTGTTTAAATTCAAATCTGAAAATGTATAATTCCGAAGGGTGACGTATTTCATTTCTTTATTGCATTACTTGCTTTAGAGGAACAATAGAAATAATTAGCCTACCTGAGTTGCTACATTTAACAAAGCTAATCTTCCGTTCTTTGAAACGGTAAAAGACATGATAGGGTGGTCCTCTTGAACTCTGCAAAGAACATGTGAAAAACAAACTCAACAAATGGCTCCACTATAAATAAAATCTCATCTTTTTAAAATCTCAAATTAAGTCACATCTTCTATTCTCATCGTAAAATGTACATACATGTTTCTGTCTGTGAGGTCCTCAAAGTTGTACCCTCTGATACGTTGATGGGTGTCCGAGGCCAGCACAGTCTTCCCATCGCCCAGGCACCACAGGCACTGAACTCTCACACCCTCCCAGGAGTCCAACAAGTTACCATCCAGGTCCTAAAAAACGCAGACAAAAAAGAATCCTCAGCCATCGTTAAAATTAAATGACAAATTATTATAGGTCTCAAACACTCTTCAAAAATTTTAAAACAGGACCAGAAAATATTTATTAATAATAGTATGTGACTTCAGCACTTACACATTGATAAAACTGCCCCCTTTGTCCTCCAGTCACAAAGCGTTTGCCGTCAGGATTCCAGGCCACACTCGTAAGACTGTCTTCATGGGACTGGGAAATTTTCTTCCGTAGCTCCCCCATCTGGCACACAAGGGTATTTCAAAAGGCAGCAAAAACAGCGAAGGAAATGGGGGAAGGGAGCGAGCAGGGAGGCACATAAAGCAAGAGCAGCGAGGAATGGGGAAAGGGACAGAAAAAAAAAAAAAAAAGGAGGGGAGGGGAGAGCATGGGTGAAAAGAAAAAAGGTCATTGAGTACAAACAGCACACTAGATGGTATCCATGGCACTTTTCAGACTTGGGATACAATTAATGAGGCTTAGATAGCGGTGACGTGGCGAGAACAGTGATGGAGAGAAAGACTTACAGTGTGTCATGCTCGACGGACTGAATGATATAGAAACTGTGATATAATGCATGAGATCAGAGACGGCCTAAAAAATATGAATAGCAAATTCATTTCTGTGTGATTATGCTCAATTGCCGAGATGTGAAGCCAACAATCTGTGCCACAGACAAACAGCGAAGGCCTGAGTTCTTGTTTGGATGGTGCTTAATGGCATATTTAAATTGATTTTTTAAATATATATTTATATATATTCACTTGGATTCAAAGCCTTTTCCCCATTTATTTCACCTGAACATTCCAGAGCCAAAGCTCAGAGCAATCATCAGGTCCACAGGCAATCAGGTAGGTGTCATCAGGACTCCAGGCTAGGTAAGAGACTCCGTATGCGTGTCCTTCCAGGGTTTGCAGCAGCTTCAGTGTGTGGCTCTCCTACATGGCAGGGATAAATGAAATATTACAGAATAAGCAGGAAAAACTATTTATTTTAAGGGCAAAAAAGTAAGAGAAACATTGGTGCCAAGATTGTTGCACTAAAACTAAACCTAACAGACAGCTCCAAAAAAGGAACTTGTGGCAATCTGTAATAAACTCTGATAAACTTTGTTAATCTCATCATGCAACATTATTAAGAAAACTCTGGAGAGGATATAAGGAGAGATGAAGATTGCCAATCCCAGATATACCTGATTGATAATTGATTCAATGTTTGAATAAAGCAGTTCCCGTGTTTTGATCAGATCGGGGTTTCAACATCCTATTATAAAACTGTGTTTATTCTTTCACAATCTATATAGAAACCCTGGCTGTACACTTACCGGATCCACTTGCCAAATTATGACTGTGGTGTCTTTGGAGCCAGTTGCTAGTTTGGTGCCATCATTTGAGAATTTACAGAACCACACTTCGTTACAATGCTCCGTCAGAATCTGCTGGGTGTAACAGGGAAACTGTTTTCTGCAAAAAAGAAACAGATCCATGCTTAAACATCCAGTCACATACAAGTACATTTTGCAAATCCTCCGATAGTATATGGATTGCCTCTCAAAATGTGACAGCATTAGAATATTATTAAGAACAGATGAGCAGAATTACTGTTATGGATGTATTGTATACAGTAAGAAATTAACTAGTTGAAGCAAAATTTCAGACATTTTCTAGGAGTCTAACGGGATCCAACAACATCCAACGAGAAGCCAAAATATTTATTTGTTAAAAAAAACATTTGTAGGTTTTGTGAACGTTGAAAGCTCTGTTCAATAAGTTTACAACCTGAACAGGCAGTTGTAACCGGAAAATGAACACCATGCTTCCAGCTTGAGTCCAGCAGTCCCTGACAGAATCGTTTTCTGTTTTCCCCAGGTTGTAACAAGATGCTGAAGACTTTTCAGAGCCATTTAGGATCAACATTTTCACGCTACGATGACGAAAGTGTTGCAGCACTAACCTGCTGCAGACATGGTCGAGGAGAAGGGAGACTGAGTCCAGGTTGTTGTCCAACTTGGTGTTGTGATAAAGACAGCGATCCCTCTGCAGTTCCACCGCTTGCCGCAGCAGAGTGTGGAGTCGCCGAGGAGGCAGCATCACAGAGGGGGGCAGGTACGCTGGAACAGGGTGAGAAAGCAGTAACGCAGTTCACCCAAGCGCAAAAAAAAAATGCATGTGTGGAAGCTGGACGACGACATGCTAGCGCTATGGGCTTAGTAAATGGAGACCATCTCCTCACTCTGTAATTTATCCAGCAGCCTGGAGCGAGAGGCTGTGCCCTTGCCCTCCCAATCTGCTTTGGCCCGGAGATCGTCGGCATGGCTACACATTAGGTACCTGCAAGACAATTTTGAAAGAAAGACCGGTATAAGCGGACTTCTCAGATGGGAGTAAAATGATTAGATTTAATCACACTGAAAAGTATATTGTATGAAAATCAAATTAAGCCCAGGTTCTGGCAAAAAAGAGGCTAATGTCAATTTTGCTCCATAAACCTTTTTTACCCTTAATACTGGTTATGTGTTTGTTTCCCATCTCATGAGCAAGATGTATTATGCCCCTATCATACACTACGTACATGTTTTAGGGTTTCAGAGTCAAACACAAATATAGACAACTAACTGACTCATGATAGAGATCTATGTATTTATCACTGTTTATTTTCTGAAATCCAAGGGAAGTTACTGATGGTGCCTACAGCCAAGAAATCCGCAAGGGCCAGTCATGCTGTCACTGCCAGAATCAACCGCAGCCCTTGGAGACATTTTTTGTGGTTTAAAGTTGATCCCCCAAAACAAACTTCCGAAATAAAGCATTCTACTATGTTCCAGTAAAAATTAAAAAAAAGGCTGGCGCATTTTTAGCAAGAACAAGGCTGTCTGAGCAAAACTTGAAATAAATATAAAAGGCAGACCAGCCAAGTACAAAACAGAGTAATAAGTGCAGAAAGAGAAAGTTATACAGTCAAAATAGACCAAACATATCACCAGGGTTAAACATTAAAGCAGAGATGCTTGAACTTTAAAATCCATATGATTTTAGTAGAAACACCATTAACAAAAAATAGCTCCTATTAATATGACAAAAATAGAAAACGGGTCTATAATGATCTTGGTTTATATCTCTAACTGAATGAAGAAAATCATTCAGTGAATTTTGGTGAGTGTGTGATAAAAAGAAATGGAAAACAAGACCATTTATACCTGGAACTGCTGATGGAGTCATTTTTACCCCCTCTAATAAATCGCTCTGTACATTTTTTGCATCAGCCCCCCCGCCACTCCAAATTGCTTAGCAACGCTCGAACAGACTTTGACAAGCTGTTGAGGCAATACTCAACCAGAAGATGGCCTGTTGTGGTATTTTACAACGTACTGGACATAGCCGCATTGTACGCGTGGTCCTGTACGGGAGAAGCACAGTCACACGTATCACCTAGCGGGATTTCATCCTGGAGCTTTGCAGGCTGTTGCGCACTGGCCAGCGCACAAGGCCAGCACAAAAACCTGAAATCTCACAGGTCATCCCAAACGACAAGAGGACCAACTGCGGCGTGTCAAAAAAAACTAAACAAGAATGTGCATGAAGGGCACTGTGGATAGTACACAGACAAAAGGGAGCGTGCGCAGCATTAATCCGCTCATCTAAAATAATTAAAATACTGAAATCTGCTTTTGTTAATGTAAATAGTCTGTTATTTGATTTTTGTTGTTGTCATGTTTGTGTTAAATTACAGTTTCTTAAGTTTGTTAATGAATGTAAAAATCTCCGTGTGGGTAAGAAAGCGAGAGAGGGAGAGTGACAGAGAGCACAACAATTAAAATAGACGACTTTGTTATTATGTCAGTGTAAATATTTTACATGATCATTTTGTCGTCTGTCGTACTGTTCCTGCAGTTTGTTGAACTTGAACATTTTCCCTGTGCAATCTTGATAATTACTTATTTCTTAAAAGAAAAAAGATTCAATATAAATATTGTTTAAACACATATTTTGATAAGTCTCCATTATCCCTTCAAAAATATTTGTGAATGAGCCCCTTTACAACTTCTAGAAATTACGTCTTAGCATCGCTATTGCAGCGTAGGGGTCAAAATGACCCTCCCCTCTGCGGTTCGAAGAACTTTGGAATGTTGACGGTTCTAATGTTTAATTATGGAGAGGACCCTGAATGTGTGGGAATGTTTAAATATGAGCACGCTGAGAGTATCAATTATGAAACCGGTCCAACATCAAAAAAGTACCCGCTAAGGACGTGGATGCGATCCGTGTTGTATTTGAGTGGCGTCAGCTCTCCCCGGAGAACCTGCAGAGCCTCCAGGACCTTGCCGTCCTCCAGATACTCCAGGTACTTCTGTTGCAACAGCAGGAACTTCATACGCTAAAGAGGAGACGAACAGAGTAAAAAAAAAAAAAAAACTTTATGGAACTAAAAAATTAAAATATTTAATAAAGGAGGAATTAATACAGACATATTTAATGGACATCACCGCATGGACTAGAAAATTACATTTCAAGACGTATCAACATTGCACATACAAAGTTTCCAAATATTTCTGAGCTAAATTTGTAAACAATAATTGAATTTAAACTATTTACGTAGTAAACTCTGTAATTTAATCAGAACAAAATTTTAAATCTGCCTCACAACTGCTTAAAGTGAATTCAAGTTCAGCCCAAAAACCTGTCAAGAAAGGATTATTCCCTGACCTTAAGCTGTTGTGCTACATTTAGGAACTCAGAAGGTAAATGATGTACTTATAAACTAAAAATGGTCAATGTTAGCGATTCAAAATACATTGGCAATAACATCAATAACGGCAGATGTTTATAATCTGTTGCTTATTTCCGTCTTGTTTAATTATGCAGAAGGAGGGTAGTTGATTATTTGCTACTTATTTGGTCACATTAACACTGATTACAGGATTTTGGGTTGTTTAACGGGAAAGTCATCGGTATGGTCATTTTGTGAATGGGGTATACATACAGTATCATTACAAATATCGACAGAAATGTAAATTTTGTTGCTTCCCTAATAATTATTGTATTATCTTATTTTGTAGTGCAAACTGTATAGAAGGAGTTGTTGGACAGCTTCAGCCTGAGGATGCATGAGCACATCTCCCCCAAGCTGCGCCGAAAACACCTCCCCTAGTTTGAAACGATCGCCCGTTGAGAAAGCACACAGTGGAAGGCAGAAGTCTTTCAAGATTCTGTTTACATGTTTGAGGTTTGTAATTTCTGTGTGTCTATGAAGACCCTGGCAAAAAAAGACTGCCTTCTTTAAAAAGTAAAGAAATATTTAAATACGTATCTGAAAA
The DNA here is from genome assembly GCA_032876305.1 of Orestias chungarensis. Taxonomy (NCBI): domain Eukaryota; kingdom Metazoa; phylum Chordata; class Actinopteri; order Cyprinodontiformes; family Cyprinodontidae; genus Orestias; species Orestias chungarensis. The sequence goes on from JAVLVB010000469.1 coordinate 390,752, forward strand.
ATAGATAATAATTATATTAAATAAAAGAGAATGCAAGTACTTCATGGTCTGACATTTATTTATATTACCAGAATAGACATCCACTACGATTCCTGAGATATCCTGGATGTGTTTCTATGAATTCATTTGTCGGTCTAACCTCTAAAGATGTAGATGTTTCTTTTAAATCCAGGTTTAGTACAATTCCTGTTTACCTCTTTAGGCAAAAAATATGGTTTTTTTTTAGATTAGTAGACTTCGGGATGCTGTATGGGTGATAGAATTGAACCACCTACATTCTTTGCAAAAAATGTATAATAACAAAAAAACATTCAAAAAATGACTCATATCAAACAATCAGGGTCTATTGGAAAACCTGTCACCACAGCACAAAGCGTGTGGGCTAAAAACAGTGTGTAATTAAGCCATTTATGGGAAAAAGTTATTTTTAGCTCCCACTTTACTTAAACTCTGCAATATTTAACTGTTTATCTACATATTTACATTCATTAGGATTATGATGTGCAGTTTATTTCTCATCTGACGGATCGTCATGTGATTTGGCTACAAACTCAGATGTATGTAAAGCAGGGAGCTGAAATCTGATCGTCCAGAACAGATTTTAGCGGCATGTGTAAATGATGGCATTTAGTGGGGTCAACTTTTATCCAATCAGTCAAGATTGATGTTTTATTTCATTATCGGGTCTGAACAGAGTCATGTAGTAAAACTAAAACCGTGTCTTAATATTAGTCCGCACTCTGAACTCAACGTGTTTAAACTTAAACATTATGAAGGGAATTGTACAAATGTTCCATTCATGATCACTCCCTATGGAAATGTAACAGCCAATTATTGAAAGTTATTGTAGAGATCTACACTAAACAGCTCCAGTCTTTGTATTCAAACATTTTTAAAGCCTCTTTAGAAAGATTATTTCCATATGTACCGTTCTACATACTTTCTTTTTGTCACTTTGTCAAATTGGTCAATTTTCCATTAGCTAACCTAATCAGCTTCCCCCTCCTTTTCTACTTTTGCATATGAAGTTAAGAAATCCAGTTAGAACCATAAGCAATGTTACAGTGTAAAAATTATAATTAGCATGTTGGCTGCAATATAGTGCAGTATATAATTTTTTTAAGAAAGGGGAGAAAGCAGGGCCTATTAATGGTCTATTATCCTTCAAATACTTATCCACTTAACTCATAGCCGTCGTTGTTTTTAGTATATTAGAGGGGGCAGCTTTTAACTGTACTTTAGTTATTAACTTTTACTTTTGTACAGATCTGGATAGAAGAATAAACCAATTCAGTTACAGTTTCGGGCACAATGTAACACAAAAATGAAGCGCTTTTAAAAAACGGGAAAAAATTATTAAAATGTAGCCATTTTCAAGGGCTTCAAACAGATGTCCCGACCCCGCACCCAATATTTACGGCGTTATATTTTATTAAACTCCAACCATTGTTAAAATTCAACCTTCTCAGTCTCTTTATTTAAAACTGAGGGGCTACAGACACGTGTTTACCGATCAGTGCAGAGACATCTTTGGTATTAAATTTGAGTCTTATCTCAGGGATGCAGCACGACTCTGACAACTGATACAAGCAAGAGTTGAGACAACCACTCATCACTTTAGAGACCACATCCACCCACATACCGTATTTTTCTAAAAGTACACGACCCTGCAGCTACAGCTTAACTTCACTCGAATAAAAAGCAAGCAAAATTGATTTTTTTCCCCCTCTAAATAAGAAGTACTGAACATTTTAATAGGAGTAGTTCGTGAGTTTTAAAAGAGAGCACCAAGAGACGTTGAAGGGCATCAAAAAATTAATGTATATGGATTATCGGACCAGGAGGATTGCTTTCAGTACAAGTCAAAATAGGTGCAGAATAAAACTTATTTGGATAAAAATAAATAAGCCAAAAGAAATTATTCAAACTATATTTTTATCTTTAAAAACAATATAGAATATTCCTTTGGTAAATGTATTGTGTGGTTAATCTCCTACTGCTATTTTGTGGGTTTTATCCAGAACATTTAGCTTTTCAACGCTCCACAAAATAGGCCCAGTTTGTAATGGTGCAGTCCTGAAATTTCCAGCAGTACCTGCGTGCTGACTCTCATTCAGCCCAGTTCAGGTTTTGGGCAAAGCCAGCTTACCACAATAGCGTTGGGAGAATGCATCAGTGCTCTCAGCTCGTTGAGATCATTCTCAGCCTGGACCACAAACATAGGAGGCGTGATGGTGGGGGGAGACAGACAAAATTTGTTAGCTCAGCAGTTCCACCACATGGAGAGGAAAAAAAACAACAACAACAACAATATGAACATTAAGTGGTGGCCATTGTTTGACCGTGTTCGAACTGAGCAGAATAAACAATCCCCAACAAGATTTACGAGTAGCTTTGTGAGAACAAACCTACCACCCACATGCTCACATTAACAATGCCTTAACTTATGCGGAGAATTGTTCATCTTTTTTGAATGATTCTCGTTAATAAGGTCTGCAATATGTAGAATTAAAGCTAAGCTCTTGAAACAGAGAAATGCAACAAATCCTAAAAATAAAAAAATATAAACATGTACAAACAACGTTCATGGCATAATATTTACACAATACGACCTAAATTCAGCGTCAGTGGCGACTCTGTGCTGTACTGATGATTGGGTTTAATACAGAGCTCTGATCAAACATTTAATTTATATCATACAGATCTAAACTGTAAAAAAAAAACACTTAACTGTTATAAAGTTACAAACGGAAGTTGTTGGGAGATATAATAATAATAATAATAAGTAAATTAGGTATTAAAATCTTTAAAAAAGTCTAGGGGATTTATTTATGCATTTATTTTTGTAGACCACCAGATTCCTTAGCAAAAGTAACACTGTTCTAACCAGTTTTGCTGAATATGTCTACACCTTAAAACATTTCATATGGTGCTTTAGGAAGACCACAAACTTATATTTATTTTATTAGAAAAAAATTGACATTTGTGAAACAGGAAAAGGATGCATGAGTTTTATTTGGTTTTAAAATAGGATATAAAAATAGGTCCTGCATTACAATTTTGCAATGAATCCCTACTTTGTAGAATCACCTATTGCTGCATGTATAGCAGAAGATTATATGTACCTCCTGTATGAGTTTTAAAGTTTATACTGTTTTAAAAAACCTTAAGCTTAGTCAAAAAAACACAAAAAAAACATGCAAAGTGTTATCAATTTTTATTCCGATCAGATTCTGTTTAATTAAGTATAAAAATTTTGACTAGAAGCTGAACCTCCTCAACAGTCTACAGTCTTTTGCAATCGCTAAGGTTTCCTCCGGGTTTAGCCTTTATTTACACAAACATATCTTTCCATCAACTCACACAACTACGTTGTCCAACGTCACCATGTTTTTTGTTTTGGCACTTTGGTCTGATTTGAATAGAACACCTCCTACATGTGTTTCGTGTGTCTCTTACCTGGCTTATAGCAAACTACAAACAAGACCATAAAAGGTTACAATTTGTAGAATATATGATTAACAGTTCTCCTGTCCTCCCTTCTTACCAAAAGGTAGAAATGATTTTGCAAGTAATTACAATTACAAGTAAAAAGATGAAATTAACTTCTGAAACATGGATTATTTCTGCCATTTTTGCTACTGAGATCTGGAGCAATGCATAAAACAATCATCTTGTGTAACTGTAACACAAAGGAAGGGCAAAGCTTTTCTATGCAGCCTTAATGAACCTCTGATAAGATGTATGCTCTGTACTATATTTATATATGTACCCTTTTGTTTTGTTTTATTACCATTATTATTCTTAAACAAATACTCTTATTTTTACAGAGCAAATAGCTCGGAACATTCCATGTTTGTCATATCTTAGGTCATCAACACTGCAACCTAAACAAACCTTATCCCACTCCCCCTCCATGACGTGGTTGCGGAACTTGGACGCTGAAGGATGCTCCAGTCTGCAGCCCGATTCCTGCATCAGCAGGTCCACCGTCTGACTGCAGACACACACACACACACACACACACACACACAGACGAGGGGAGAGGAGAGGCAGACAAAGTTATGCTGATGTATAGACAAGACATAAAAAGGGGGACATTTTCAGGGGGGGGTGGGTGACTTTGAAATAAACCGTGAAGGTGGGAATTAAGTCGGTGATGAGAAGGATGTGCTCAATCACCAGGATGCTGAAATGTCCAAAAAGTATGTGTATACAAAATTACATTTCAGAGAAATTCATTATCATTCCATTATTTTTATTTTGTAATGAAAATTGTATTTAAAAGGGCTAAAATCAGAGACACTGTGATACATACAAATATTTATATATAATAACCGTGGGTGGGGGGTTCTCAACATTGCCCGGTGACACAAAGAACAAACCTTAAAGCACACCAACACACAACTCGTGTCATGACCAGAGCATTTTATGTGTGGTCTGCGGGAGGTTCATTAACAAGGGCCGAGCTTTCTCTGCAGTTGACATCGCTCTCTCAGCTCGTCAAGCATGAAGCACTGCCATCTGTCCAAACACTGTCTCCCGGCTTAGGATAACGTAAATGCGCCTTGCGAGATGCGAACTTATGAAAAATGAAGAGGCGATCGGGCGGCGGGGGAGACAAGACACCTTTCAGCACAATGACATCATTCGCAGGTATCAATGAAGTGGCGCAGCTTTGTGTTCAGCCTCTCATCCAGCTGACTGCAATACTGATTTCCCCTGTATTTACCCCCCCCCTCCCCTCCTCTCACCCAATCTCAGTGCTAAGGCTGTCTTCTATAAAGCTCTGTAATGGCTGCTTTACTTTTGTCAGCTGGGCATCGCAGATCAACGCAGGTCGGAGCCGCACAGCAGTCACTTTTGAAAACGATGAGTGCACACATGCATGTCCCTGAAACCCCCACTGTGGCTATAATTAGATTCGAGCACAGCGTTTCCATCAAAACAGCTGGTAAAGAGCTGCATTCCTCAGCCGCCATGAAACCATCTGATTCTGCTCATTTCAGTCCCCAAGTGCCCCAGTCCTGTTTAAAATAAAAAATACAAAACACAAATAAACGCAAGTCACCGCTTCTCTTGCAGGCTGTTGCCAAATAAGCCGAGCCAAAGGAATTAAGGCATTGATTGCACGGAGAGACAACATCATAACAAACATGATTCAAAATCCACAAAGCGTCTACAAAATAACGCTTTAAAAAAAAAAAGTACGCAGAGTTGCAGAGGCCAAGGAATAACAACCAGATACCCTCTTCTTATGAAATCGTTTTTACGCATGACGCTTATTTGTGTTGCACCGACATAACTAAAAGCAAGGTTAGCTTTAAAAAAAAAAAAAAATCGACAATCCATACATTAACCTTAGATTTTTCTTTTTTTTTTTTTTTTTGCGCAACAGCATTTGAACCGCAATCAGGTGCACAACAAACTGGATGATCCTGCTTTAGCAACCTTATTAAGAAGCCACAACAACTCTTTCTTTAAGAGAAAGAAAATAAGATTATTGTGTTTCAATTGAATCTCAATAACAATAATAATAACAAAGTTAAGTCTGATTAGTCTGAATGCATGTTAACATTTGGATGATGTAATGCTTTTATCCAGTGCCAAATCCATACATGTTGACAGAACACCATGTCCTAATTTAAACAGAAAAAAAACGTGCTTCGTGTTGCGTTACGTGTGCTGAGCTGTGTTTTGTGTTGTTGCTAAAAACGCTTCATGTCAGGGGAAACAGCGAATGCTAATAGCTTCGAAGCTAACTGTTATTGTGCAAGATGGACCCCTTCTTCCTAGCTACTGCCGAGCTCGCAGGCTAACTTAGTGCCCCATCCCCCCATGTTTGTGTCTGTCAAGCACTCCAAATAGCGCTTTTTAGCAAAGGACAGAGGGCAAAAACAAGGATGCATATTACATTTGAATTATTAATGGGTAATATTTTGACTTATGTTGAAAGTTTTATTTTTTTGTGAATGACACACTGGATGAACTTACTTCAGCCCCAGTCCGTGGAGATGTTGTCCTATTAATCGTATCACATCTTCCTCCGCCTGCGACAGTCTATTCTTCTTCTTTAGCGAGCCCACCTCCGAGCCCGAGGCCGCGGAGGTGGCCGAAGTCCCCGAACAAGGTCCGACCGCGGAGCCGTTGCTGGTGCCAACGCCGTTGTCAACGTTGGACAGAAGCCCGTTCGAGTGGGTTCCGCTGGCCGAGGACGACTCGCCGTTCTGTGCGCTGTTCAGGCAGGGAAGCTCGGAGGATTCCTGTCCTTGTCCTGCCCCGTTTGACTGCATACTGTTGCTAAAGTTGTTTGCGACACTTCGGTTAAAGTGGATGGTTGGGGTGGTTTGAGAGCGCGCGGCAAGTCCTATGACAACTCCAGAGAGGCCTGTTCCAATGGCAGAGGCCCCGGGCTCTCCTGCTCCCTCCGCCGCCGAGGCTCGGTGTTTCTTCCGCGGGGGCGGCGACGCTCCGCCGGTGTCCGAGTCGGAGGAGGAGGAAGCGGAGGCCAGAGTTTCCTCACCGAGAGCGGCCGTGGTTAGAAACCGGCGAAGCTCCGGGTGGGAAATTTAGGTTACGTTTCCAGATTGAAGGGCCTTGTTGGCAGACTAGGAGTCTGGTGTCAGTTTGCTTTTTTGTTGATGTTTCTCTCAAAACAGCTGCAACTCTAATGGAGTCCTGACGCTCTGACGTAACCGGAAATT
>JAVLVB010000469.1:397555-432598 GCA_032876305.1 Orestias chungarensis
TATATATATATATATATATATATATATATATATATATATATATATATATATATATATATATATATATATATATATATATATATATATATATATATATATATAAAAAACGTTTTGTTCATTTAAAATAAAAAAAGAAGAACAATGTAAGTCTAATAAATCTCAAGTGCAGTGCCTATGCAATTATAAAAGTAATAAATGCTATGGAGTCTGGCCTTATATGAAAAAAAAAAAATTTAATTCACAAGGATGATAATAGTGTTTATGAGAAAGTCATCGTTTAGATTGTCCAAAATGTATTGTGTCTCTTAGAAAAGACCCTCATCAAAAGCAATTTTAGGCAATAACCAGTCAAACACATCAACCTAATAATTTACACCAGTAAAAGCAGAAAATAAAAAACCTTTTTGATTTTATTTGTATTTCTAAAATTTCAATGTTTTTGTATTTTTTTACACATTGTAATGATAACCTACAGTAATTAGTTTATTATGTTTAAACTGTAAACAAATGTCTCAAATAATACAAATAATGTAATGTTAGTGTTTAGTTTTAAACCGTTAATACAGAGAAAGTCTTCGTGCATTCGTATAAAAACTTACAAATAAACTCAAAAGGATGTATTTTATAATGACAGTTTTATTTTAGTTTTATAGTTTTTTTAAATTATTATTATATTAGCCTCCAGAAACCAAATGTAGGCCTATATGTCTTCTGTTGCAGTTAGGATTTTATCATTTTGTTAAGGCAAAAAAATCAAGTAAAATCTAAGCCTAGCATGTACAAATATACATTTATTGCTTAAAACATACATTGTTGCATAATCCTGTAGGAATAGCAATCACAGCAGGCTTACTTTTTAAATAAACCTCAGATCAAAAGCAAACACTGCTTAATCAGCTACTGATTGGATAAACAAACCTCAAGACGGTCTGAATACTTTTACTAAGATAATATTTTTTGATGAGTTTAAACAAGTTAAAGCAATCAGTTTTGAGCATTTTAAAGATCTCTGATGCAGAAGAAACGTGCATCACTGAATAGATGTACACATGATTTTCTGGTCTAAAAACTCCTTTTCAGATGTTTACAGCTCAGACACTTTCTTCAGACCCAAACTCTCCATTTTAGCAGGCAATCTGGTCTTACTTCACAATCATCTGACAAATGTGTACTCTCCGTTAGTTGTGTAATTTATGATAAGTAACTCAAATAAAATGACATCTGCATTAAAAATATGCCCAACTTTTACATTAGATGATATTTGGGATTTAGCCTTGCTTTAATAACTTACATGTAACTTTATGTAGGCCACGCTCACAACTACGATGTATTGTATTTCATCAAGCCCACTTATCCAATATCTTCTCTAGTTTTCTTCCTCACTGTGACTCTGACCCTTAACCTTTACCAGTTACCCTTTAGGAAGTGTATTTAGGAGGAACACTGTTGCCTTGCTCACTCAGAATCTGTGGTTTCCAGGCATCATGCCTTGTCTAAGTCCTAATAAATCAAATATCGATTCTCACCTAAATCCAATAACCTTAATACATATTAAAACACAAAAATAACTGCGGCTCTTACTTCAAGTATTTGACCCAGTGATGTGCCAGCAGTATTTTAATCTACTGTAAATCTGGATATCTGTTTTCCTTCATGCTAGGTTGCTGGGAGACTTCCAGCACAGCACAATATACCTTTAGTAATATTTAAGGTTCCTAACTTTAGGTTTAGGATGTGAGGCTATCAGGGTACAAGGGTTTGTGTGTATGAGTAAAACCAATATTTGCATATTTTTACTGCACGTCTCTTTTGTCTATAAATCTGTCCTCTGGGGTTGAGTTTTGATTCCCAAAATCAAAAACAAACTTTTAAATATGTATAATTTGAGTAAAAGAAGGCCATCGGTCAAGCTGGAATAACTTTTTTTTTTTTCTATGGTTAAGCAGTCACATCCACTAGAACAGCTGTCCAAACACTGTTAAAATGATTTTTAAACACTTAGACTAAACATTATTTATTTAACGTATAAATACAATGTATCTATAAGGTACAACAAAGTATGTTACATTTTTGTTACATCTCCATGTGAAATATTAACGCAAGTGTACATTCTGACCCTTGCAATACCCTTGGACATCCCCATGTTTTAAGGGGTATGATGATATCACACTCTTGATTGTCAATAAATAAATATCAATAATGAGTCATTCATGACAGAGAAAGTAAGATAAGCTGTATATTGACTTAAGGAAGAAATAGATTCCTGCACAACTAGTGTGTTTTGATCCTTTATATGTACCTAAAAGACAACAAAAATATATGGTATAATTTGTTTGAGAGTGTCACTTATATTTCTTGGCACTGTATATAAGGGCTGCACGTCGGGTTGTTTTAATGTCTTCAATTTTGATGCAGTGGGAGAAATACATCCTACTCTACAAGGACTTACTGCAGTTCTCTAATAGTTTGGAGTTTTTTTGTGTTTGTACCTACATGTTTGTAATACAAATGAAAGATTTAATAAAAATATGTCGAAAACAACAAACTGTATGGATGAAATGTGGAGCAAAACTAGCAAGGTCACAAAATCTGGTTGCATTAAATTGAAAATGTCCAGGTGACAAGAGTCAGGAAAGGTCATCGACCTGGTGCGGGAGAGCGGTGATCTTTACAGTGGCTTTGCAGCTGGACTTGTCTTTTCCTTTCATGAAAAATGTAAGCAGCTCCCCTTTTCCCTTGACAAATATTGGTCCTCTCCGGATGAAGCGGTAGCCATACCCCTTCAGGATGTCGTAGCAGTCCTCCACCACCTGAGGGCAAAACAGGAGAGATATTATTAAAAAAACTAAGACCTTCAAATGCTGAAAAAACAAAGCCGGAATATTTTACATCAGTTAATTTACTTGACTTTATAAGTCTATAATTAGGGAAGTGACCAGAACTGTTTTATTAACTTATAAGAGTCCTTTAAAGTGATGACTAGATAGGGGTACTCAGCGATAAAGATATATTTGAGGATGTAGGTTTAGTTTTATAGCTATTTAGGATTACTAAATTTAGACATTCAGAAATTATGTTTAAAGGCTAATCTAATAGTGGATGATGAAAATCTTGAAATAAAATGTCCCATTCAAGATTCTGCACCAACATCTGTCCATGTTGGTATTTTTATGAACTACCTGGATGTTCCCCATCACTCCAGTCGACTCCATTCTGCTGGCCACGTTGACTGTGTTACCCCAGATGTCATAGTGAGGTTTACGGACTCCGATAACCCCTGCCAGAACGGCTCCTTTATTCAAACCTAAAACCATTGGCATGAAGAGAATAAAACATGTGCAAAGAAGCAAACAAAGAGGTATGCACCTCTAGGTGCACTGACCAATCCGTAGCATGAAGTTGTTGAAGGACTGCTTATTGAGGTTATCAAGGGTGACCTTCATGGCCAGTGCAAAGTCTGCCAGCTCAGCTAGGTGCTGCCAGTGCTCCATAACCGACTGCTCCTCTGGCTGTGAAACGATAGGATGCAACTTTGTTGTGTTAATATAAGTTTATGGGACACAAACTGATGTATGTATATAAATCAGGATCACACCTTACGGCCGCCATATCCATTGGTATTACTCTCTGGCGTTAGTCCAGAGGCAGCCATGTATGTGCTTCCTATTGTCTTGATCTTTGTGATACACCTGAACTCGTCTCGGTCCAGTAACTGCCAAAGAAAGAAGATATGTGCTGTTTTTATCTTTAGCTGTTACAGAAACCACAATATATCTGACAGCCCATCCATCCGATTGCTGGGTACAATAAACATTATTTAATGTAATTGGTTTCACAAGGTCATTTACACTTAAAAGAAATCTGAATGTCAGAATGTTTGGGGGCTGCTGATAGTGCAAATCCAAAAGGTGGCACTTTACAAGTGATGTTTAAAATTATAAGATAGGATCTGCATAGTTTAACTCTTTGGGGGTTTTCTATAATCAATAGAAACTAATAAACACACTGACACAATTTTATAGCTAAGTGTCTAACAGCACACTGACTAGAATCCACCAAGACTCTAGGCGAATTTAATCTGGAAATTTAACCTGTTTATTTAACATTAATGGTAGAACTTAATTTAAGCACTTAGCTTCATGGCATAGACTCAACTCTAAAGCTTGCTTCATAAATGTATCATATGTTGAGGTCAGTGATCAGTCCAGAAGCTTAGTGTTAATCCCACCACATTATCATCGTGCTGTAACACTACTTCTGCCTGAGGTTATACCAGTTAGTTGTTGATATTAGGCCAGGTTGAATCATTTAGAGGTAAAAAAAAAACACACACACAGAAAATAATCCCAAACAGCACATCTGCAGGCTGTTGTGAAATGTAAAATTAGAAAACTAATCTACTTATTGTGGCTAAGTAGATAAACATATGTCTTCTCTGACCATAAAGCTTTTCTTCAGAAGGTACTTGGCTTGTTCATTTGAGCAGCAGAAAATGTTGTATGTATGTATTTTAACTTGTGCATCAGTGTGGATAGTGATACTGGTGTTATGATAATCTTTTATGATATTTAGGTTCATCTTAAACATCTTTTTAAACAGCTTTCCTTTCTTCTGATGGGAAAGGATTGTCCAACTGGTTAAGGGGATGGCATCAAAGGAAGTTAAAAATTATTTTGGAAGGAGACATCCAGGTACATGAAAATGTTAAAAATTCTGTAATCTCAAGTTTATTTAAACTTCATGGGAAAAACGTAAAAGCCAGGTTTGTGCCTGGGAACAATTTAAACAAGCTTCACCTTTTCTTACGAAAAGTTACCAAATAGGGAGGCCAAATTTTGCCAGAAACACAACAATGGCTACAAAAATCGTATGGTTTCCTCCTAACTTTCTGGACACGTAAATTAAGTGCTACCTGTGTGAATTATAGTTAATCCACTACAAAGTTCTAACTACTAATCTCAATATAAGTACAAAATCTGCTGTTGTTTAGTCATTCCACCCCCGAAAAATAATTGTGCAAAGAACTATGAAGATTGGATTTAATCCTTATAACTACTATATATAAACCAGGGAAATTTCACAACTCACACTGTCAAAGTCGGAAATGATTTCATTTAGGATCCGGAGACACTCAATGCCTCCATTGTTGATGCTCTCTTCAGTGTAGAAGTCAGAAAAGTTTGGAATCGAGGCAAACATTACACCAATTTCATCATAAGACTGACTGTACAGCTCCTGCAACAGAAAAATCATAACAGTTTGTGCTGATTCTTATAAAGAGATATATTTTCAAAAGACTACCACAAAAAACAAAACGGATTGCATAAACTGTATAATGCACAAAATGTCATATTTACTTTATTTCTATTACAGGGATTTATTAGTTTGGTGGCAAGAAAACAAATTCAGAGAAACCAGATTTACTTATTTGGTGTTTGCATTGCCACTGTTCATTGGGTTGTTTTAAGGAGCCATGTGATCCTCCATACATACTTTATATAGTTCTAGATGAATTGCCATACTTATTTGAATTATTTTGTTACATAGTTTATTACTGATTTTATTTCACTTTTTTACTCAGCTTTTCATTTTTTTACTATTTGGTATTGGTTATATGTATCTGAAGCATCACGTTGATCAGCTTTTGTTGTTTAATATGTGCTCTAGAAAAAGTGTCCCTTGATTTGTACCTCATCTCTCATTTTAGTGCCCAGAAAGTGTTTGGCCACATGCTCCGGCAGCATGTTGGTCACAAGTGCTTCGTTCCAGCGCCTCATCTCAAACACCCGCTCTTTTTGGTCATGCACTCCAACCTTCCACAAGAACAGCTTTCTGGACTGACGCTCAAGCTGCACAAATGCCAGGTGGATAGATTGGAAACCATAAAACAGCTTCAGAATGATTTGAGAGCCACAGAGCAGTTGCAGTGAAACGGTAAAAATATTTTTACTCACATGGCGGGCAAAGAAATAAAAGCTTATCATCATGACAATAATCATCATTGTCATGAGATACTTTGATGGCACCACAGATGTTCTGAAAATGCATAAAAAGAAAATAGATATCACAAAAAGTCAACAATAAAAAAAAGATATGTGTATTTTTCGCTTCCTTACCTGTAGGAGGTAAACTGTATAAAATCATACAGATCATAAATGTCACTCCAGCTGTAGATATTAACTGCCCCAGTAGCTGTGACAACTAGCACCATGAGGCCCAGCTTGATCAGGTGGCTAACCTGCACCAACATGGCCGTAGCGATGAGAGACATCACAGCCATGAAGCTGTAATACTTTGGATTTTCTGCGCAGCCTCTGTCGCCAAGTGACTCCAGCATTGGGCCAAAGGTGCTGTTAAAGAGCCGTAATGAAGGTGGTACACAACTCAACTGCAAAAAAACAAACAAAAAAGAGAACACTGATAAGAGGAGTCAGATTTGTTTTTCCATAACATGACTGAACTCTAATTATTCAAAATTTTTGCTACAAGCTAAACTATTGCTACAAAAGAGATCAAATGAGTGCAAAGATAGTTTAAGAGGTTGAGATGAAAAAGGTAAAAACATTATGTTATTTTTAGGACATAAATTCACAAGAAGCAGTTATGGGATAATGAGCTTATTTCCTTCCTCTGTGGAAAAGGAGGATTAATTACCTCCCTGGTCACTGGTATGTTTACATGCAAAACCATTTTGGTTTCATCCCTTCTGATCCGGCAAATAAATTTAGATCTGGGTTTGTATTCATTTCTCCAACTTCAATAATAAGGATTCTGTAACCTGACCACAGATTTTCTATATCAGTTTCTCTTTTGTAAAAACAAAACAAAAATGCATGAACCCAAAAGTCCCTTTCATTGGGTTGTCCTGTTTTGGAAAAGACACTGAAAAAAACTCCTATAAATGTTGTTCTCCTTTTTGTAGAGATGAGGGTTGTAATGTATTTAATAGGCTTTAAAATATTAATACTGTACAATACTATATATTATTCCATAGTTAATGATAAACTAAGTAGTTAAATATATACATATATAAATAATTATATATATGATATAGCATGTTTTTGTAGGAGACAAGGAATTCATAAGTTTATAGGCATTTATTAATTTCAAGGAGCTCTTTGAGAAGTAACTGTCACCCCTCCCTGCCTGTCAAAACACAAAATAAAGGTTCACCACTACACTCATGCGTCAAAGCTCAGCAGTGTATGTAGCAAATTTCTCCTGTGAGGGTGTGACAAATGAGGCAGGAGGCAGAGAGACAGACTGCTAATGAACTCCGCTGGGAGCGCACAGTCAGAAGTGTAGCAGGCAGTGATAGTTTGATGAGCGGAAAGTGGAAACACTCTAATGGAAAGCAGTAGACACAACATAACTGCTTGGAATCTTAAAACCCGTCAGTCAATGAGGAATAGAAATAATAGTTTACAGCATAAAATAGACAACACCCTCTAACGGCAACATCTAAGAGACAAAAAGATCCTGTTTTTGTCAAAATGTTCTTTAGTCTTACCATGTCGGCTATTACAGCCATTGTTAAAACAAATATGGCTGCCATGGCCCAGGTGTTCCGAGCCCATCGTGTCCGATCGATCCACATCGAGAAAGAAACCAGCCTCTTGGAGAACATCTGTACGAAGCAGGCCATTAACAGGCAATGGAAAATCAAAAATAGTTTTCTGTTTTTGGAGACTGAAAACTAAAGAGCCTAGTTGTAAACAATGTTTCAGCTGTTAATTATTTATTTCTCACCCTAGGAAAGATGGCAGCCAGGGAGCAAACTGTTAGAATCACCAACAGCAGCTGTCCAACAGCGAGAGTCACATAGTTGACAACCAACCTTAGTAAAGAACACAGGAAATAATCAGATCACCACAAAATGAAATGCTTGTATAACTTCATTAGAATGACAATTTCCACAAAAAAACGCCAACTCACAATGGGTCGATAAACACTTCCATTGCAGTGATGAAAAAGAGCACGATGATACAGCAGCTGAAGGCCGCGCCACTTCTCTTCTCCTTCTCTGAGGAGTAATGCTCCTCCAACTTTCCATCCACAAACCGCATTGAAAACTGGTTGATTTGATCCTTCATTCTGTTTCAAAATTACACAACACTGGATTAAAAAGGAAAGGTATAAAAAAAGTAACTTAAGCATAGGTGGGACAATTAGGCTAGAGGATAAAAGAACTACAAAGAGAGACTGTTTGGCTGTAAAACGAATCCCCACGTAATTAAAGATTCTTACATTTGCTGAGACTCTCTGTCCAGGAGCTCCTGCTGTAGTCGTCTGCTAATTGCTTGTTCATCAGTCATTTTATTTCTCTGAGGTTGTTTTTACCAAAAAAGAAATCCAATGCACATCAGATGATTTAGTTATTCAGTAGCCTTCCCCCACGCTATTACTTCCAATATGTAACTAAGTGTTTAGAGCATTACATTTGTAATGTGATAGGGAGTGCATATGTAAATGAGTCTATAAATAGATCCTATATTGCTTAGATCAGCTTTACTTTTTGTTGATGGATGGACAAGGACATGTTCCAAAACACAGCATATCTAGAATTGTTAAAATGTTTTGAAACCCAAATCTTATTTGTTAACTATTAACCTATTCGCAGACTGAGATACACGTAGGTGCGTACATACATATTAATGTAATGTTATTCACCTCCTGTGTATGGTTAGTCAACATTGACTGACGCGAGATTGTGTTTCCATTGGTTGCTGTTGTGTCGATCACAAGATTTGAATTTCTTTTGGTAAGTGTACCTGTCATCTGTGGCACAAAAAAGCAAAATGTATTTAGAAAATAAAATAAAATTTATTTTTAAAATTAAAATATAACTCACTAGTCCATTCAGTGCATTTTCTTCTTGTTTAGGTTTAAAAACCAGGTAGGTGTCAATTCCTTTCTCCAGCAGGTACTCGCACCTCTCTCCCCCATTTCCAGGCTCAACCTCAAATTCCCCATGAAGACTGTCCTTGGTGCTCTGGGATATGTGCACTCTCCTGTGTAGTGTATAAATCATTTTAGACACAAGCACTCTGCTGTTAGGTGTAATATTTTAATTTTAATTTTCCTACCCAGGGATTCCTCCAGATTCCATCTTGTTGGCAACAGTAACATCTGTTGACCAGACATCAAACTGCCAGCGCTTCTGACCAAGGACGCCACCGAGCACAGTACCTGTGTGGACACCTACACGCATGTCCACGTCGGTTTTCGTCTTTTCCCGCACATACCTGTAGAAACAACCTGTATAGTCTTCTTTTCAACACCCATTTCTCTGTCATAATCATATTCCCATCCACTTTCATGCTTGTAAAGAGACCGTAACTCTGTGCTAAATACTTCCTTTTTATCTGTTATATAAAACTTTATTCCACCTAAGATTGTAAACTTTATTTCCATATGAGGAAAACAGAAAGAATCCCACTCAGGTTTTTAGGACAGGCACTACTTACGAAATAGCTTCTACCATTGCAAGGCCCATCTTTATGGAGCAAACGGCATGGTCTTCCCTGAAATCTGGCAGGCCACAGATGCAGTAGTAACAGTCTCCAAGAATCTTGATTCTCAGTTGATGATGTTGCTGCAAAAAAGAGAAAAAAAACGTGTTTCATTTATATAAATCCCTCTAAAAAGAGATGGGACATGGAGTAAACAGTTAATGTTGAAAATCTGAATATATTATTCAACTTGTTTTTCACATTTTAAGATTGTCACGTTTAAGTTTTGTCTGTTGGTTTTGTCTAATATTTTATTGAAGAAGGCAGAAAATATAAAGTCTATTAGTACTTTTTCACTGTTGTCCAAATTTTTTTTTTTAAATGCATTCATAATAAATAGTATATTTTAAAGTTTAAATTCGGAAAACTCATGGTATAGCATAGGTCAAATATATGTTGAAGCCTCAAATTAATGTATTTGTAGTTTATGGACATTATCTATCAAATTAAACTAATCTTTAATCTGACTTTGAGTAACTTGAAGCACATCTAGTCAGCAAAGTGTCAAAACTAAGCAAAAGGATTATTGCTAATCATTGCTTTTAAGCTTTACTCAGGCCCTTTCAAGACAAAACAGTCCTTCCTGTCAAAAGTATTTAGTTTTGGAAAGAAAAATCAAATGTTTTCAACTCTAATTTTGACAGGATAAAAATGTTTAAACAGTTACAACTACTATGTTCCATTTGTGTGAATCTGTTATAATAGTGCTGTGAAATTATTGTACTGTTTAGGCCGCAATCATTGATTGCTAATATATTTTACTGAATGTGTTTTTTTCATGTAGATTCAAGATTTAGCCGGTAAGACAGAAACACAACAGTAAAAACTCACACTTGACACAAATGACATTGCCAAAAATGCTAAAGGTTAAATAGAACAAATCATTGCCATTGTAAGATGTTGTATAACGTGTAGCACTATTTATTGGTTAAAAAAAAATTATTATTGTATCTTCCAAGACTGAATACTTTTGGTGCAGCACTAGTAGCACAGACTCCATGCAGTGCAGAGGTATGTTGTTGTTTTTAACTATGATTTAATTCTTGTCTGCCTTTTAAAGTTTTTGGATGTTGTTTTTTTATTAGATTTTTTTAAATTTATTTTTTATATTTAAGCCAATGTGAACTTCCTTATAGCCACAATAAAGTATCCAATAAACATGGAGAATTTGTGGCCAACCTCTTCACAAGTGGACCACAGAAGGAAAAAGTAATAGACTTTGTTCAGTTATGCATCAGTTATGTTTCTTTTAAATGCACTAATGTAGTAACCAGCAAATTAGCAACTTGTAATTTTATGAAAAATATATTTTTTCATAAAATATCCTTAACATTTAATTACTTTTACTGTTAAACAAAATATAAACATTAAAACAGTTTTTATATACTTTTTTTACTACATTGAAAATTTGATTTACATTAAGGTAGCAGCGTGCGGACGACTGCGGCCCGCACTAATGAAACCCTTTAGATTCCAGCGGAGGGAAATATTAATTATTGATACTCACTGAAGCCAGTTTATCGAAGCGGGCAAACAGTTCATTGAGCAGCTTCACCAGCTCTTGCGCACTACAGGCTGAGGATAACTGGGTGAAGCCCACTATGTCTGCAAAGAGTATACTGAAACAAAAAGACACACATGGCAGAAGAAAGCATCATGGACTCCATCACACTTCTTTGATTTATAAACATCACAACTCTTGAGGCAGTTAAAGCTCCAAACAGTTGATTTCATGATCCTGACCTGACATTTTCATGGCGGTACATGTACATGGTGTTAAACTGCTGTTGTTGATGGACCTCATTCTGATTGGCCTGGTTCTTCATGCCCTGCAGCATCTCATCAGCAATATGCTTCGGCAGGATGGACAGCAACAATTCCTCCTATAAAGATAGAAAGGGGAAAGTGTGTGTGCTAAATAGAAAGGAAACAAAAGATTTTGATGTGCGAGTGCCCAAATTGTAGAACAATTAATCAGTGCTTCTCATAAGATCCTGGTCTGGTATAGATAGTTTTTTAATATCTGTCATCAAACATCTTATTTTGGATTGTGTTTGCAACTCTGGTTTTATTAAACCAAAAACAATCAAGCTTTTTTTAAGGTTATAAAAGCCATCCATTTTTTTTTAGGTTACATCAAAAATTAAACTTGATAATATGATTTAAAACAACAATTATTTTTCCTTTGGGATTAAAAAAATATTTTTGAATTGAATTTCAATTTAAGATCACTTCAGTTTTTGTTTTCCAATATTGCTTCTTGTTCCAGCTCTGAGCAGCCTCTGTGCCTCAGTAGAAGAAAGGCCTCCCAACATCATGATGCTGCCTCCATAAAAGTTCATTGTGAGGGTATTGTGTTTAGAATTAAACTTTAAATTTCTTAAATTGCTTACAGCATATTATTAAAACGGGTCATATTCTTAAAAAAAATAAATTTTATCTTGCCACTATTTAAATTATGGCCCTAATTCTGGTGGAAATGATAGTTGTTCTGTTTGCAGAATATCCCAAAAAGAGCACTGGTTCTCTCTGTCATTTTCTTTGAATTGTTATATCTTTGTAAGTTTGTATTAATGCTGCTTGCTTAATTTTTTGATGGTCATTTGAAGAATGCTTTTTAAGGGATATTGTTTTATAACGTAAACATTCTTTACACCTCTTTACAGCTTTCTGACCTGTCAACTGTGTTCATTGATGCTGTTTGGTCACTAATGTTTGCTAACAGGCAAAGAAAGCCTTCAAATAAGTAGCTGAATGTTTAATTCCACATATGTTAACAAAGAGATGCGATACATAGCTTTATTTGTTGTCCAACAGATAAAATGAGATTATCAGTCCCTTGTGAGTGATCCTCTGATGAAAACAACGACCCATTAATAAACCTATTATCCAGCAGCAAAGGATAACATTAAGGAGCACTGGGTGTTTGCTCATCTGATCTATTTGCTTATTTGCGTATGGGAAAACGTTTAAAGAAGCGGCTCTTTGTAAGGTAAGCAATTACACTGGATGCCAGGTAAGATCAGAATGTTAGTCAGTTTGGGTTTCCTTAGGAGGGTAAGCAGAGGTTAGATTAGGTATCCGGAAGGGAAGAGTGTAAATCACGTTGTTCTCCAGGGTTACATTACCTGCTGGGTGCTCTGGTCCTCCAGAGTCAGTTTAACCTGCAGTGACTGACGAGCCTCCAGAAACGCAGTCCTGTACTTCCTGTCGGCCATGTAAAATGACATCACACCCACCATGGCTGCACACAGGTACAGCATCACATTGGCCAGCAGCTAAAGAGGAGAGGAAATGTCAAATTTCCCCTTCCTACTGTAGGTGCACCATTTGTCTGTGATTAAATTGCTGCTTTGAGCTGAATACTGAAGGACACCTAAATGCGACAATCTTATAAACTGTCAATGAATGAAAAATGAAGTATGTAAAGAAGGGGATGATAACCGTTTTATCAATTAAGCATAACAAGAAACAACAAAGTACTGGTGCTAAATGCCACATTAGTCTGTATAGAAATGGAAAAGGAAACCTTTAAGAATGACTACCTGAGTCTTTCTCTGTCAAACCTTGTTCATGCTGCTGTATTACATTTAGAGCGAAGAAGCCACATTAGTATTTTTCTAAATGTGTTATCCTTCACTTTACAGTATTTTTTTTATATTTCTTAAAACATCTGGCATTGGAGGGAATTAGTTAGGAAGACAGGAAGCAAACTTAAATATTTACCAAATGTAACAGATCTTTTTACTATCATGATCCCTTAAAGTTTGATGAACAGCATTGCTAACATGCACAATCTTACATGCATTAAAGAATCAAATTCTCTGTCCACCTTCAAAAAATCCTTGGAGACATACATCTTGCCCTGAAAGCTCTAAATGCACTTTATTACTTCCTGTTAGCAAATAGAATTCAATGTACGGTACATTATCTTATTTCAGGATACTGCAGCTAACTTACAATTTGTAAATTGTGTCGTAGTTCGATATTTAACCCTCTTTTGTGAGTATCCTTGGATGAGAACGTCCGCTAAATGCATAAATGTAAATGCTTATGTGTTTTCATGTTGACATTGTGAAAGCCAACACATTCTTTGCTTCGTGAAATGTGTTGTAAGTATACGGCTGCAGAGCATTGGAAGTTACATCCTATTCCTCTCTCTCGACGCAATTCATGTGATTTTTTTGTGACACCTGTATTTTTTACCTGTCTCACCAGCATGGGTCCCTGAAGATTTTTCCCAAACCTTTGAGCCACAGTGACCCCCAGTGCCAGAGTGTGTGTCCCACAGGAGAGGGCTGTAAGCAGGACGAGGGGCACCAGATTAAGCGGCAAGGTCAGGAAGCTGGAGAAGCTAAAGAACGCCTGCCAGCCCACAGCATCGCTCGCGTCAGAGAAACGCTCGTAGTTCAGCCCCATGTAACATAAAACGTGAATGGTGACCATCAGCCACAGCACATACGGCATGGCTCCTCGCGCCACGGGTGACGTAGGGAGTTTTTGGAACCGGCACAGCAGGTACAGCACTACGTCTGCTGCAAGTCCCATGGCTGCAACCACCACCATGGCCAGTTTCTCCTCGGTGTACACCACAGCACACATGATGATGATGAAGCTGTTAAAGAGGGCTGCAAATAACACTAAGACCAGCAGGTTCTCCTCTCTCTGCCGACGAAAGTAGTTCTGGTAAATCCTCTCCAGAGACTCAGGGGTAAAAGTGAGTCGTACGGACAGGGGCAGGCAGCGGCAGCAGCCGGACTGGAGGACGGCCACATCCCGCGCACGACCTGGATCACTGGGAGCCGGCCCTGAATACTCCACAGAGCACTCAGTGGACGGCTCTGTGTTTGTTGTATTGACCCTGTCCATAGACATGTTGCTCCTTTAGGGATAATCCATTCAGTTCATGTGATGGTATTCCCAAATGGATGCCACAATCCGTGGAAAAGATGCAAAGGTTTCCATCGAATTTAAAAACATTGAATCACAAAAATAATTCACTCCCTGGGTAAATGCAATTCATGATAAAAGGTTCTTACCTTATAGGATGTTTAAGATAGTTTGATCTTTTTTTCCTAAACTAAAACTTCATTTTGAAAATATGACCTCAAAGATCCAAATCCTGTTGGGTTTCACAGTAGAAAGGAGCCATGTGCAGCCACCCTTTAGAAGTTAATGCATGTTTAAAATGGGTAAACGGCATCATGAACGTGTATGTAAAATACAGAATGACTACCGAGA
This sequence comes from Orestias chungarensis, assembly GCA_032876305.1. Lineage (NCBI taxonomy): Eukaryota > Metazoa > Chordata > Actinopteri > Cyprinodontiformes > Cyprinodontidae > Orestias > Orestias chungarensis. Next base: position 412,309 of record JAVLVB010000469.1, read on the forward strand.
GGTTTGTCTATGCTCTGATAAGTCCTCTGTTGCCTCCCACCCCCCAACCTCTCCCACAGGTAAACAGCAAATCCTCTGTTACTGTTGTTAAGATGACACAAAAATCTTACAGTCATGTCTGGGGAAATGTGCCAGGGTACAAGACGAAGAAAGAGACAGAAGAAGGCGGTCTCATTAAGCAATATTACAAAAAGTTTGTTTTATTATTATTTTTCCAACATTTTACAGAAAACACTTTTTGTGCTTAAAATGGTCACCAATGCCAGTGGTTACTTGTTGACAAACTAAAATGACACAAATCTTAAAACATCAATAAAATTACCACTCATTCTAAAAGCCTGTAGCTACATAATGCCAGATTCTGGCAGAAGAAACAAATGTGAACTCAATCGTCATTCAGTCTCTGTGTGTTGGTTGTTGATGGCGATTTTCCTAGCACACCACTGAGAGCGCTACCCAAAGCCAACCCTATAGCCACGAGAACGGCAACGGTCCCCAACCTCCCCAGGGCTGCAGTGCCTAACGTTGCGGCCCCCAGAGCCCCAGCTCCAATAGGAGCCGCTGCGGCGGTGACCGTTTCCATGCCGATTCCTTTAATTAGCTCTGTACCCGTGAGAAGGCCCTGCTGCAGGTTTACCGGAGTGTGGAATGGACTTTTTGGTGCACCCAGAACGAACGCTCCAACTGCAGTGATTGACACTGTAATAAGTTCAGAGGTTGTCAGCTGTGTTTGTGTCAATCCTGGGATCTTAAGGGCTACAAGTACGCCGAACATAACGGAGCAAAAGGCTACCAATGACAAATTTATAGATTGAAATGTTTGTTTTGCTGCAACACCTGCAGCACCGAGTGACAGGCCCGCAGCTGTCGTTGCCCCTAAAGCCGCAGCTGAGCAACTTCTAGGCCCCAGAGAAGAGCTCCAAAGTAGAACGGCTCTCAAAGCTATAGATGTTATTACTGCAGCTCCCACACCAACCTTCCCAGCCACCTCTGGACCCAGTCCAACCATGGCCACGGTTCCCAGGCCAGACCCTAGCAGCCCAACAGACAGAAACACCACCCAAAGGACTGACTTTAGAATTAAAAGCACTTGTGCATTCGTGCCTTCATCTGCCTCACCTGCCCCCAAACCAACAAAAAACCCCATAATCCCCACAAAAACAGAGTAGAAGAAGATCCTCTCTAACAGTTTGCATCCGGTTTTAGATTTCGTTTTTTGTGGCAGCTTTCTTCTCAGAGTTTGTCTTACAACGAATAGAACAGAGATGGTCAGTCCCATGCAAACACACCCAATTATGGCACCCAATCGTCCAAATACAACACTGAGGTACAGAGTGGTAAAGATGATTAACAGAGCTGTTGTCATGTCATTGATGTTGGAGTATGAATACACAATCAGAACCAGAGTGCCCTGAGCAAAGATATAGATCCAAGGTGGAAGGATACCCTCCAACAGTCCTGTGGCGACTGCGCACAACGTGAATGAGGCCCCTGTCATGGGCCCCACCAACCACGGCATGCTCACTCCGGCTTTACCGAGCAGCTTCAGCACCATGGCACTAAGGAGGAACCCCATTCCGAGAGAGAGCAGCGCTGATGTAAATACGAGGCATGCTGTCACGACCGCTACACCAGTGGAACCAGCTCGTCCAGCAGCTCGTGTTGCAGCATTCAGCAGGGTGACATCTTCAGTCAGAGATCCCTCGACTGCGAATGAGGCAGCTTGCCCGAACACAAAACCAGCTGCAGCATTTCGGAGGAGGGTCTTTACCAAACAGAAGGCACCTAAAAACAAAATCCAATTACTTTATGCAATTAAAACAACTATTTATATTCTATATTTAAATGTACATATTTACTATATTTACAAAATGATTAAGCTTAAAACAACCTCTTGAACAGTTCTGTAGTTATAGTAAAATCTTTCTCTAAAACCTTTGTTGACAAATGTGAATAAACACATTTGGAAACTTACTAACTGCTCCAGGGAGATAAATATTTAATTGTGCATAAGGAAAGCCAACAAATAAGGGACTTTAGGAATTATTTAAACTAACAGCAACCGTTGCAGGCAATGTTGCCAAAAACATTGAGGAACAGTTTGGTTTGGATAACTTTTGTTCCTTAATGAATGAAATCATTATAGGAAAAATGATTTTTATTTACTAATTTTTAAAGAAATGCATTCCAGAACCTGATATTTTTTTGGACACTGGTGCTACTGTCTAACCTAAATCTCATCACTTACATGGTTTATGAGTCAAAATGTAAAGTTTAGGATTTACATGCCATGACTTGAAACTTGACTCAATACTTGATTGGAAAAATCTAACACTTTCCTGTGACTTGGAAAACAAAACTCCTCACCTTAAACTGATGACAATTACTGACAGAGTTCTTAAGCAATTGAATCGAAACGAAAACTGAAGTATTCAGACATATTTTAATTCGTATTTTATGGTTCTCATAAACCATACAAAAATTAAACTAATAATCTATGATCAATACACCAGTATGGTCCTTATAATGGATCATATTTCAAACTTTGGTAGAATAACAATACATTATCCAAGTTCATATTTCTTTGAAATGTCTTCCTGTCAGTTTAAGATGGACCTAAAATTAGTCTGAACAGTTTGAAGCTGAAACCTAAAACCAGGAAACATGTCTGCTGCAAGAAGACCAACAAGCATTTCAGTGAACCATATCAGTACAGCTGCAGCTCTGCAACCAACACCACCGAATAGAGTTCCTTTTCAGCTTCCAAAGGGGATGTGTGTGTGTGAAGCTCAGGATAATGTTATCCTCTTACCCAGGTTCATTTCTGCCATTTTTCCCTGAGTTGTGTGCTCCTTTCTCACACTAGAAGCTCTTCCTGTTCCTGCTATGACGTCAGAGTGATCTCATTGTCAGAGGAACCAATCGGAAGAAACATATTTGCTCATGCAGGCTTTACAGTTTGACAGCTCAACTGTGGCCCACATTTGTGTAAATGTAAAGAATAAACTATTATCTTTAATTGTTTACACAAGAGACTCAAAGCAACACATTTGAATGTTTACAGCATGATGCTCATTATCCTTTTAAACTAACTTATTATTTTGAAAAGTTCACGTTGCATAACTTGTTGGTTTAAGTCTTAAACCGACAAGTTAGACGACATGCTGTGAAGCAGGAAGTTTCTATACCTTAAATTAAAAATATGTTAAAGACATACACATGTTTAGAAAGGGTTTCATTAGTTTAAAGTTGATTTATTTGACGTTTTCCTTAAGAATGCTTAACTTGAACGTGGGGTCATTTTCAGATTTAACAAGAAGGCATTGGATCATTTAAAATTTGCTAATAATAATAATAAATATTTATTTATTTATTTTAATTTTAAAACCAAGATAATACACATTTTTAATCAACGTTATTTATCCTGTTTACGCTTTTTAGCACTTCCGGTTTTATTTGTAGCGACTTCCGGCGTTTGGTCAGCTGACCAACGTCATGTGGTTTCTACTTCCGCGTTTACAGCAGCTTCTTCAGCAGTCAGTTAAACCTCGTAGCAAACTTAAAGCTAAAGATACAATTTAGGTAATTGGACCGAGAGCTGCCTTGCCAGAAGTAAGTTCATTCATTTAAATCATTTTACTTAATTTTTACGAGAATAATCACCTGCTTCTATTCCTACTTTAAAAAAAACAGTAAACATGTTTTAAATATCTTACAATATCGCATAGTGTTTTTTAAACTGCTACAGCATTTGGTTTTACTATGGAAAATACCAAGTTTTTGATCAGTGGGAATTTAAAGAGATCACAGTAAGAACTTTCACTCAACAGGTTGTTGCTGCTCCCAGTCAGCTGAGACTCACAAGGTCTAATGCCTGTCAATGCTAAACACACCTAGAAAATATCAACATAGGTTTAACGACATAATTAGCCTGTAGGTGCCTTTTTGAAATCGCAGGTTTCAGTTCCCTGGTCTGTTTGTTTGTTCCTAATGTAATTCAGCATTAATACAGTTCACGCAAGACTATACGACACTCTTTTTAGATACATAAATTAATGAGCAGCATTTCTTTGTGAAAACGGCTGATGGTGCATTATTTTCCTGCGTATTCTTAATAATGCACCGTAGTTTGGCTTGTAACTAAGTATCACAATTACAAGACTGTGGCTGTAACTTAGTTAAATGTATAAAATATTGAATCTGTTGTATGCTTTTCTATTCCTAGTATTGTTCTTCTAATGTGTGATTTGCTTTTAGTCATGAAATTATGAAACAAAGACTGCCGATAAAGATTTAAATCTGAATATTTTCCAAGTTGCTCAATTATCCGACTTTCCTTTTTCCCTGCAGGAATGCATTTTGCGGTGGTTGTTTTGGCCTCTGTGGCCAGCATGACCACCTTCGCCCTCGACAATGGACTGATGAGGACGCCTCCAATGGGCTGGTTGGCATGGGAGCGATACCGCTGTGACATTGACTGCAAAAACGACCCGAAGAACTGCATTAGGCAAGGAGGTTTTAATAAATAAGCAAACCTAAAATGAAATTATGTCTTCCATACATTAAAGCTTTAACGCAATTAAATCGATAGAAAAGTTTGCATTTTAATGTAATAGTAATGTATGAGAAAAACAACACATCTTGTTGGGGTCAGTTGTTAACATTGCTGTCTTCCCTTTAGTGAGAATCTGTTTATTGACATGGCGGACAGACTCTTTGAGGATGGCTGGAAGGAACTGGGCTACATCTATGTGAACATAGATGACTGCTGGTCTTCATTTGAGAGAGACAAAGATGGACGGCTGCAGGCTGACCCTATTAGGTACAGCATCGATGGATTCAGAGATAAGCGCTCTACAGAAACAACTCAATCGTAACATAAGTAATCCCACAGGCCAGTTAGAGAAAAAGAGTGGCAGTGAAACAGTTTTGCTATCATACAGTAGTAAACCAGTGCAATCATTAGCTTACCTACAGATAACTTCAATACAAAGTCAGCAGAAGTGTGAAAACAGCAGTAACCTTTGAGTGCTGTGGGAAGTTCTGATAAATAGATGACCAACGTTTATACCAAATGGGAACAAATTACTCTACTTCGACTGTGTGATCAGGACTTTAGCTACCAGTGTCGTTAATGTGGAAAACCGGCAGTTACTCATCAGTTTTGATATTTAATATCCAATGTTTAATTCAGGTTTCCTGGGGGAATCCATAAATTGGCACGCTACATGCACGACAGGGGTCTCAAACTGGGTCTATATGGGGACATGGGCACCCACACCTGTGGAGGGTACCCTGGGACAACTCTGGATAAGATTGACACAGATGCTCAGACGTTTGCTGACTGGGAGGTGGACATGTTTAAGTTTGACGGCTGTTATTCCAACGCTATCGAGCAGGAGCTAGGTAGTAAATTATTTCTCATTGGTTTGATCGTATGTATTAAAATGTCAATAGTTCTGTAGTATTTATTGACTCCTTATCCATGGCAGGTTATCCTCTTATGTCAAAGGCTTTGAATGCAACAGGCCGTCCTATTGGCTATTCCTGCAGCTGGCCTGCTTACCAGGGAGGACTTCCACCTAAGGTCTGTAAACACAGTATATGTTGTAAGAATGTTGCTCCAAATTCAAAAATGTTTCATAGTTTAATACCATAAAGTTTAACCATTATTGTTACAGGTGAATTACACTGAACTTGGGCAGATCTGCAACCTCTGGCGTAACTACGGCGACATCCAAGACTCATGGAGCAGTGTGCTGAGCATTGCTGATTGGTTTTTTGAAAACCAGGATGTCCTGGCACCTGCAGCCGGACCTGGGAGATGGAACGACCCCGACATGGTTTGTCCCGCAGCCTAATAAAATGTTTCCTCGTATTTAGCATTTCTCAACAATAGAATTTGACTTAAGTACTCTCTGTCCATCCATCTGTCCGTCCATCCGTCCAAACTAACTTAGTAACTCAGTTCCTTTTTACATATTTAGTTAGTTATTTAATTAAATAAGAGTTGCTAATTTATGTTGCTCCATACTTACTCAGCAACTTACTTGGAGATTTACTTACTTAAAACTTAGTTAATTTGTAACTAAGTCACTTCTTTTTCAGCTTTTATTGTTATTTAATCATTTTAGTTTGTTCCTTTCAAACTAATTTACTCAGTACATTTAGTCACTTATGCTACTTAAGGTCATCAGCTTTGGGTTGTGACTGAAAGAACGAGGTCAGGGATACAAGCGGCCAAAATGAGTTTCCTCAGCAGGGTGTCTTGGCTCTCCCTTAGAGATAGGGTGAGAAGCTCGGTCATCGGGGAGGGACTCAGAGTAGAGCAGCTGCTTCTCCACGAGAGAAGCCAGTTGAGATGGCTTGGGCTTCTGGTCAGGATGCCTCCTCTACGCCTCCCTGGAGAGGAGTTTGGTCCATGTCTCACTGGGCAGAGGCCAAGGGGAACTATTTCTCAATTTTGTAAACAAAAGTGTGAAATTTCATTATAAAATCTTATCCTTCGTTGTTTTATGATTATTGTCTTCTTCTCAACAGCTGGTCGTTGGAGATTTTGGCCTCAGTATGGAACAGTCTCGTTCTCAGATGGCTTTGTGGGCAATCATGACTGCTCCCCTGTTCATGTCCAATGACCTTCGCACAATCAGCAGCGAAGCTCGGAGCATCCTTCAAAACAGAATGATCATCGGCATCAACCAGGACCCCTTGGGTATTCAGGGAAGACGCATTCTCAAGGTGTGAGTTTTTTTGTTTTTATACATTGGCTGTGAGTAAAATAAGACAGAGGGACGACGATAAAAAATTTGTGTTTGCCCCCGATCATCAAGGAAAAGGTTGGCATCGAGGTGTTCTGGCGCCCCCTGTCTAACAACGCCAGCGCTTTAGTGTTTTTCAGCCGCCGTACTGACATGCCCTATCGCTACAAAACCTCCCTGAGCAAACTCAACTACACCACAGGCAGCTACAAGGTAGATCTCAGACATTTCGTTTTTCCACGTTTTAATATTATGAGGCTGTAACTCAGGCTTCAACATCAAAAAGATTTTACAAGAGTCACGTCTTCTGTCTGACCATGTTTTAATTTTTTTTCTAGTTCACTGATGTTTACACCTACAAGACAGATGTCCTGAAAGACTCCACCGAGTTTGTGGTTTCTGTGAACCCAACAGGTGTGGTCATGTGGTATGTCTCTGCACCCGCCAATCTAGAGTACAACCGGTTCATCAGAAAGGACAAACTCCACGGATGGGCTTACGGAGAGGAAAACGCCTTTCCCCGAGGGTTCCTATGAACTTTTATCAGTTTTTTAATTGCTTTAGAGTTTTGGCCTCCGTGTCCAACTGGATCTGATTTGTTGAACTCAAACATTATCTTTCTGCTCAAAGAGTTAATTTCTGAACCCTAAAAAAATTAGTCTGATTTTAACTTGTCACATAAGTTTTATAATCACAATTGGTGTTTTGGGTACTAAAGTCTGATTAAAGCACAAGGGATTAAATTCTAGATAGCGATTTTTGTTGTCTCACACACAAAGCTGTTTTAAACTGACCCCCAATTTGCCAAATTTTCTCAGTTTTTTTTTCCCAAGCACTGAGATTCATGGACACTACTGTTTTTCAATTGCATACATTTAGAATAATTAAGCAAATTATCAAAAACATTTTTCTTTTAAGTTCTTGACATTTCCTTTGTAAAAAAAAAAAAAATTCAATTCTTTTTATAATAAAGATTTTATACAAAGTGATTCTTTGAATTCTCGTTTTGTATTTCTCAGGAAGTTGTAGGGATTTGTTTGACAGCAGTTATGTTGAATGTTTGTGGATTGCTGTAAACCAAACAGTATTATAGTGTAGTTTTAACATGTTAATTCAGTGTGTATTTTAAATGGGTAGATTTACCTAAATCAGGATACATAACTAGCGTAGTTAAAACCCATCAACTTGATTCTGTGGTTTAAAAATGAGAACCTTATAGTTATTCATAAGAGCGTCACCATTTTAATATTCACTGTAAAATGTAACTAAAATAAAACTGTCTGTGATTAGAAAGGGGAAATAACCTACTTGCATCAGTGTGCCAGTCAGTCAGTAATTACTTTAGTTTTGAAGGAGTCTGAGGGTTTGAGATCAAAACTAAATACGTCGAAATGTTAAAAATTCTCGATGACAGCTAATGAGCTAATCCCAGAACATGTTTCTGCCACCGCCAATCTTAACCCCGGATAAGGCATTCTGTATCAAACATACCATTCTAAAATTATACCACACAATGTAACGTTTGGATTCATCAGGCAGTGTCAAACTTTTCCACAAGGTTTTGGGATTCTTTAGCTTGGTTTTGTTTTTGGGAAGAAAATCTCTTACAACCATTCACTTTGATCTATAAATAAAACACAGAACATTGTTGGTAAATCTAGATTACAATCAGTACTAATCATGGATCTCTTTTTGCTGTTGCTCTCTTTGTAGCCTATTTTATCAGCTTATTGTATTTTCATTCATTTTGGAAAAAAAATCTTAGTTTTTTTTTTCTAACATCACTGTTTCCTCCTATTAATTTCCCCCCATCTTATTTCATGAAACACTGAGATTTAAAACCCATTTCTCCACCGTGTCCAGACCAAGAGCATCATCAATGGTTTTGGCCACAATTCGTATAAAATTTAAAAGCAGGTAATAACATTTTTAAAAGCACATACATAATGATATGTACTTTCCAAATCCCTAAAATAACTAATTTAAACATGTTCAGGCAGACCAGCTGCTGGAGACCCTTTTTTCTTTCGGATTTCTTTATCTTTCCTTCAGGTAATGTCTGTCTACACTCTGCCAGATAACACATGTAATCCCATGAAGGTATTCCTCCTGACTGCTGCGTTTAAATATTGGGAATATTTTGGTCCTCTGTTATTTGCAGCAAATTTGAACAGCATCACATTTCTTCTTGTGCGTTTTTATATTTTTCCTTTAAATCGACCAGTTTGCTTTTTGTTTGGGCAGTCAGGATTTTTCACATTAAAGGCAGATTTCCAATAATTTCTAGTTTAAATATTTTAATAGCAGAGTAAATACTTGTTTAATCCATATGATATTCTGATATTTTGTGGTCTATAGTAACTTTGTCATATTGTTTAAGTTTTTTTCAAAGCACAGATGATGGAAAATTTACCCTCTCTCTCTGCAAGCAACAGAGAGCATATAAAATAATAAAAAAGTAATTGCTTTGTAAAATATATTTGATTTTAACTGAAGAGCAGTATCAATAGCAACGTAAAATCTCAGAGTTTGTAATTTTTTTAATTACTTTATTTGTAGTAACATTTGTAATGTTAGGAAATAAAGAAATAACTTATTGTTTTGTGTTATTTCCATAAAGATGTGTAATTTTTTCTTATCTGATTTTTTTATGTTTGTCGTATTCACATATTTGCTTTTGGGTTACCTTTAATAAAGAAACCCGAAAACGATCATCTTAAAAGGTGACACCTACAATTTAGTCTCTTGCCTCATTAAATTAATATTCTTAAAATGAAATATTTCTTTCTTTCTTTTTTCTTTTATAAAATTCCACTGTTGATAGTTTTTTAAACCATATATTCACTACAATTTTTCAATGTAACAAGTAACAATTCTAAATGTTTTCAGAAATTGTAACTTTTTGTTATGGAAACATAGGAAATAGACCTACTTACTAACTGTCAAGAGGGAAAAAAATGCATGTCTCAGAGTGTTAGCCTAGAAATTTTCTTTCATTTCTTCAATTCTTCAATTCATTTCCAGTTTCCATTTCATTTTTTTGTTTATTGAAGTAGGTGACCAAAAGTGAAATTTGTTGAGAAAATTCAGTTCTGCGCTTGTGAGTGTTTTTGAGGTGATCCATGGTTACAATAGTTTATCGAGTGTGACTTCTGAAGACAATCAGTATTTTACTTAGTTTTTAAATCGTCAGAGCCGCTAAACTTGATTATGTACCACAGTGTTATGATTTCCTTTAATAAAAAAAGCTTAAAAGCCATAGAAATTTTATTAACATTCATGATCAAACTTTACTTTTTGCTGTTCCACAACGTATCAATAAAAAATATCAAAAACTTAAATGGTTGTGACTAATTTTGCTGGAGGCAAGCCTAGTTGTAATATTTGTATTGTTTCCACACATTTCCTCTGAGCCTGTAGAGGTCAGCATCGCCCTGTAATCTATATTCATGGCAACATTTCTGCCAAATCAATCCCCTGCCAGAAAATGCACCTGCTCAACAGCACAAGGACAATCAGCCCATTCATTCTGCTCATTTATCTCTCTGTTATGATTTTCTGTCTGCTAACGTCAACTTGCAAACTTTTTGCACATTAATTACAATGAATAAACCCATCTTCGCTCTTCTTTTGCTCTCTTCTTCCTCCCCCTTCTTGACTCCATCTGCAAGCTCTTCTGCATGCCACCTCTGACCTTGGCCTGGAAGCCCAGTGTTTGCTTACCCTTAAAATGCTAGAGTGATCACGTGAGCCTATGGTGTGGCAAGTATGCATAGAAATGAGTTAACTCGCTTTTAGTGATGTGCAACCCCACACACACACTCATGGCTCTTGTTTGTTTTTTCGGGCCAAATTGGCTGTGAGTGTGTGTGGAAAACAAGATCTTTGCCTTCTTTCGTTCCCCCTTCAGTCGGCTCAGATATCTGTTGGCTGGCTGAGCAGAACCCATCTCTCTCCTGTCCAGGTCCGTGCCGTTTGGCAACCTAACGTGGGAGAGAAGTGAAGGGAGTTATGACGGAAATAATGAGAACAGTGGAAGAAGGATTTGCACAAAGGAGGGCGGCAGGGGCCCTCAAAAAGTCTATATGGAGGTGCAAATGAGCGGGGCAGAGAGTGGGAGAGATGAGAGAGTGGGTAAGGGAGGGGTAGAGAGAGGAGAGGAGCGTTCCTGCCGATGCTCACGTAGGCCCACAGCTGCAGTGAGGCGCAGTTGCCAGTCTTGTCTTTGTGTAGCACTAACACCCCTGATTCTGTTCTGTTCAGTCCTCCCTCCTAGAGCTATCCCACTCATTTCTGTCACGCTGTTAGTCACACTCCCTGTCTCGCGCTCCAAAATCCCAAACATAAAGGGGAATTCGATATTGAATGTATCCAGACGAGACTTTGTATACATGGCAGGAAAAACTGAACTGTCTTAGAAAACGAGAGGCTGAGACTTTAGCTTTTGAAAATTGCGTATAGAAGCAGTCTTTGGTATCTCCATGTTTGTGCATTGTCTGCAGACCTGCAGTTAGCAGAAAAATCTGTCCGTTGACACATTCCTGTTCATTTAGAGATACCAGCTAAATTGTTTCTCTGCACAAAGAAACTGAAACACTTGTTTCCATGCATCTGATACTGGTAACAGCATCACCCCATCTGATGCTACCAGACTGCTTGGCTGCCAGCTAACTTGTGACATCATTACCTTAACATGATCAAATGCTGAGAAGCTGATTTGTGTGTTCACCATTATCTCTTTCCTCGTTTTACTTTGTAATAATCGTCATTGACTCAAAACCTTTGACACAAACAATAAAACATGCTAGTATGATCTGCCAACAGAAAGAAGAGACTCTTTTGATGCTGAAATGAGAATGAAGCTGCACTGTTAAACTTGGCATGGTTGTAAGATACTGACTTTTTATTCAATGTCATTTATTTCTATAGCGTTTATTTACAACAAGCTGTCTGCTGTTCCTCATTTAATTCCCATCCGACATACATTCATGTATGTTAAACAAATCACTTAAAACATTATCCAATCTAAGGAAACACAGCAGATTGCGTCTGTGTTTTACAATGGAGAGAACACAGAGAAAACGACTGAGAAAAAAACAGAAAGTTCTGGTTAATTGATGTTACAACTTTCTAGCCAACAAAGTGAACAGAATTTTCATAAATGTTTTGGAGAACCTTCATGTGCCAGCAGAGTAGCACCTGCACTTCAAAAATGTATGTTTGTAAAAAATAAATTTCAACTTACATAATTTTTCCAAAAATAATAGCATTACACTGTTTATCTGTTGGTATCTGTTGGTCTGTGGCACAGAACCCCATTGAGTATAATGATTATTTAATTTCCCTTTGAGATAAATGAAATATTTTTGATGATTGATTGAATGTGTATTATGACAAAATATAGAGACCTAAAGTAGAATTAATATCATTGCAAGGTACTCAAACTAATACGTTGATTAAAAATACCTAAGGATGAATTGTAGTGTCTGGTGCTGGGATAGAGTAATAGCAAAGGAGGAATTTGTGGTTTTTAGAAGAACATATATTGTCTAGTGTGCAATAACACTGGGAAAGAACTACAGACTATCTGTTGTGTTTTTTGAAATACTACTCTGTAGCTTTTGGATGAACTTCTGCAGACCATCACATGTAGGGCCAAGGATTCACCATATGGACATTGTTATTGATTTCCCAAAAAAATGTTTAGTTAGGTGGCAAATGTCAAAGTAATACCCAAATAAATACCAGATGCAGTTTCCCTCTACAGAACTTTGCATTGGAACAAATTAAGAAGTAAAACTGCCCTACTGGTATATCCAAATGGCATTAACGCCAAGCAAAATGAATGCATTCTTTGATTTTCATGAGCATGCAAAAACACACACAACGCTTAAACATTTAAAGAGAGAAAAAGCAGAAATGGACCATCTGGGTTCTTTGAACCAGGTCTTTGTGTCCCTGGAGACAAAGAGGATGCAAAGTCATCCACACTCCTTCCTTTTTGAAAGGACCCCCTGAGATCCCAGGTTTTAAAAACTGGAGCATCTTTCTATTCAGGCTTCTCGGAACCTGTTCTCGAGAAGCAATAACAGTTACCGTAGAAAATAAAACTGAACAATCTGATGTCAGGTTAATGTGTTTAGAACCGTTTTAATGTTGTTAGGATAGCTAATGAAAAATAAAATTTGTACCTTCATTGGAAACTTGGAGACAAAATAGCTGCTTGGACTCCTACTTACCTATTTTCTAAAAAAATAATGTAAGTTTTACCATTTAAAGTCAATAGCTAAGTTACCCTAATTAACATACTCACAAAGCACGGTTTGATCCAAAATACTATAAATCAAACATTGAGCGTGGCTCAGATGCAACATGAAAAGATGTTGTTATGTAGATACGCTGACAGACCTAACAAAGAGATGTTCAATCAGAGATCAATTATGGTCTGGTTGAGCTGCATTGATTCACAGTTTAAGTGAAGGAATGGGTATATTAGGTCATTCACAAATATGGCTGTTATGGAAGTCTGGCAAACAGAAATAAATGACAAATCTTATTCTGTCTCCCCCATTGTGTAATAGTTAAAAGCTGTGAAGAAATATGATCTGTGCCAAATATACCACAGAAGCAGCATCATGCTGTGGGTATGTTCTGAAGAATCGGAACCCCCTCCAAAAACAAAACCAGAAACATTTTATTGTTTAGTTATACTGCCGGCTGCCTACTCACTTAGTTGCCCAAAATTTTCTGTTAAAGCATATCTACAACAACAAACAGAAACACCTCAAGAAGTTGAAATACATAGTCACATATGTTGCCACTTGGCAGGCTATTCGCTAGTTAGTCTTATTATTTTACCTGTCAGTGACTACTACCACAGCGGCCATCCTGCCACAGTTAAGGTCAAGGCAACATGATTCACTGATTTGTCATTGTCTTTCTTCCGAGACCTCAGACCAGACATCCCTCTTAGCAAGAATGGAAAATCCTTCTACGGATTACATAAGAGGACCTTCTCCTGATCATCGTCACACTTGCGTCTTCTGTGACCCTCTGACGTACTTTTCCTTCTACACTTACCTGCTCATCGTGTTTTCACCGATGACTGGACACTGCCCACCCTCTGGGGTCACACCAGCTAAACACAGTCTGCACCCCTCTGTTGTAGTCCGTGACCTGCGATAGACACCACGACATGCTTGGTGTGGAATTACTGTTTCATCTAGCCCCTCCTTGAGTCTGGTTTATTTGGCCGATATTGGTCCAGAATCCGATGGTTGCTGTAAGTTGTTCTGTTCTAAATTAATACAACGGAGGACGTCCTGGTGTCTGTGAGGAGATTTGTTATTTCAGCTGGAGAGTGAATCAGTGCATTTAGCTCCTAAGACATATACAGACGTGGGGAGGCATAGAGCATGTATATTATCCGTTACGTCAACGGTTGGTAGAGGGTGGAGGAGTGTCTGATTCATAAATGACTCATGGGACTTTCACTCTTCTAGATTTTCTGGTTTGCAGCCACTGAATTTGGCTTCTGTGAATTTTATGAATGAATGTCAGGATTTGTCCACCAGTGGCTGCTGTTGACTCAGTGAAACAGTAACTCTGGTAATTCTCTCTATGACGCTACTGCGTACGAGGCAGGCTGCACGTTGCTGAGCCGTCTGGAAGTTGGCCAAAATGTCAGCTGCCTTCTTACTGGCAGCGTGGGTCAAAGTCAGAGACTACAGCCAATACTCTTCTCTCTCTTACACACTTGAACAGACGCACACTGCGCCATGAGCTCATTCTTTCCCTTTAACTCTATATATCCCCTGTTTGACTTTGCACTCTCGGCCACACACCGTCCTTCTCATATTCTCTCACTCACTCCTGCTGATTTCACATTTCAGAGCTCCTCTGCTGTGCAGCCAAAATCATTTATATCCACGCAGGGAACTCTCAGACCCTCCTGCAAACTTTATTCACATCTATCAGAGATTCCGTTCTCTGACTGTATATCCTGTCTGAGGTTTCCTCATGATATTCTGCTACCTTTCTAGGCAAAGAATAATAATAATAAAAAAGAATCTACTTTTAGCTTCTCGAAAGAAGCCACAGCCAACCCAGCCACAAGATCTGGCACAAGCTAGTTCAGAGGAAAATGGTCGGAGAGAGCAGGAAAGAGCTGGTGGAGTTCCTTGGAAAAGGAGTTTTGTGGGTGTGAGAGTTCCAACAGACATTAGACAAGCATTTAAACAGCAGCAGATTCTCACCTGCTTTTGATAAATCGGTCTATTTAGAGAGAGAATCCATATAGGGCCTCAGCAGGAAGCTGCAGAAACTTTGATGAGATCAGTGTACAAAACGGAGACATGCTAGCCAACAAAAATAGATATTCAGTCAACAATACTCCTCCTAACCTTTTGTCTGGCTAGTGTGCAAATCCATGCATGGTTTTGTGTCCTATTTTTGTTTGTGTCTAATAGCATTTGAACTTTCTCTTTTTAATATGGCTGACCCCTCCGGCTCGCTGGCCTGCCTGTCAGTCAGTTGTTCGTACATTATCACTATGATGAGCAAAAGTATCCACGTGACAGGAAGGTCAACACTGGCCATGATAAGTCAATTTGCAACATGTGTATCCAGAGAACTTAGCAACACAATCCGCTAATCCTGGACTTGATTTGTCAATGAAATCAAAGCTCTGATCTAATACAAACAGAAGCAGATAAGTATATGTGGGACTTTTTTTGTTTTGTTTCCTAACAACGGTTAGCAATACAAGCAAACAAACAAAAAAATTGGTGCAAGTGTAGCTCTAGGTGTTGTATTGGTTTAATGAGTGCAAAACCTTGAGAAATGCTGATAACTAGATAATACTGAAAATATTTCTAACTATGTGTGGTTGTAGCAGCTATGTTGGATTTAAAATTCAGGGTTTCCCATAGTAAGCTTTAATTTTGCCAGTTTAAAGTCCAAATTCAGAGGGAAGTTTTATTTTTGCTAGGTTTTAAACCACTTGGTCACTATAAAAATGCAAGAAAAACAGATGGGTTCAAGCCTCTAAAGAAAATAAACTATCCACAGGTATATTGTATTCAAAATATGGGTTACAACTTTTTTAGAAATTATCAATATCTTACAAGATTATGAGATGAATAATGAGTTCAATTAGCACTGACAAGCAAATTTAAGCCTGTGCTTCAGATGGCATCTTATCATCAAAGTACAATATTAGGCTGAGGATAAAAATCAACAATTGAGTTTTTTTTTTAAAGAAGTTAAATGTCAGGGTGAGTCCTTTTAGTGTGTTTCACAGTTTGTCCGCGGGGGGGTCGTCTGAGCTCTCTGCTGAGCACCTTCTCCACCAGCTAACCTGCCAGGTGCGACAGATTGAAGCTCATCAGCTGGAGAGTATTAGAGGAGTGGTGGATCAACTACTCAGTGCCTGAGTATTGGTTGTTTACGGTAACCCCTATTCCTCAGGGCCAAATCTCATGAAATTCTCTAGTGTTATTGTTCCCTGAATCAAGGCAAGTCTCAGCTCCACGGTCGGGTCCGTCTGTGAACCAGGACCAAACAATCTGCGCAGAACGGCCTTGCTTTCTTCTTCCGCTACTATCAAAAATAATATCTGCACATTTAACCTCTCCGCTTTAGTTGATTCTGGTTGCCACCAGTCACTAATAGCCCAAGCCCTAAAAGAACAATTACAGATTACCATTATACCCCTTGATGTACCTCTTTGCGTCTCAACCCTAGATGCTCGACCCCTGCCTCAGATCACCCACGTCACCAGCCCTCTGGAACTCATCGTATCCGTGCAACATAAAGAACTCAGATCCTTTTTTGTTTTTTCATCCTTGCAACCAGAAATCATTGTCGGTTTTGACTGGCTAACCTCTCACAACCCCAAAATAGACTGGTCAGTACGCTCCAAAACCTCCTGGTCATCCAACTGTCTCTCCTCCTGTCTTCAGGCTGCCATTCCTCCTAGCCCGCCCCAGGAGGACCTCTCCATCGATTCTCAGGACCTCAGTAACATCCCTGATGATTATCTGGATCTCAAGCAGGCCTTTAATAAAAGTAAGGCCTACTCTCTACCACCACATCGACACTATGACTGCGCCATAGACCTTCTCCCCGGAACCCCCATGCCTTCTAGTCGACTCTTCAACATTTCACCCAAGGAACGAGAATCGATGGAGAAGTACATCAATGAGTCCCTCGCCGCTGGCATAATCAGGTCCTCCTCATCTCCCCTCGGGGCGGGCTTCTTATTCATCACCAAGAAGGATGGTTCGCTCCGACCCTGCATTGACTACCGTGGAATTAAGCAAATCACTGTCAAAAGCAGGTACCCTTTACCCCTTATCACTGCTACCTTCGAGTCACTACAAAAATCTACAGTCTTTACCAATCTGGATCTCCGAAACGCCTACCATCTAGCTTATGCCAGGCGGATGAAGAAAAACCACCTTCAAAACACCCATGGGACATTTTGAATACTTAGTAATGCCATTTGGTCTCTGTAACTCCCCCTGAGTATTTCAAGCTCTTATAAATGATGTTCTCTGTAACTTTTTGAATTTTTTGTTTTTTTTGTACCTCGACGACATCATTATTTTTTCCAGAACCCTCTCTGAGCACAAGTCCCACGTTCGGCAAGTTCTTCAGCGCCTCCTCCATAACCGTTTTTATGTAAAAGCAGTAAAATACGAGTTCCACAAAAGTTCAATAGCTTTCCTTGGTTAAATCTTTGAGGGCGGGCAGATCCGAGCTGATCCCAACAAGGTCCAAGCCGTAACAGAGTTGCCCATTCCAGACTCTAGACGTCAGCTCCAACGCTTCCTTGTGTTCGCCAATTTTTACTGCAGATTCATACACAACTACAGTCAGACAGTCTCCCCACTCACCGCACTCACCTCCACCAAGAGGACCTTTATCTGGACTACTGAAGCCGACAAAGCATTCCACGAACTAAAGACCCGTTTCTCTCAAGCTCCCAACCTCATGCAACCCGACTTAGTATGTCCTCGAGGTGAACGCCTCAGATCTGGGAGTTGGAGCCGTCCTCTCCCACAGATCTGAAGAGGACAACAAACTGCACCCCTGCGCCTTCTTCTCCCGACGACTTTCCCCCACTATGACGTGAGAGACCGCAAAATTCTAGCCATAAAACTGGCCCTCGAGGAATGGAGTCATTGGCTTGAGGGTGCTAATCATCCGGTGCTGGTCTGGACAGATCACCGGAACTTGGAGTACAGCAATTCCGCCAAACTTCTTAACCCATAGACAATCTGGTCTTTGTTCTTCTCCCGTTTTAACATGTCTATTTCTTACAACCCGGATCCAAGATCCTCAAGCCCGATGCCCTCTCCCGTCAGCTTTCACCGAATGAAACATCTTCCGAACCCGCTCCCTTCGTTCCCCCGGACTGTGTGGTTGGCTTGGTATCCTGGCAGATCGAGGGGATCGTCAAGAACGCACAACAACAAGAACCCGATCCCGGAACAACACATAACAAGACCACGTATGTTCCCTCCTCAGTACGGTCTTGAGTGATTCACTGGTTCCATGCACGCTTCTCATGACACCCTGGTTCCAGTCGGACCATTGCTCTGATATCCCGCAGATTCTGGAGTCCAAATCTACATCAAGACGTCCATAACTATGTCCAAACCTGTACTATCAGTTCCAGAAACAAATCTAGCAATAAACCTCCATCTGTGCTGCAATGGGGGCCAAAGTAAACTTCACTTCTGGGTACCACCCTCAGACGAACGGTCAGACAGAACGACTAAACCAGGAGGTCGAGGCAGCTCTCCGTTGCCTAGCATCCACCCACCAGACCGTTTGGAACCAGCACCTCCCCTGAAATGAGTACGCCCATAATTCACACGTCTCTGCCGCCACTGGTCTGTCCCGGTTAGAGATCTCCCTGGGGTATCACTCACCACTCTTCTCTGAGGATAAGTGGGATATCTTGGTGACTTCTATCCACCACCATATTTGCCGCATCCACTCCGTCTGGAAACGTACCATTGTTGCTCTCCAACGTTCATCTCACCAAAATAAGAAATATCCTGACAGGAGAAGCATCCCAGCTCCCACCAATTCCTCTGGTCAGCAGGTCTGGTTGTTGTCCCGGGATATCCCCCTCAAGTCTGTCTCCTATAAGCTCTCTCCCCGTTACATTGGTCCTTACACCATCGAGTCAGTCATCAGTCTCTCCACCGTTCGTCTCCGCCTCCCTAGTAGTCTCAAGATCCATCATACGTTCCATGTCTCCCAGATCAAGCCTGTTCAGACCAGTACTTTGTGCCCTCCAGCCGACACCCCTACGCCCGACCAGAAAACTTTGTGAAATCCAAAATACCCGTTTAGGCCATTTTGTTTCTTTACATATTTTAGATACTAAACAATTTCTATACTGTCTAATATTACTTATTTAATGTGTTAGAATTGGATAATTTGAATGTGCTTTTTCTAAACTTATAAAAGTAATTTATTTGTTATATTAACTACTTTTAAGGTGATCCCAGACATACACTGGTTGGTTTGTGTTACAGCACTTTGTAAGTTTTATGCTTTTTCACCTCACTTTTCTTTGTATTCATCTAATCTCTTTTGAACCCAATAAAAAGTGCACAAATTTATCCTCAAGGTCTTAACTCTACTATCTGTAAGTTTGTTAAAATCAGAAACCCCTCTGGAGACAACACTCAAAAAATTTTGTATTACATTCCAGTTAAATCATTTTTGCAGAGACTGGCCTGCCAAATTAGCATATGGGGAATTAGATCATCGTAAGGTCCAACCTATTGTGGGACCAGGGAGATAAATGTGTTGTATTTTAACTGTATTTCTGTTTATAAGGTGTTTAAACTGTATGCTAGGGTCCAGTACAACTTTAAACTTTATATGTGGCCAAAATAAATTAACAATTTCGTATTCTTATTTCCAACTTCAACCAACAAAAATATTGGGTAATAGAAATAAGTTAACAATTTTCAGATTATTGGTTTTACTGGGGCACCTTTAAACCACATTAACGTCTTCTCACTTTGTGTTTCCACCTTTTTTGTCAAAGAATTTCATTTTTTTGTTTACTTTCTCTCCTTATAGGTATATTAAAATCCTGCTGCTAGCTGCTGACATACAATGCTTAGAGATGGTCATAAATATCTGGGGTATTTTTAGTGCCTGCATCTCGCTAAATAAAAACAAGGAACCAAAATCAAAGTGAACCAGTAACTCTGGTCAATATGAAAAAAAAAAAATCTTATATTGAAATATATCAACAATTTATTTGTTGGCTTTCAAATCTGCATCTCACTTGAATGATGTCTGGTCATTTGTGATAATAACGATGTTTTTCTTTTTTTTATAAAGAAATAAAATTTAACTCTTACACAAAGCTAACATTATTCAATCTAAACATCGCAGAGAAAACCAAGTAAATTAAACATTTTCCCTTTTTACCAACATGTGCCTGAAAAAGACTAAAATGCCCCAAGGTTAAGTTTTAATGAAAAAAGTGAATTCAT
>JAVLVB010000469.1:438773-450265 GCA_032876305.1 Orestias chungarensis
TGCTTTCTGCGTACAGTCACCCAGCCAGGCTGATTTCCCAGCTGCGTGGGAACTGCTGGAGGATCACTAGGGCAACCTGTTCTTGTTGGCTCCACGCTAGCTAATGGGCCTCGGCTATCTGCGGGTGTTTCAATAGCACGGAGCCGAGCTTCCAATTCACACACCCTCGCCTCCAAAGCTACAAAAATGCTACATTTAATGCCCTTACCATTATCTCTAAAGGAGGCAGTGGAATAACTAAATATCTGACACACAGAGCAGGAAAGAGGAGAAGCAGAAGGAGAAGCCATAGTACCGCTAGAAGCTAAGCTAACTAAGCTAGCGAGTGCTTACTACACAAAAAAGGTCAGTTTAGAACAATTACGGTTTCTAAAAACTTCAGTGAAGAAACAGAAATATGTGATTAACGTGAAGGTGAGTTTAGAAACGTCTCAGTACTGAGAATTCGGAGTAATAAGAGAGGGCGCGGAGCTAGCAGACGCTAACAGACACACGGAGCAACAACAGGAAGGGACGTCGATACGTACCACCGTCAGCCGAAACCAGATGGGGCTTAGATAAGTGCTTAGACACAGAGAAGACCAGAGATCAGCCAACCACAACCAGACATAACAAACTTTCCAGTGAACTGGCATCTATCATTCTACTAAACTATGTAATGGATAGAACTATGAATTTGGCCCTATAAAATTTAAGCTAATACTAAAAACTTGGTAGATAGAAAGGAAGTTAATTACTGGTATCCTTGCACAACTGCAGTAAAACAATTCAAGATTCATCAGTTTCTTGTCACCAATATATGATCAAACATACATTCTAAATGTAAAGCACCCAGACTCTACCATTCCTGCCGCCTCACAGGGTTCAACCTTCATGAATATTTTTCCACCCTTGCCCTCTTCCACCATTTCCCTGAACATTGGAACTTTAGCTTAGCCCAGTAAAAGCTTTGAGAAATATTTTTCAGACCAATTTTACAGAGCAAACAAAGTGTTTTCATGGCTACTGGGCTACCAATTTCTATTCTCACATGATAAATTTGATTGCTCACATTGTACAGGTACGGTTACATTTACCAGGAAATACAAATAAGAAAATTTTTCACAAAGTGTATTTATCTAAAATAATTTGTATATTTTAGTAAGTTGTAAAATAATAGACAGAAAGTAAGTCCAAGTTTGCAGTATCAAAATCTAGGTTGTTCTTTGCAGTTTATCTACTAACCATCAGGAAGTGTGATATGTGATGTCACTAAGTTTTGGTGGAGTGGAGTATTAATCAGAATCCAAAATCATAAAGATTTTCTGTAATAATTCAACTGGAGCAGTTGTTAGTGTTTCTCAAGAAGCGTGACAGGGTAATTTCAAATTGATTTTCATGCCAGCACAAGTTTATCTTTGTTTAGTGAAAGGAAGTAGAGTTAATCGTAAAACATCCTGGACAGTTGCCAGTTTCTTCCGCTAATGAACACCTCTTTCACTTTCTCTCACGTTCAGCTTGAGGTCAAACTGTACATTGCCCGGAGAATTTACTGTGGACCTAACTGGTCTTAATTGGCATAATGGATGTTAAAGGTCATGTAAGTACAAAGACTCCTGTTTTGAATCATCACCCTAAATCTTAAATCCAAAAATCTAAGGCATGGGAAGAATTCATATAAGCCATGGAGAAGGATTTTTGGTTAGTTCAGAGAAACTAGGAACCCATGGCAGACTAAGAACCAAAATTGTGCATTGTGGTGAAACTGTGCATCTGGACTGAGGATGTTGTCAGATGGAGAGGGAGATCTTTGAGAACCTCCCAGTTGGTGTAAATGCCTAGTTACCATGTCCTCCCAGGATAAGTTGGTATTTACATGTTTTACAAATAAACGTTTTATCTTACCTGCTGGGTGAAACTGTAAATTCTGTACGTGTAGTATATGTCCCTTTCAGCCCTTCACCTTCTTAAAAAAAGAGTGTAACTAATTTTACATACCAAATTTGTTAGTTAAAGACTCTCTGGAAAAGCAGGTTTAACTGCACCCCCACAGGTAATTCATTCCTTATTTTTCTGTTCAAAGAAACTGATTATAAAAGTACTGCCTTTTGCTCACCGTCTTGCAAACTTCAGTCTAACAATTCGGTCTTCCACAGAAAAGAATGGCTTCAATTTTGCACTTCTCCCAACAATTAACCAGTGCAAGCTCTTTCTGATTTTAAAGGCAATATCCTTTGGTCATGGTTGTTTAGGGGTTTTGGAGACTTCTTTTAGCAACTCATGGTCTGCTTTTGATATAAACTTAGTTGAATAGCCATTACAAATTGGGATTACTTAGAATGAGCGAGAAAGTGTTGTCAGTAGGGACATATCCGGGTTTTTCTCTTGTACCTCTTCCCCATTGAACCCCATCCCAGATAACCGTAAGGTAAAGTATGGATGGATGGGTGGATGTTCTGTACATATGGGACCAAGCCCTGATTTGCGAGTTAAAACAAAATAGCCATTTTTAAATTTATTCTCCCTGTAGTGTTAATTTATTCGCAGAAAAGGCAATACCCTCATAATTATGTCCTAAATTGGCACATGTGTACTCGACTTTGGGGATTAGTTATATAAAAGATGCATTTGCCCATAGTGGTCGAAGAAAGCAAAGGTAATCTGTAATAAAACAGTTCCACAGCAAAATAAAGGAATGGTATGATATTTTATAGGATTTGACACTGCTTATCCATTAGGAGTAGCATAATAGATGGAAGGAATCAATATGACTGTCATAACTTTTCAGCCTTTAGCCAGCTACATTACCAGAAACCAGATAATTATTTTAGACAGCAGCTCTCAGCACTGTAGAATGTAGATAAACACATGCCATTTAGGTTCTCTGTTATAATACTTCGGTAAACAAGCCATCTCTGGCAACACTGCTTCGTTCTTTTACAAGGCTAAGTTACAATTACAGTATCCCTAACTACTGGGTTACCTCATTATATGTGTGTAAGTTTAAACCTTCATGCTTTTGCACTGATTTACCAATATTCAGGAGTGGAAAAACTGTGGAAAAGTGGCTTGAGGGCATAATGAATCCCTTAGGTGCATCCACAATTGTATGTTCTTTAAAGTGATGTGCCTGAAATAGCTAAAAGAAATCAATACAAAGGCAGGACATTATACAAGAGAATCGAGGCCAGTATGCAGATTTTGCTTAGTCATTTTCGCGAGCTCTCTAAGAAACATGCTTCCGTGTTTTTACTCAATTTAGATCCCACAGCTCGAGAGTTATATTTGGCTTGTGTTGGTGGGCTCTGTCTTTTTTTGTGACTTGCAATTCTCTTCTGCTTCCCAAAGGGGTTGGGAGAGAAATAACAGTCGTGCAGCGGGGAAGGCATAATGTGCACACACATTGATTAAACATACAGGTTTTTAAACCGACAGTGGGGCAGTCCACCAAAGGATTTTTCAAAGTATTGAAGAAAAACTCATTAAATGTTAACCTAGGGAGGACACGTAATGTTGCAAATGATAACAGAACTCAGCTAGATTGCACCAAGGACGGGAATAACAATAAACCACTTTAAGGTTTGAGACACATTTTTCCACAAGAGGGAACATGTCATTTACTGTATGTGTTATAGCAGCTGGTCAAGCCAGGGTGGCATTTTGAAGATTTGAGCTAAAAGCAACCATTCAGATCTTTGAGAAACTTGAACTCTTTGACTGGGAAGCATGACCAGGTCTGACTTTCTGAAGACGCTAATTTGTTTAAAATAAAAATAAAAACAGTTGAGTATTCTCTGGTGTATATATAATTTAAAAGGTCACAGGTGGGTTTTAGCCTAGACAGGTTATTGGTCCATCACTATTGGTTATTTTTAGAATCTAAAATGTTTTCTTCCATGATTATCCTTTACTTAACTCCATACATCCTTTTATTTACCATGACCAGCTGTGACGTCCTACCAACAACTGTCATCACAGTGTTTCATCATGTGAATGGTGATTTTGGGGTAATTTGCAGCGTTATCTATCAAACATAGCGATTTGTGAATATCTAAAGAAAACAAACTACCTAATACAGTGACATTTAAGTTGAGAATTTTAAAAAGCTAAGGCAGAATGCATAAAACGCTCTACAAACAATAAGTGTGCACTGATAAAAGAACGATCAAGGAAACAGCAGAAAAAAAACATTTTTAGGAAGGAAGTCCGTTCCCAAATAAATGACAAGATAATAATTGGAAGATTTTTTGGGGGAAAGTATGACGAGGAAAGAGGAAGTAAACAGACAGCAAGTTCCAACTTTGATGGTATATATTTATACAGTTCAGGCTCTCGTTATCATTTTTGCTAAAATTTAAAATGGCTTTGACATAATTTCTGCAGAAGCAGTGGGACTCATCACATAGGACTTGCAATATATTAAAAAAAGAAAAGAAATAAAAGTAGTTAAAAACTGTCACGTATAAATAAATAAAGCAGTGTGGTGTGCTCAGAAGTATTCCAGACACTTCCTTCTCATGTTCTACCTCTAGAAGCTCTTTGTTGTGCCTCCAAATTTACGATTTATAACCTGCAAGCTGCGATCTATAGATCAGCCAGCCATGGCCCTCAGGAAAGCGTCTGGTTTGTAGTTGAGTGATCGAGTGTGTATTGGCAGGCAGTTGGGAACACATGCCATACCAAGAACTCCACAGGACCAGAGGATCTGGTGACAGTGCCTCGCGGCTTAAAGAGAGTCAGTGCTAAACTGAGACACACTTTAGTTAGGGGGAGAGTGGAGGAATGAGAGTTCCGAGAGGCTAAGAAAAAATGATGGACTGCCAGAGAAGAAGTATACTCTCTGGTGTATTGAACTTGATGATCTCCACTTCCTTACTTTCTCCAGAATTTTGCTACTTACTATCTTTTAAACTGGCTTAAGCACCTTTAATCTGATATCTGGACACTAATCAAAATGAAAGCTCACCTGGTTCCTGCTAAGATTGGATACATTCATGCCATCTCATGTGGGAAACATGTTCTAAATAAAAGGAAGTTACTTTAAATAGCATTTCCATCTATGCATGCTTAATAAGTTCTCACAGTTTATGGAGATACTACCACATATAAACATTGTGCAGACGTACAGAATTTTGGAGTTCATAGAAAAAAAAATCTATGCATGCACCAGAACAGCGAGCAAGATCCATGCAGAAACATCTCGGCTACAGTCAGAACCTGAAACCCTAACTACTGTACTTTTCCGATAATTACTCCATCAGGGGAACCTAATTTATTTTTGTACTTAAATAGTTAACGAGGTAAACTCTTAACTTATAGAGATTCTTTAAACATAGGTTTCAAAATTTTATTTCAACAAGCTAATAAAACAATTCGGTTTCTTAGAAAATTCTGGTATGTTTTGACCTGGACTGTCATAGAGAAAACCCCCAATAAGGAGCGGTTATCATGAGATTGCTAAAGAAGTTGGTATTCAAAGAAGGATATATGCTATGTAAATAATGGGAGGTTAAGTTGATTTGCACAAAAAAACATGCACAAGTGAAAGGTATAATTGCAGACCTGGGAAAAATAAGGACTTTGTTTTGCTGCTGCATCTGCAATCTGACCACGATGCCAAACAACATGTGGTGTCTCGACTGTGGTATCAAAGCTAAAGCAACAGCTCAGGAGAGCCACAGACACATCACACGTAGGCCCGACTACCCTGCACGATCCAATAATTTGCGCATGCATCACCAAAACAAACTTTGAATCTTTAGCGTAATCTTTGACAGGGCAAAATGCATTCATCAAATCAAAATTTTTATTGACCTTTTATCTGTCTTATGTAATATTCCTATGTTCTGGAACATTTGTGTTTTTTATTTATCAATATTGCTTTGGGCCTAATTTATCATCTAAATTACTGAAAACAACATTATAAATATTATATCTTTGTGTGATGAAAAATGTACTAAGTACGTTTCAATTTTACAATTAACAGTTTGATTTAAATGCACACAACTGTTTCCTTTCTTCAACATGGAGAGCAAGAATGAAAGTTTGCAGTAAAACATTTTACATCTTTTAACTTAACAAAATCTTAAAAGGTCAACTTTAAATCATTTTAAACTTTTCTCTGAATTTGATAAATATTTAATTTAGTCTTTGAATTTTGTGTAGGGTCCTCTTATCTGCATGTCCTTGAATTGGAGCATTTCTGATAGACTTGGCTAAGCCTGAAAACACTCAGTCATGTCTAAAACTCTGGTACTTATTGGATGTGTTTTTTTTTCACCATTCAAGTCAAAATGAAATCACATAGATCAGTGGAGAAGATTCACTGGGCTAACCAACAACATTTCCCAAGTATTCCCTGCCAGAATGTCACATTGACAGTGTTACAAGAGTTTTTTGCTGCACTAAAAATGCCAAGCTTGTTTTAGGACTAGCAATGCAGTTGAAAATCCATTTGAAGAGCCTTTATCTAGCGAATCTGAGATAATACGATCTTCTGCTAACTCAAAAGGTGTGAACATCAGGAGAAGTTTCAGTTCTGCAAGAAGGAGCGATTCCCAGAAGGGCTGTTGTCCCTTTGGTAGGTTGATTTACTGTAGATTACATACCTTGTATCGGCTGTGTTGCAATAAAAAAACGTTTATTCTACTGTTGTAACAAATGGCAAAAGTGACGCAAAACCACTTCCACTGCAAAGAATCTGGACAAGCACGGTCCTTTTTATCATCCTTTGTGTGATAGGCTGCCGTGTTTTAAGTAGGACATTTTTACCTCTCAGTCCAGTGGAATAAAGCCTACCACCCCCACTATATGGGTCTTGTGGTTGAAGAACAATGCCTCCCTTCTTCCACTATTGTTCAACAAAGAAGTCTTAATCATTATGGCGGCTTCAATTAAACTCTCTCTGAGGAGTACAATAGCTGCTTATTTGTGTCATACACATACTTAGGGTCCGGTTAGACTAGATCTGTCATGATGAAAGGTTAGAGGAATCTGAAAGAAGCAGATGAATGTAAATGTATTCTTGTAATAAGGGACTTTTTACTTTAACTTGGACAAAAGGACCAACTCTCAACATTACAATAAGCGAGCAATAATTAATGTGTTGTTGCTGTATAGAAATTTGAAAAACAATATTGGAACTGTTTAAAACTATTTAAACTATTTAAATTAACTTACTTTGTCATGGTACATAAACATAAATGTGTTTTTTTTTTTTGAAGAACAAAAGGAGGTGGAAAACTGTAAGCAAAACTATAGGGTTTTTGTTTCACAACTAAAAATCTGAGTAACTTGACACATTCATTTTTATTTAATCCCATTTAATTTGTTATCCATAGTAAAACCAAATGTAACCAACCTTCAAAAGTCCCTTAACTAGTAAACATTCCACTTGTGTTAGGTATGAATACAGCTGTTCTTTAAAGCAAACCAAACAGGATTAGGACAAAATCTGTACAGATGTTTTAGGCATTCTTAGGTTATAAAACAATATTTCATTCTTTGAATATCTCGTAAAGCACTTTTTAATAAATCACACAAAAAATGAAAATAGAATATGATTATGGTAATAGTAATGAGAGTGGAACCCTAGAGAGCAATTTAAACACTGGAGAGGTTGTACGAATCCACAACTCAGGTAGGAGAAGCTTTTAGTATATAACCTGTCGGTCATGTGCTCAATGTATGTCATCTTTTTGGAAATGTTAAAAGTTAACAGTAAATGACCGATAGTCGTGCAGAGTGGTGACAAATTAAACATGTGGAAGAAGATCATCGTATGATCAGAACAAAACTTTTGCCTAACAAGAATATGAACAGGAGAAAATCACTAGTTTTGAAAAGCTGGTGAAATAAAATATCACAAAACTCCTAAAAACTGATTTTATTTCTGTTTTCTTACCCCATAGAAAAATCTATGAGGTAAGGAGGAGTGGCCTATCTTTCAAGCTAACTGATGAAACAGATGTACTGTAATGACAGGTTAAACGCAAGTGTGCTACTGTGATGCAACACATCGTTCTGTGATGCAGCCCCAACTGTCGGACATGTGATACGGTCGCCTCGTGATTCATGGTTTAACCTTCGGGTTGCGTCTGTCATGTTGTCACTCCTGAGATGTGCTGTGGCTGCGGGGTTTTTTGTGAAGCAGTACTTAATATTGTGACGCAATAATTTGACACTGTGTCGAAAGCCTGGCAGGCTAGAATAACTCTTTGTGGAAGTTTTTATGTCAGATTTGGTAAAAGGCATCGACGTGTGTACGTAAACAGTACACATACAGTAAGGAGATTACAACTAATCCACTTAGGGGTGGGGTTATTAGCTGGGGTAATGCACAGGCAATATACAGTAATACGACGCAGGTCACAACAGGACCCATAATGCGATAAGGTCACATATTATAAGTTAAATCAGAAGCTTTTGAGGGAAGTCTGCTCTTAAGCTTAGGTGTTTGTAATAAAGGTACAGCAACATGAGTTTAATAAACTCTCTTTATTATGACTTATTACATTAATACACGTGCATGCACTGGGAGCTCGTTTTAGAGGATCACCACTGAAGTTTAATTTACACTCCACACACAGGTTTCAGGTTACTGACTATTAGGGTCATGCTAAAAATAGAAATCTGCACCAAATATATTCAACCATAAACTAGACGACTGCTTCCTTGTAGATGTGTTAATAAACTAAACAAGGCACATCAAGTGTTTATTTATATCTAACAAATGATTTAAGGCCTCAGAGACATGGAAATAATTGAATTAATGATTTAAGCGGTCTGAAGAACTAAAAAAACAATTGCTACCGGAAACATGCTGGGAATGTCTTAAACTTAGCTTTTAGCACACCTCCCTAAAACTGCTTATCTCTTAAAAATATCCATGGCTCCAAGAAACTGAGGTACATGTTAGTAGCAATTAGCCACGATCAATTAACGCCATCGGGCAGGCCAGTTTGTGCACAATAAAGCAATGAGGCATGACTCAGTGGAGGGGGACTTCTCACTGGGAAACACATTCTTAGTTGCAGAGCTTTTAAAGCAGCTGTTAATTAAAGATAACTGAGTACCCTTAGATTAGTTTTTAGAAACTAGGAACTGTCTTTAAGAGTCATATTAAACTAAAGCTAGTGCTTTTAAGTGTGTATGTAAAAAGGATATGTTTCAATTTCACGGTAGTTTTCAGAGTTAAATGCAGAAAATCACAAGTCAGCTTTAAGTTAGAGCTCCCTTTTTTTTGAATCTATGCTGCAATTGAATATTACATCAAAATGTGGCAATACATGACAAACTTATTGTTATGAATCAACATTTAAATTAAATTAAAATTATTTAATATCTATGCACCCTCACAATTAGTTTTCTGAAAGCATAGAAAAGCACGAAAAACAAAATAAAATAGAATCCCCAATGATAAAAAAAATGGTGGTAATTACATCACATTAAGAGCTTTCATTTAGGAAACAGGACTGTATTGTTGATGTGTGAGTTCGTCTCAATATTTTTATACAATGTCTCAGGTCAGTCCATTCATACACAGTTGCAAACAAAAATAATAATATTACCATCACAAACCTCTATGAATCTTATTAGATTTTTTTCAATGACGGCGAATTCTAATACAAAATATTATTACTGTCCATTGTAAAGGTTGAAAGAATGGTTTTTTAATCCTGGCTATTCTCATTTTCAATCAGGGCTTGTTATTAATATCCCTAACTTGTGGAAAACCTGCATATAAACATCTTTTATTATTATGATCCAACCACAAACCCATTTCTTTCGTTTATCCACGGTATAATTTTATCAACAATTAGTTCAGTGATCTTATAGCCTCAGGCTGCTTAATAATGGGTTTTAAATTCCAGTGAAATATTATCCAATGAAAGCAGAATATGATGCCCCAAATTTTGGTTTATTGTGGGAAAAGTCAAAGCCCCCCCCAACAGCCTGTTTATTGTGCGGAGTAGCGGTTCCCAGTAAAACGGCCTGGTCAAAGTTTGTTGTGGTCCACCAGGGGGGGTAAAAATGTCCCTTGTTTGCCCTATGGGAGTGAGATGTTGAGTGAGTCACTCAGGAACAAAACATAAAAAGTAGGTTAGGGTTGACACTCTGGAAGGATCAACTTTGACTGACTGACCAGTTGAAAAACTTGTCAGTGTTGCATAACTGTAGGTAGCAGATGGACGCAAACAATCACACTGAAGACTTTTTGCGTGTCTTCACATTTCTCTGTATTGGTTTAAGGTTGATGAGAAATTGAAATTACTTTGCAGTGACGTAAAAAAGGCATTCATAAAGCCTTAACCTTTTCCCCATTTTGTCATGTTACAAACATAGACTTTAATGTTTTTAATTTTATTGACCAAGACTAATTCACGCTATGAAGTGTGTTTCTCTTTTTTTTCCTTTTTTTTTTTAAATCTGAAAAGTGTGGCAAGAACTGGGTTTATGGTTGAATGTAGGATAAAAGTAACCAATTTGTTTATTTCACAAATACAATAATTAATGATGCGTCATGACATCTTTACAGTTTTAGAACCTAACTCAGCTTTAAATTTCTCCAAAACTATAACAATGTTCCTTCTTCATGTTGCTGTTTGTTTGCGGATGTTTGTTTGCTAACAAACCTTAGAACAGCTAAATATTTACTAAGAAGAAATTACAAATAAGTCGACCATATATTAATTAGGTAACCTCTGAAGCCATTTTATTACTTAGATTTTTATTCAGACATTTGAATTAAAATATTGGTAGGTGAATACAAATGTCCAAAGCCCTTTACATATCAGTACTAATAAAACATTTCAAAATAATTTTTCTCTGCTATTCTGAGTCAACCCTCCAATAGAATATGTTGACAGTAAAAGTTGCAGTCGGAAAAGAAAGGAAATTGTTCAATGGACACGTTGAATTATTTTCCTGGCGTGCTGAATGAAAAACCGACTGTTGAGATGAGTGATATTTGCAACATGTCAGCAAAAAAACCTTTTTGTTGTATCTTAAACTGCCGCTCCTTTTTGCCTTGATCCACGTTCACAGCAGCCAAGTCATGGTGATACATTGGCATATATTCCTGAAATTCCTGCTTTGTCAGTTTCTCCAAGCTCTTCCAGTTTATATTCCTTTGTTCTCAGTTTCTTCCTGTCGATCAGTGGCGGGAATATATGTTTATTAAATTTTTTTTTCCTTCTTACCCTTTGCTTGGTTTCTGATGTAGATTCTGTGTATTTCCTTATTTTAAGGTTTTTGGAAAGCTTAATAATGCAGGAACCTTCTGCTTTTAACAGTTCAATAAAATTATCATGTTTCCAGTCTAAATTAAATTATTATAATCTAACATTAAGATATTATAATATTGTAATCATGGTCCCAATAAAACTACTTTTAGTATTTTATTCAAAAGTTTGATATTTTTATCGTGGGTAGGTAGGTAGGTAGGTAGGTAGGTAGGTAGGTAGGTAGGTAGGTAGGTAGGTAGGTAGGTAGGTAGGTAGGTAGGTAGGTAG
>JAVLVB010000469.1:451972-480405 GCA_032876305.1 Orestias chungarensis
CACACACACACACACACACACACACACACACACACACACACACACACACACACATAAAAAGAACAATAAAAAACTAGAGGTAATTATATTTAAAAAAATACCTTAAAACATCTTGCAAACTCTTCCATCATATTTTTAATTTTTGCTTTAAAACCAAAAACATTTTGGTTAGCTCAAGACATAAGAGGATCATTGTTAGCTTCCATAAATGGGCTTTAAAGGCTGTTTTACAATACAATAAACAAACATTAAAGAAAGACAGATAAGAAGTCAAACAGTAACTTGCAGGCATGCCAATGCTAAAGGGATTCAGTCAAAAGTCCCTTTCTGGACTTTGTGATTCCAAGAATCAAGTTTCACTGTGAGAACAGTCACTTATCCAACTCCAACAAAGAAAAAAAGCCCCTAATTCCCAAGTATCACTGTTTATCTAATTACCGATTTCATTTTGAAGAATAAATACTAATCTGAATTGGTATTCTTTTTCAAGTTGGTTCCCCTGGCCTTTTTATTTGTTTGTGAGTTAGGGTTGATCAAGAGCTTTTGAGGTTTTGCCAGTTTTTGTCTTTAATTTAACACTGACCCTTTGTGGATTCTCTAACAAGGCCAAGCCTCGCTGATTACAAGAACACGCAAATCCAGCTCATTTCGACCTGATCTGCAGTGAGTCTATAAGCTCACATTACTTTCTTTTAGCACTATGCTGTGCCACTGGTGGGCTCTCATTGGTTTCTCAGTAAAGACATTAAAATGTACACTAAAATTAATATTGCATTGAGTTTTCTCTCTTTTAACATTCAAGAATTAGTCACTTTTTCTGTTTTATATCCCCAAGTTGTGCAATTTTCCTTATTCTTTGAGATATATTATAAAATAACTATCATGTGATTGGTCTAAGTAAATGTTTTCAAATTCCTCTAACAATAAAACTGCCTGTTCAATTCTAATATGATAAAAATATATCCTAAAAATATACCATCATTTCCCATCAGGTGAATGAACAGAGCCATATAGAACAAAGAGCCCTGTTGTCTAGTTAATCAATATCTTTTTGTATCTCTGCACACCTGAATAAATGCAGGGACATGCACAGAAACAGTTGTATTCATGAGTATGCCTAGTGAGTGGTAATGCTGTGGTAATGAGGGTAATCTGGACTACACTCATGTGAGGGTTGAGTGGGTGCAATGAAGCCAAGCAAACAAAACTAAAACTAGTCAGTCACCCAAAGCTCAACATTTATTTGATATATTATATAATAGACAAACATAAAGACTTTCAAAACTGAAGTGAAAATAAAATAAGTTTTTACTCTAAAAGGTCTGGTAGGTTATTTTCCTTAGCTTAGAGTCAACATTGTGTGAAACCCTCTTCATATAGTTAAGCTTACCTGC
This sequence comes from Orestias chungarensis, assembly GCA_032876305.1. Lineage (NCBI taxonomy): Eukaryota > Metazoa > Chordata > Actinopteri > Cyprinodontiformes > Cyprinodontidae > Orestias > Orestias chungarensis. Next base: position 453,367 of record JAVLVB010000469.1, read on the forward strand.
CTTTTAGAGTATTTACAAGCTTTCAACATCTGGAGATCAAAATAAATGCTTATACTTCTTTGTAAAACTACCTCAAGTCATTTGTCTCTATCTACGTTTGTATTGACCATGACCAGCTTCCTGTTTCTGCTGAATAAAGGCATCCACACAGCTTGATGCTGCCACTGCTGCCACTTACTGTGAGAATAGTGTGTTTTGTATGATATGTAGTGTATGATACCTGCCAAAAAAGTATCCTGATTTCAGCAAAAAATATTCAACTTTGGCCTCATCTGACCAAATTAGCCAGTATTTGTTAATGTTTGTTGTGTCCCTTCCATGGCTTATAGAAAAATTATTTGGGACGCCTTGTTGCTTACATACTCTTAGTGGTCAGCATTCACTAATCAGGAGACTTCTGAAATTATTTGGTTGCACTGGATTTTTCTTGGAGGGTAGTGAGTCACAACAAACCTCTGTTGACATACACTTCAACATATGTGCCACTTTAGGTTGGTGTATCTATTAAAACCTGAATTAAGTACATTGCGTTTGTGGTTGTTAAATAATAACCTATGCAAGGTTTACGAGGTCCTGTAAATGTAATAAAATGATAGAAACATGTCACATGTCCATTTTAGTTTCTTTTTTTAGCATGCAAATGAACAAGTTCCAACAGTAGTGGAATCCTTCTTTGCTCCCTCAGCTATTCTTCCCTCTGCATCACATTTATCTTCCTCTCTGCTCCCCTTTCACGTCAATTAGTCTTTTTGTACTATGCTCCAATGATCCCTCTTTAAGCAGATTTTGATATAAATCCCTTTCCCTTTCCTTTCTCTTCCATGACTTACAAATGGTGTATTTCCAGAATCATAATCTGGCATAAAATGTGGTTTAATATAAATTGAAGGCCTTAAACATGTAGTATGTGTGAGTGTGCACATAATGACCCAATGACACACCTTAAGGAGGGTTTTTTGCAGAGTTGTGATTTCCCACACTCAGCAGCACGTAGTCTTTACCTGCTTTCAAGCACGTCGCCTTTGCTGGCAAGACTTCCGTCCCACCCGTCTCTATTATCCTACTTTTCTTCTCTTTCATTTCTCATAGTTACACCTGATCCCCTCAGGGGTCATAATTGTCCCCCAGATTTTTATAACCCAGCCTTGTAAATCACAGAGAGAACAACACTTCAGAATGTGTCTGACAATTACACAAGAAGTAATACCCTTGAATTGAACATTGTGACTTATGTCGTATAATCATTTAAATTAACATACAGGCATAACACATGGAAGGTCACGAGATTTAACAAAAACAGTGTAAAGAGTTGTGATCAAACTAGAAAAAACTATGACGACTGTCATATACAAGTAATACTTTTAAAGCCTTGTAGATATAGATGTATATGTAGATGTAAATGACTCAGCTGAATGATATCTTGCAGTTCAGTCAACATAAATTGTCAACTGTATATGTTATCCTATGACTGATGGTCTCATTCGTACAAACATTATTTGTTTAATATCCAAGATTAGTTGGCAGCGATAAATCCAAGAGTAAACCCAGACATCTCTCCCTACAGAGACTTACAAGGTCAATGTTGGGGATCCTCAGGTATTCCAATTCCAAAAAGCAAATGTATCCTCTAGAAACTTCAGAAGAGACGCGCCCCTAATCAGACTACCTCCACTGACTCCAGTGAAACGTTTCATTAGTGATGCATTCCAGTTGGCAAAGCATGTCCTATTTCTAAGGCTCAATCCAGCTATCTTGCAAAGGAAATAATTTCAGTCACTTTTACAGGCTTGTATTTTATTCTTTAGTTATTTACAGTAGGTCAGTAACCATGACTCTATTTATGAAGGCTGGAACCTACACAGACCCATAAATTAAGAGGTTTATTTTTTGGCTTAACTCTTTCTTTCCCATAACAGGTCAGAACATGGCCTCAGTCGATTATCTGCTACATCCTAAAATGATTAATGATCAAGACACCAAGTTACTTGGACTCATTCCAATAAGACAAATACTGATCACTAATTGGTGGGGAGAAATTAAATTTTTTTCCAGTTGTGAATCAATACCTCTAAATAAGAGGAGCTTTCCTCAGTCCAGGCCACCCCAGCGCCTGCAGCTATTGAGAGCTACAAATAAAATAGTGTCTCTGAACATTGACATTTAGGTATTGTTGCCCCTACATTAATGTCACGTTTGAAAGATGAGAGAAGCTCTTTCTGAGGTGTGAGCTGAAGATCTTTGACATGGGTCCTCAGGCCAGACATTCCCAATACACCATTGGAAATCCTTTGGGTGGTCTAGGATTGTTCTCCACCACTGGACCAAACACCAAGTGCTTGTCAGTTCACCGTTTTTTTTTTTACTTCAGATTTTTTCTTGCACACTTGCATGTTATTCCTATAAACCAATGAAGGGGCTTTCTCGTTCCAACTAAATCTTCTCAAATGTAACATTTTAAATAGTCAAAACAAGAAAGGTGCCATCTATTTCCTGTGGTCACTGAAAGAAAGGCAGGGAAACCATTCCATCAAAGGAAAATACACAGGAAAACAACCATGTACACATATACTCATGCTAAGGGGAATATAGCAAGACCAATTAACTGAACAATCTTGTTTTCCCTCTATTCAATATTAAAACAGGAAGGCAGGAACCCAGAGAACCTGGAGAGGATCCACACACACAGAGAGAAGAAATTGCTACAATCTCCAGCTACAAAGACTCCAGGTTTTGGTTCAAACCCAGTTGCTACACCACAGGACAACATGCTGAGTGTAATGATTATTTGCACAGACTCCCGTGACAATTCTTACAATAATCAACAATAGTCATAAACAATCATTATAATATACAAAAACATGGATGTAAAATGTGAAATCCTCCTTATCTTTAATTGGGGACGCATAACTTAGAATATTATTTATATATTAGTTGGATTTTGGCCGATTTGAGACCATGATTTTATGGACAGTTTATGGTTTTGATTGGTACTAAACTGATCTAATCAACAATCCAAAGACAGGCTGTGCAACATTCTACTTTCTTGGTAAATCACTGATTACATGGTTTATAACATTCTTTGGGGTGTTTTACCCAGGCGAGCTGGGCCCCCTCAATTGTGTACAAGGATTACATGGAGTTCTTTATATTAAGGTATGCACATAAAGAGCATGAGAAAAAGAGAGAGAATGTTTTGCATTAGCTTTAAGCAGAAACTAATCCAGTAGGAAATAGCAATCAATGTGTCTAAGAGGTAAGGAAATACCACCAAAGACTCCAAACCCTTTTCCTAATCTATGGTCATAGGGGTCAGCTTTGGTGCAGGTGTCTAAAGATCAGCCAGTGTTAACAAGTGATTTGGTATAACGACTCTTTGTCTAAAAATTTTTGTATTAAATGCAGCAAGGAGACCTGTTACCTTTTCATTCAAATCAGACAAATGCCAGCTTTCTTTTTTAGTAAAAAAATCAGGTAATATGCGGGTAAGTAAATAGCATGAGCTGTATTACCAAAATTATTTTATAAGGAAGACTAAAAAAAACGGTTTTAGTCATTCTTAGTATCTCATTTCTATGTAATAGGTTTGAATTCTATAAAAGAAGCTTCCTGGAAAATCTCTGATAACATAAATAGACAGTCAGACCAGCAGTATGATCTGGTTTAACACACTTGATTGGGTAGACATGACTGTGCCTGAAGGGGGGAAAGATTCACAGGCTTTAATCCACAAGTTAAGAGAAACATTTGGCAGATGATCAACCACATATTTTGAACGTTTCACAGTTGTCTTTCAAATTCTGTTTGATGTTGAATAACTTCTAAGAGTGGTGCAAATGAGAGATGGTGTTGCGTCAGATGAAGTGGAGGAACCGGTATCTTGTTGGCTAGTTTACGTCACTGCTTCATGAGAAGGAAGGCTTAGATCAGTAAATAGCATTACAGAATAGAACAGGTAAATATTTTACCCTAATGTTAGGGTTAATCCTCCTGTAAATAATCATTATCCAACAACCACAACCTGTTACATCAGCTCTGCTACTGCTGCTACATGGTTGATTTACCAAGAAAAAACAACAACACATGGGTTACACCTAAGTGCTACAGCAGTTATTTTGTGCTGTTTTCCTTTGAAGTGTTTTCCATAGCACTTTATTTAAACACATTTGCCATTGTTTTAATGTCCTTAAGGGTTGATAGTTGACCTTTAAGTTTTGTAAAATTAACAACTTATCTTTTAATACAGTGCTGCGCTAAAATTATGTAGTGTAAGTTACTGGACTCATAACACAGGCTAAACTGAAATATGTGGGACTCAGTTGAGACTCAAGCTGAAACTAATACAAGTAAATGGTTTTTACTTGCAATTTTTTATTATCTTTTATATGCCATGCAGCTGTATTGGAAACTAAACCGGGGTTGTGTTCAGATAACACTATTGGTATTGGTATTGGTAAGGAACCCAAAAGATAAAAAATAAAAAAAACACCATTACACAACCAATTTAAGTCTGCAAAATTGGTACAAGGCAGGATAAATCCACTCATTCGCCAAATTTGGTTCCTACCATGTATCTGTTACATGAAATATCAAGAAATGGTTTTAAGTTGTCTGAAAAAAAAGTTTAGCTTTGCTGAAATTGTAGTTAAATGTCATGAGTTTTCTTTCTTAGCAAACAACACTGGTATCCATCATGGTGTTCTGCTGCTGTAGCAACTCTGCATGATGTGTTTTCTACTAATTGGCTATCTGAGCTGCTGTTGGCGTTTTCTCCTTTTCAATGAATTCCCAGGAAGATGGGCCATCAACAAGCTGTTTCCCTCCTTTGGTTTATCTGACGTTTTCTTCTTTTCAAAACCGTTCTCTGTAAAGATGGGAAATGCTTGAATGCAAAACGTTTAGTAGTAGTTACTAAAATACCGATCAGGGTTTCCAGAACCTTGATAACCTCTCTTCCCCATTCTTATCATGTGTAAACTACAGCAAGTTGTATAGCTGGCTAAATGCATGGATATGCTATTTGTGTTGAAATAAAATAGAATAGTTGTTTCCAATAAACTTGTATATACTTGTAAAATAGAATAAAAGCATTTTAATTTGCACTATGTAGTGATTACTTATATCAGATGTAACAGATTAAATTACTGCACACTTTGTCAAAGTGCGTGTTTATTCATATGGCTGAATGTTTATCTGTCATTTAAAGTGTGCAGTAATCTCTATTTTCTGTGCTTTGTCTTCTTTCACATTACATTTGCAGAGAATCCAAGTTTTTGTATAAGTAAAAATATGCTTCATGAACATAAAATCTTCAACTGTTGTCTAATTAACTCCCAGGAAAACACAGCATTCACAACACTGCAACCTTTTCCTTATTTTATATAAAAACAATATGATTTGAAAATAAATATGCTTTACTGTTTTACATACACACAAAAGACATGTTAATAGCGTAGAAGACACAAAATATCTTATAATAGAGGCGCTAAGACTGATGGCGGTCAGAATGGAGATCCAATTTTAAATTTGTGGTTGTGCTATGGTTATGTATACTTAGCTGCTGGCAGTAGTATTTTCTATTTCAATTTTGCACAATGAACAAAACAAAAACTTGCTACTTTCTTAAATAAAATTTAGTAACTTCTACTGTGAAAACATTTATTCAACCACACATTCGTACTGTAGACACACTCATGAAAGGTAAAACCCTACATGGCACCCAGCCCCTTACTGTAGATGGCAAAGGGTTGAAACCGAGATGTAATTGTCAAGGCAGTACAAATAATGAATTTAGGGAATGTTAATAATATATCATTTTGGATTTTTTAAACTTGTTTTATAGAAAAGCACGGAGAGCCTCCATGCTGAGAGTAGCCATCAGTGACCTTACAAATATGGAAAAAAAAGACAGCTACAAGAACATAACACAGCATACATAAATAGACCGAATTAAATATGTGTACAAGACCAAATACTGAAAAATACTCTATAACATTATAAATTATCTAGAATGGATAATGGCATAAAGGGATTTAACTATTTACAAATTCAGAGATGTATAATTAATGAATTCTGTAGTGTGTCCAATAAAGAAAACTACTTTGACAAACTCCTCTTTGCAAACAAAACAAAAAATAATTTAAAAAGCTCTCAAAGGATTTCTCAGTACATTTTGTGAGGCACAGTTTTCAAATGGAATCAAACTACAGTATATAGGATATTTTCAGTGGTTTTCTTGTAGCGCATTGCAAAACATTTAATGCTATACCAACGACCAATATCCCTTTGAAAGTATATATGGCACCATCATTCCAGAATCCGCTCCGAGTGCAACATTGACAATGTGAAAGTCCACAAGAATCCTGCAATGTTCTCAGAGGGCATCAATCTTGAGCAGAGACAGTTTTCCATCCGCTGTCCCATTTGTCATGTCCTTTTTCCCCAAAAGTGTCAGCCAACAAAAATCCAACCCATTTCTTCTTCAGTCTCACCTGCTGTTTTAGAAGTTAAATATATCTAGAGGTTTTGCTTGTTATGACTGACGTACAACCACAGTAGACTCATATCCAGTGAAGTAATCGCATTCAATTAATTGACAATAAGACCACATCTGCATTGAAAGCCTGTTAGAAATGCAAGACCACATGACGGCTACTTCGCTTTTAGTCAAATGATGTTTGAGTTAATTGTTTCTGTAGCAGCATAACAAATCTGTACTCTTTTTTCTTTTTGATATGATCTATATACACACAGATATACAGAGGGAGGAAACTTCAGTCTTTCTCTTTGTTCTGTCAGTCCAAGTTGAATGCTTTCCACACAAAAGAGCTTAGGGTAAAACGGTCAAAGTGCTGTGCTGTGAAATATCTTTAAAATGTTCCTTCATCTTGTACATCTGGTGCTGACTCCTCTCTCATCTTCTAGGCTTGTCACATCTAAACAGGAAGAGACAACAAAAGATAAAACAGAGCATGAGTAAAACAATTTACAGCAAAGCACAGTGAAAGAACAACAACATGAGGACAAGCATTGTTTTAGTAGTGTATCATGTGTGCACATAAATAAAGAGAAAGTGAGAAGTTGGTGCTGGCCTTTGCATCACCTCGTGATTAAAAAAACTTTTATAGCTGTCACAACTTATTTGGCCACTTAGAGCAGCTATTGTTTGGTTTTAAGCAGTGGGTATAGCATGTTGCTTGTGGTGGTTGCCTTTAATAGAATATTCCAGGACTTGAAGTCATTGACATGTTTGGAAAAGATTAGGGATCATGCCCCCCAAAAATATTAAGATAACATTCTGTCACTCCAACAAAATTTTACATATTTTCATCACGATGGCACAATGGCAAATGAGATCACAAAGTCGCTGTAGTCAGTTTAAATAAAGCTATAATTTACCATTTTAAATGAAATATCTAACCAATAGGGTGAAATTACCTAATCCTCTCAGGTATAAGGAAATTGTTTCCCCATACTAGCCAGCCAGCCAAGCGATATTTCATTCATGAAAGCTCTCTCAAGTTTCTAGCATGATGCTTTAACAGACTAACACTTTTCAACCCAACCTCAGTCCAAATTTGTATATTTCAAACAACCGCCCGGGACCATCATTGATTAATAATAAAATAAACAACATTCATCACCAATTCTCAATTTCTTGCGCATGCTCCAATAACCAAAACATTACATTGCCTCTTTTGTTATGACAAAATCCACGAACAACAGTATTATTTCGAACCTGGAGTTGGACAAGTTTGAAAAAGTTTTAGGTACTGAAGGAAAGTACCCCCCCACCCCTCCTCCTAAGAAGGTCCATTTGCATATAACCCCTTTTTTTTGAAACACTAATACAATTTTTAGCATTTCATTCCAAAACTTGCCACTGGGTAGTAATATTCTTGTCGGAGATGACTAATTAAGATGATACACAAAGATGTAGATAAGAAAAAGGAGATGACATGCAACACAGGTACAATGCTCCACTGCTTTCCTAAATCTAACCCCTTGTTAACACCAGGCACAGTTGCAACAAATTTCTGATATCTATGTTGGTTGAATCCACTCTGGTCTAAACCCAAACTTTCCATGTGGTAGGTAAATGGAGGCCACTGTGTGCTCAGTGATTTAAACTGAGTCAGCCAATAAGACTCACAATAAACTCTTCTTGCAGACTTTAATATTGGAATCAGAAGTTCTATCATGGACGAAGGGAGATTAAGCAGTTGGGAGCCCGCTCTCTGCCAACGAAAGTGGGCCCCATAATGTATTTTGCTCAGGCCGGAACGATACTAAGTGGGACTGCACAAACAATGAGCTACTTGTATGAGACCCTTTTGGCTTCACTGAATGCAAATGTATCTAAAAAACCAGTTGGGGTGTAGGTCTTAGCTGGGTCTCGAATGGGTATTAGGAAAATCAGTTTAACTTGTGCAACACAAACATATTTGTTCTACCTTTTCAAGTACATTCGCACTGCAATAAACCAATAGAAACTGTTAAGAGCTCTATTATGTAAAGTGTGATAATACCCTCTGGGGAGCCTTTTTTAATCATATTTACCATGAATATAGGCCTTAAATATTAGGTTGTTGATTGGATACTACATGACATTATCGATTACACCACAACAGACGGTATATTAAAATTACATGCCGGACTTCAACAGTAGAACGCAAGAAATAAGTTATTTACTTTCCTAAAACAGAAAAGGGTACAGTCTAGCAACTGCTAGCCTCAATTTCTGATACCACAGCAGCAGATGGATGGCACAAACTGCCTGAAATACGATGTAACTGCGTCAAGTGTAAACAAGGGGTAACCAGCCAACTACAGTAGCTGCTACCAAGTTGCACAGCTGAATATTTAGTTGTGTTATTAAAAAGCCATCTATGTCATCTAGATCCTTTTAAAGACGATCTACAAAGGTTGACTTCAGCTAAAGCAACAGCGCTTACTTGCAGGTCTTCTCGTTGAGCTCTAGCTGGCGTTCTTTACAGTATTCAACTGTGTGTTTGCAGGAGCACCGGCAGGTCGAGGGATCCTGCACAAACAAACGCTTTCTCCTCTGTGTGCAGTTATCACAACATGGCTCACAGACACTGGACAGACAGAAACAAAGACAGAGATGGGGAGGAAGAAGGAGATTCAGATTATCAAAGGGTATTATTACCACCTATGACAGGTTGCCCTAAGGTCAACCCTTTTATATGCTCCAGTTGTTCCTCCAAGCCACTGCCAGGAAACCCTGCATGTGACACTTGGGTAGTATTGCAGACAGGTTCCCAGAGAGCAAGCAAAACAAAAATCAAGCTTTATAAATAAAACCTGACCTCCCATCCCTTCCACATTGATAGGACCAAACAGAAAAGTTGTGTTAGACATGCAGTGAGCAAAGCAATACACCACTTCATGGATGACAAAATAACACATACCAGCACTGGGCTGCAGGTTATTGAAAGCACACTTCTTGCTCTCACTCTTCTGATAAAGAAGACTCAAGGGTCTGTTTTGTGCGGCATTAAAAACGTTTCCATTTTATTGAGTAAAACTGAAAACTGTGATTTCACACAGATGGACAAACATTTTAAAACAGTTGCAGAAATGCTTAAATTAAATTTGGGAACTAGGCTCAGAAATTCCACTGACATCAATCCACAAATAACAAATGAAGATAAAAACAAAATATGTTCACAATATTGGCTCTGGAGAAACATGAGGTCATCCTTATATTAGCGTTTGAATAAAATATACGTTACTTTATGATCTCTGACAAAAAAATGGCAACAAGGGAACAAAAACTTAACTTGCCAATCAAAATAAAATAAAAAACCCGAAAGGAAACAAAGGCAATAGATAGTAATCTTTCATATCTTCACATTACATAAAATGTACCAGCATTAAGCTCAGGAAAACAAAAACAGTTTTTTACGATGAAAGAACACAGAGAGGCAAAGAGACACAGCAAAGCGGCACAGACTCAACACAGAAGACAGGACCATGATTACAATCACACTGATCACAGCACAGATAACTGAACAGTATGAGCAAGTCTCTAAAGCTGCTGGTGGATCTCTGAACTGCTGCAGAAAAATGTCCATTTTACAGCTAACAGCTCATTTCAGATCACTTCATGGCAGTTCTTTTAACATCCCTATTCATCTTTTACTTGACCATTGGACAAGGTGCTCTGCTGCTGTATCTCATCCCAATCATTGGTCCAGTCGTAAAGGTGGAGATATACTTGCAAATGTGTCTGTTCAGATTAGTTGGTGTCTCTTTTAGGTTGTAGAGATGGCTAAATTTTTTACCAAGGTTGGATATGGCAAACTCATACCTGTATGTATGTTTTTGCAGAGAGCACATCAGCCGCAATATCTGGCAAACAGACCAGATCAGACATATATTCTCAGAATAATGGATAGCATGACTGACGAGACAAAGTTAGAGCAGTACACGTAAGCGACATGCTAATTGTTATGGTTGACGTGTAAATTAAAATGGTACAGATTAAAAGGGGCAAAAGAGCTCCTCCCCAATTAGCTTAATTATGAGAAGTGCAACACCCAGGTGCAGGTAGGTGGAGAAGGCGGAGCTGACATACGCATCGTGAATTGATTTGTCACGGTTTTTCTTTCGCTTTCTCTTTAGGCCTTTGCCTGTCCAGGGTTTTCTGCAAGAGAAAAAGGACAACAACGCAAAGAAATGCCTGAAAGACTGCTGATATTTAATATTTTGAAGATAGAAAATAAATTGCTTTTTCATGAGATACCAACTTGTCTTATTAAGAGGAAAGACATATTCCAGTTTGGATAATGTCCCTTCCTTCAAAAAAAAAAAAAAAAAGAGACGCATCCATCTACATCTATCTACATCTGACTTTAAAGAGAATTTACAATCTGTCAGAAAATCATTTCATTGTCTAGCTTGGTCTTTTTCCCATGATGATGGGTTTTATAAAATGGCACAATGACTCTGGAGAGAGTGCAACCAATTAACAGTTGTGAGGCTTTGCCGTGGGCGGAAATTTACCGGATGAATCGAGGACAAAAGGCTTGGACTTCACAAAAATGGCATCTTTCAACATATCTGGGTCAACTCTTTAGGGCTGATTCAACTTGTTTAAGAATGGAGCACAATGAGAACAAACAGAAGTGTGCTTATCAAGCGTACACAAGGGGCTGGATGCATAAACGATGTGTGGGCACAACAATCATGAGTACGCATTTTTTTCCCCACATACTAAAACTTGTAAAGAAATAATGTAGACTGAAAATATTCCCACCGTATTGATTACACCATGTGTACCTAAAGATAAAGAGGTTTCTTGTTTCTCATTGTTTCATGGTTTTACATTCAGAAGTTTGGTGCTTTTTCTTTGCAGTTGTGTTCATTGATATAACTATGGATTTGTGAAGCAAGAGTTTTTATGTGCTAATGACTCATTATAGTGTTTTCTCTCACTCATTGATAAAGATTGAAATGTAATTCAGGCTTGTTAAGCATGTGTGTAAAACAGGAAATATGTTGCACGGCTTGAGAAATGTGATGCAAGGTGTTCATATGCAGCCATAACTTTTTTGTTAAGAATCTTCACACAGTGTTATGCACCCGGCTTGTTGTGGTTCACAAGAGCAGGCTACACAAAGTTGGACAAAATTCAGGCACTAATTTGGGTTTTAACTTGGGTTATATTCAATCAAAGCAGACACATTAAGGACTTTAGACTTTTAAGTGCAAACTGAAAAGGTCAACTTTGTTTCAGTAAGGCAAGTTTCAACATCATGCCAAGATATGAACCTGTGACCCTAGTTGTGTCATGTTGGCTGAGCTTTGTCTTCATTTAGTCAAAAAAAAGAAGAATGAATCAGTTATTGATATAGTTGCTTATATGGCCTGTCTACACTAACCCAAAAACAAATAAAAAATAATTCAATATCGCTATAATTACATTTGATGCCTCTTTTGCAAAAACACTTCAAACAGGAATTTAGAAGCTTTTTCGCTGAACACAGTTGGGGAGCATAAAGTCAACTGATACAAAAACCAAGGTGGTAGCATTTTCCACATCACTGGATTATTTGTGTGTGACTAGTGTCAATTTGGCGGCTCTACAAGTGATGTATTAATGGTGATACAGCCACATGGCTGTCTGATTTAAGACCAGAACCCCCAGTAACAATCAAGGGTTGCAAGAACAAAACAAATGAAGTAAGTTCTTGCAGCTGTGGACTTGGAGTTCTTATGGCTTGTTCTAGACGCAAGTCCTAACCAAAAACAAAGATTTGTTATAGCTTTGAAGTGGAGATGGTTTAACATGAAGAACTGAAGTCTCCCAGCCTTTATCCAAAGCTTAATGGCCACTATACTGACATGTGGTTGTGGGACATTCATTTGCACACAACTTTCATACCATGTGCAGACACCCTGGGGGACACTCCTTTAGTATATGTCAGTATGATATAGCATAGCAAACAAAGTGGTATAGCAAAGTGGACATGCAGGCTTATGGATAAAAAAATTGTATGTTGAATCGACTGTTGAATATGAAGATTGTGGTGTGAGGAAGTTTCTGCATAAAACATGCCTACAAACGTCTGATTGGGAAACTCACCAAACAGAGGTGTCTACGAAATACCTTCCACTGGGCCTGGTATTGAGAAGATTTCTTTGCTTTTCAAAATTTGACGACAATGTCATGCGGAGCTGATTTTGACAGTTATGATTAAAACGCCTTGGGGTGCTCTAAATTTTAGTTTTTGCATAGTATGATTGCCCTGGCCAGAAAAAAAACTCTGTTTCTGCCAAAAGTACATCTAATGTTTGTATCTCTGTTTGCAGAAAACACCCACCTGGACAGCAGTGGACGGATGCAGCTGCAATAGCGCAGATGACTGGACTTTAGCCAAAAATTGTTTCTTATTTAGCAGTTATGACGTAAAGTATAAAAAGAACAATAAGATGAGGGGAAAATAGGAATGCCACCTGCCACATATGAGTCTCCATGACGCTATGCTGAATTCCCCTTCACATCTCTTTTCTTCAACAGTGACTATTTATGAAGGACACCTTTAAATGTCTTTTCTCAAAGAGTTCTCACAAGTTTTCTATTCCTAAGAATTAGATTTTCCAGATTGGGTGTTTCAGAGTTAAATTTTAGTATTTGATCAGTTTATTATCATCCAAATATGTAGTCTGATGCCAAAGTCTTCTGGGCTTTAGTACAAGGAACTCTGGTCCCTATAGGTTTATGATGTTTTGCAAAGGAGGCTAAGGTCTTTTTAACATAAGTTTCATTGTCAGGAGGGGTGCAAATGCTTTCCCTCTCTATGTGCATGATTTTCTAAAAATGTATTGCAACTATGCAAACAGTTTGTTGCACAGGTTAAAGCTGACAAGTACAATCCTTAGCCATATTCCAAAAAGTTACTTAATTAAGACAGTATTTGTTTTTGTAAAATTTCTACATGTTTTGTATCTCTACCTGTGTTTATCACCTTACACAGGTCAGCAAGGGAGGCAATATATAGGGGGGAAACTTAATTCAAGCTGCAAAGACATGTAGGCATAGCACAACAGGAATTTGCTACGTGACAGTATTAGCATGGTAATGTTTGGCAGCTTTCTATTCAAAATGTTTAGCCTTGTAGTTTGCATTCAAACGGTTGCTAATTGGTGTTACTGAGGCCTCACTGGAATGGTTTTTAATCATCAATCAAAGCAATTTCTGCTGATGAGGACCTTTCATAAGAGGTTTGGGAATCGATTCATTACAACACATCTTCTGCAGCTTATGAATATTTGGCCCAGATTTCATCTCTTTTATCAGATATTTCACATTGAAATGCAACCACAAAACTCACTCACATTAGAGGGAAGTAAGGGTTTACATAAACCAGGAACATTTCCCTAAGGTCCAAAGATGTCTATCACTTTTGATGATTTTAGAGACTTTCTTTTGGAAAAAGTAAAATACTGATTGGCAAAGCAAAAAGAGACCAACATCCACATTCCAAAAGTCCTTCTGCAAGCAAAACAAAAACTTGTTTTAACTTTTTGTCTTTAACTCTTTCACTCAAGGAAGCACTTTGTATCCGAGTCAAAGAGTAACAAAGAGTTTGGAAGGCTCAAGTCAGACCAGATGAGAAACAGGAGGGTAAATATGTCACCAACTGACCAGGAAAACAGGATATGTGAAGATGTGAAGGACATACTCTATTATTGGTCAGAAATGAAGTCTGACTTTACAGTTGGACCTTGACAGTTAGCTCGATTAACAACAGCAGGGTGACTCATCATGAGACTCTGGGTCCTCTGGAGAGGTTCAGCAGGCGGTTATAAAACTAGAATGAACTTCTGAAAGTGTCAGAAGCAGAATTTGAATGACCCCCAGGACCACACCAGACTTGTAAACAGTTTAGACAAGGTTAAATAGAAGGTCTCAAAGTCGAGCCTTATCTAAATCACAGATTGCCTGACATAAAAATAAAAATACAGCCTACAACAACTGACGCACAATGGAAAAATATTAATAAGTACCCATAGAGAGAGGATTAAAGAGCCTTAATGATCGTTAAAACAGTAACTAATGTGGCGTGGGATAATGAGGGGCACTAAAGTGAGGACCATGAAACAAAAAGCTTAACAGCACTTCAAAAACACTTATCTGTGTCAGAGCAATTGGAAGCGGGAGTAACATAAGTTAAGTGGGATGTAAACAGGTCCAGGCCAGAGGGCAGGATTGTAAAAAAATAACATAGAAAAGGCAGGAAAAGGTGTTGAGAGAGGGCAATGACCTCATCACGTCAGTTATTCACCTGTTGATTTAGTTGGCATTCCCAGCATTTATCAACTGAACACAGCATGCTAATCCCTTATGATCAAATGTATTTTACCCACTGTGAGTGGCAAATTATTGTTATGGAGTGTTTTGTGTTTGTATTTGGCAAAACATCATTATGCACAGACAAAAAGAAAGAAAAAAATGTCAGATCAAGTGAGTGTTTAGAGTAGTCTGATGTTAAGAATCGCACAAGTGTAAGAGATTAGGAGAGAGACGATTTGCAGTGTAATATGAATTCTTTCCATCATCCCCTCCCATAATATCCTAATCTCCATGCAGAAAGGGCTGCTGTACTCACTTTTCTTTCTTTTCTCTGAATTCTGTCTTTAACCTGAAAGAGAGCAACAAGAACAAGACATTAGGTCACAATGTATCGCCTGTTCAGCTTGTAAACAGATACATATCAGAACCATCAGGTACATGGGCTGAACTTTAGTACAGGTTAACACACCTAATCTTCTCAAATACTGTTACGTCAATGCCATGGCATTTACAAGAAATGGTGCCAAAACTAGCTTTTGCTTTCAAATGCCTTGCTTGGTCAATGAAACAAAGGAGTTGGGAAATAAAGCAGGTCATTGCAGATGCAGGAACAAGGGGAGGGGGTGTGTTCATCAATGGATAAACACATACAAACACGTCCAAAATTGAGAGCTAAGAGGTTTGTTTCACTTTTTAATTCATGTGACAGCTCTCTCCACCAAGAGAGTGTGGAGCAATAATTCTGTTAGTAACCTTTGGAGGGAGCAGTCTGCCAATAAAGTTAGGAAACAGCGTTTCCCCCTGAGATGGTCTTAGACTCATGACCAAATTATGGTTTCACAAACTCTTGCTAGATCCCCACATTTGAAGTATATAAAATGAATAAGTTAGGAATAAATAATGTAAGCATGTGCATTATTAAAGGCATCTGACACGTCCTGCATCAGACACAGGCTATCTGGTTATTGTGTCTGGAGGCTGCAGCCAAGGTCAACATTTCATTTTGCAGGAACAGACTGATATGTAGTTGTGATGAAATTTACTCGATTCTGCTTTTGGCCTTGGTTCATCCCTTTAAAATGTTTAAAGAAACTTGGCTAACCAGTTGAGGCATTATGATGTTAACAAGATGAAAAGATGTCAAATGAAAATATTAACTGCAACATATCACGGTTAAGAGAAGATGTTTTTTATGCTAAATATTTAAAAAGACTACAAACGTCTTCTGTGGCATCAAGGGATAATTTTTGGTGAAATACTTCTAAAAACTATACAATACTTATTATATGTGGCATACTTAATTTCTCAAATTGATATTAATATTTCATATTAACAGAGAAAAGTCACAAAGTTTTATTATGCTGTTCTCTTTTACAGATGTCAGGTGAGAATGGCCAAAAATAAAAATCAAAGATTAAAAAAGCAAATAAAATACTGCTGATGCACAAATCTTGTTGTCCTTTATCCATTTTTGGTTTGCTTTGAAATAAACCTGCTGATTTAATCCCTTTCTATTGACTACAAGACATAGAAGACACAAAAATGTTAAGCAGTGGTAGCAATTTTTAATCAAGAATCAATGAAGTTATCAAGGCAGTATACCTTTTTTGATTTATCATTAAAATGTGTTCTTTTACAAAACCAAATATGTGACGAGTACTAAGTTTTTATGCTCTTAAAGAACAGTGTGGGGTCTTCAGGCATTGGGGACTGAATACAGGGAACACACTGGTAAAATAATTATTAATTCCACAATACACTGCAATAACTCAGCACTAGCTAACTACAGTTATAATTTTGATGACAAAAGCGCTTTCTGATGGCCTGACTTGAACCTTTCTGATCTAAACTACTAAATTGCCTAATCATTCCTGTTTTTCGTGTAATATATTCATTAAAAACAACAACAACAACAAAAATACACCTTGTACTCACAGAAGCCAATTACAGCTTCTAAATCTAAAGGAGAACGATTTACATTCAAGGTCATTCACATTGAGAGCTCTGACAAGAAAACTGGCAACACCAGATTCAGTTTGAACTAACTGCGCAAACATGAGGAGTAAAATAGCCATTGGCTAACTCATGTGGGCCTCGGTCAGCAATATAATGTCCCTGCTTTGTTTGTTTTCTTTTCAAATGTTCTCTATGGTGTGGGAGGATGAGGCATGTCTCCTCTGTGCTGCTGCGTCATTACTCAAAGGCTGACTACCATCATAATCAGAACGTGGTAAATAATGATTTCAATAGTAAACAAGAGAAAATCAAGGACACAGGAAAGATCTGTAAATGATTAGCCAGAATACACCTATCAATAGAACAAGATGATAAAATTTGTTTCACTTTCTCACATTTAGAATTAATTATTCCAGTCTGGACACTTGATCTGTTTTTACCACTAACCGCCTGATTTCTATGAAAAACACATCCAACATGATTAAAGTCGAAATAAAAAATAAAAAATAATTTATATTTCAAGAGAAAGAAACATGAAGCTTCTCAAATTAATGATTACATATAAACTTAAGATAAGATGCTTCCTATTTTTAATACCTGCACAACCTTGAGTAGAGTTTTTGCCTGAAGACCAAAAAGGTTTTACCCAATGGGACCGGTAAGTTTTATCAATTGTTGATTGCTGGACCACAAATGACATATATTTGCATCAACTGGCTGATATTATAAGTCAGAAAGTGACCAAGAACAAGCCTCCTAAGAGCAGTTCATGCGGTTCCAGGTAGGACCTGTTACACACTGCAGAACCACAGCTATGCTCTCTGGAATGATGATAGATTCCAAACTTGGCAGATATCTGCATAGATGTGTTGTAACCTGCTCAGGACTTTTCTTTAAAAAAGCCCAGCCAGGTGGAAGAAGGCAAGATAAGATACACATCTGCCTGATTTGCATCTATTGAATGTGTCAGGGTCGACCCACAAACAATAACTTCACATGACGCGTACGGCTGACTTCGGCCCCACCACACAATGGTGCAGTGATTTGCTTTTTGGTGCTGTTGTGTGTGTGACCGGGGTTACTTACCTACACTCGCATGCGCTGTGTTCTGTAAAACTCATGTAAATGTCATTTTGTTGCCTTTGGAGTTTTATTCTTTTAATCTGAAAAACAAGATTAGAGATTTAAATTAGAGCCACAGTTTCTTTCTTGAACCTTTTTTTTTGTCACATTTTCATTTCATTTTGCAACAATAAACATAGAACGCAAAGCACACAAAATAAATGTTTTTTTTCTACAGATACAAACCAGAATGAATTATCATTTGTGCACCATAAGCATAAATAGTCTCCATCTATTTGCAATTGTATTAGATTATAAATAAAGCTGATCTAAGGCTGTGGCATCATGATGTGAGAAATGTTTTCTATGGAATCGACAGGGAAGCTGGTGGAGACATACCTAAAAGTCTATTTACTTCAGTAACTCAATTTGTTGGTTCAAGAGGAAGGAATTTATCTTGTTTCAGAGGATTTAAGATAATTTTAAAACACATTTTTAATGATTTCAAAGTTAAATAATAATCCTTTGTTATCATACACCCCAGAATATAAATCAAGACTTTGTCAAGATTATTAAAAATATATTCTACTAAAGACTTATTTATGTATTATCTTTAGTTCTAACGTACTACAACTGTCTACATGAATTAGTATTTTAGGTGGTAAATAACAAAAATTTTCCCAATATAGACTATCTCAGCATATTGGTTAGAAAGCGTGCTGGGGTCGTTGGGCGATGGTCTGTTGTGTCTCTTTGTTCAGAACCTCCAGTGTAAAAATTAAGTTAAATGACTTCAAAATCAAAACTTCTGAGTATTACTGTTGGACGTAAGGCTGCTGACCTCCATTGTGACATTATAGGTAGATGTAGGGGTGCACTGCAGCATCTCGTCGTTGCAGCATCCGGCACAGCGCTTCAGCACTACACAGGATGGGATGAAGATGTGCTCCACCTCATCTGGATACTCTTGAAGGATATCCACCAGTATCTCTCGGGGCTGACACAAACTCTTGTTGAACACCTCCATCAAAGGTATCACTGGGTAGAAACAGGCAAAAAAATCAATGTTAGACACTTGGACACAAAAACCTCACAGCAAAGTTGAATTAAATGCAGGCACATGTGCCTGTTTTGATTCTTACAATTACAATTCTAATTGGTTTATATGATTAAAAAAAGAACGAATGGCCCCACTTTACAAGCACTTACATAATTTGTAACAAACATGTTAATAAACATTAACAAGATATTTTATCTATATGGCTAGAATTCATACTTAAGTATTGCCACTTTTCACAGCTCTCCTTTATCATTCACATGCTGGATAGGTACAATAACCGCCTTTAGTCAGATTTTTAACCTTCAATCTACTCCCCTCCTCCTGTTGTCTTTGCATGGGTCCTGCTCTTGTGAAAGATATTGGAACATGGACTGAAAACAGGAGGCTATAACTGAGCCCGAAACAAGCCGGAGGCCTTTGGCCCTCAGGGAAACTAAACCACCCATGCTGCGCCTGAGCAATATCATGAAGCCTGGCTTATGATTCTTAAAGTTACATTGGGCAACGCTGGGATTGTGCAAAAGGAAACTTTTGAGCTAAGTGGGTGACATTCCTTTTTATAAAAGAATCTGGTGACCATAACATTTCCCCAGGTTAACCTCAAGAGGCAGAAAAATGAATCTGAGGGAGCTAAAGGGCCAGGCTGCATAGTCATCCACTAGGGGGCAATAATTTCCTTTTTTAATGTCAAGGTGAAATTCAAAGCAGCCCTGGCTGCATGCCAAGCAGTGAGCCCAGCACAGACTGTATTCCCACGGTGCCCTGTGGGTAACCTACCGTCATGTGGACCTCTCTCTGTTTCCTTCGGTATGTGGGCACTCTGCAAGGACGAAAGAAGAAGAAGAAGAAAAAAAAAAGATTGCCCGTTAGTTACAGTAGATTGTGAAATTTATATTCTTTCCTTATTCAATTGTGCAAAAGAATATGTTTGCATTTTGACATTTCTGTGGAACATTGCTAAAAAAGAAAAAAAAAACACTGAACACAATGCTGGGAACAAGTCCTCATTTAAGTCCCTGTGTAAGTGTATCAGTAAACCAATCACTGTATTGGATAGGAAATAAAATTCAGGCAGGGGTTACATGAGCTTAATCACTAAACATCAGTGCACATCTGTTTATTAATTATCTAAGTTGATCAGTCCTTGTCTTTATCTAGTCAAGAAAGCCACATAGAAAGATGTGACTTTCGTAAGACTGTTTAAATTTACCCGAAAACGTTTTTTTTATAACTCAAACTTAGCCAGCCTATTTCGAAACATCGGTCCAAACCATAATCAAACTATGCTACTGCTTACAGGCATTCATTATCTTATAACTTCGTATAATTTTCTGAAAAGACCAAGACCAAAATAATTTAAAACGATTACAGAATCTATCTTTTTAATTACTCGCAATATCAAATACACGACAAACAAACAATAGTTTTTATTGCACAGATCAAAATGTAAATAGGGTAAATGGGTAACCTAGCTGGAACCTTGTCTCCACAACTGATTTAGAAGCATTTATTTCCAAGCAGTGGATGCAGCTGCTGGTAAACCATTAAACTTAATGTGTTAGATACACAATTTGTACAATATCAGGCTTGGGATAATTAAAAGAGATATTAGTGCTTATGTGAAGGATGAGAGACATAACAAATCAAATTAAGCCCTGATGCTCACACAATTTTGTAGTTGGAGAGGAGTCTTTATCAACTATTGTGTTGTGGCTTGGTGTACTCCCTCCCTTATATGGATAAATCGGCTCTTAACGCAACACATACAATGAAGCTTTGCTTTATAAACGTGGCAAATCCTTCATAAACTTTGGAACCGCTGCTCTGGTTTGGTTTTAGTTTCCAAACCTCTTTTTAAAGAGAAAATAAAACGTGTACTACGTTGTAATAACCATTACAAAAAACCCTTGGGAATCTCGGCATGCTCTTTGCAGGGGGTAGCGGTCACCACACCATTGGGATTTTTTCCTTTCTTGCAATTTTCCATGTGTTCGTTATGCACCTCGTATAAATGCACACCCCTTTTTTTCTTTGTTTTTAACCCCCCTCCCCCTCCCTCTGTGATCTCACAGAAAACGCGCTCCTCTCGCGCAATACTTCGACGATATTGCACGAGACTGCTGCTCAAGTCCAACCGGCATGCGGTCATTGAGATCCAATCCAATTCATTAATGAAAACCTTAGAGAGAGAGAGAGGGAGAGGGAGGGAAAAAAGGAAAACGCCTCGTGTCAAACCACGCTCCACCCCCTTTCTGGTGGCGTGAGAGGGTCCAACCTTGTGGGCTGAGACAGAGTCCCAACTCCAACATCATCAGCACCCCCTAAAACACTGAGAGATGACCTGCCTGCGGATAGATTGATCAAATCCGGGACAAAAAGCTGATTCACATGTTTTCCCACAGGCTGGAGTTAAACAAAAAAGGAATAGAGAAATAAAATCAGAGAAAGCCAAGGCAAGTGGTCTCTTAAAGTCCAATCAATGCTCAGGAAAAAGACGCACAGAGGTCTCTCCTTTCTTTCTTTTGTTTAATAAAACTTCTTTTTTTTACTTTCCAAGCGTTATATGGAAATATTTTTATCAAAATCTGTCGCATTTAACAAAAAGAAAAAATACAATAAAAAAAGCCAGACTTCTTATCCTCGGCGCCACCGGTACTGAACCTGCGCCGCTGCGCCTTTAAAGCGTAAAAACGTATCCAAGCTGGCTTTTACAGCCGGCCCGCACACACACCCCCAACTTCACCACAGAATCTTTCAAGGAAAACAAAAACCAATTCACCTTTTGCATTAGTTGTAGGACAAAAGCAAACAAACAAAACGAACTACAAGTGATTGGGTTCGTAGAGAGCCAGCTTTGCGCATTGGCTGTTTAAAAGCTCCCACCAAACATCTCGGCTTGTTTAAACACGAACGGTGACCTTAGCCAGACCAAAGACAAGGACAAAGCTGCACAGTAAAGGACCAGAACACTAATTCATTCATTTTCTATTTTTTGTTGTATCCCCCTTCTTTCATTTAGATCCAGTTTTGTAATTGTTTGTTGAAAATACACTCACCTTGACAGCTGACAGTGTCAAAAATAATAGTGTCAAACTGTCAATAAAGTTCATGGTGTTGGAAATCCAGTCCACAATAAAGTAAGGGCTGAGCGATGGGGTTCTCCAAGAAAAAAAACAACAACTTTTAAGCCGCCGATGCAGCTTTTTTGTTCTTAGGCAAGAAAAATAATAATAAAACGTTCTTATATATATTTATATATATTTAAAAAAATGACAACTCAGCAAGCAGGAGTTGTGGGGTGTAAATCCATTGCTGGTCCCAAAGTTGGAGCAATATAGAATCCTTTATTCTAATGGTTTTTATGGATAATTTCTTTCCTCTCTTCTCAACTGTTGCCGATGATTTTTAAGATATCCAGAAAGGCGAGAATCCAAGACGCGCAACGTCTCACATCGTCCCGCAGAGGATCCTCTTTTTCTCGCCACATTTGACGGATAATCCCATGCTTGAGGGCCAGTCGCCTCCAAAAGCTCCGCTCATCTGAGAAAAAAAAAAGTAAAAAAATCAAACTTGCTGTTCGCTTCTCTGCGTGTCAGTGTAACCTGAAGCCGTTGAGCCGCTTGACGCGCACAGAAACGCTCAGATAGATAAGGAAGAAACAAAAGAGGAAAAAAAAGAAGAACTTGCCGTCCCCGAATAAGAAATAAGGATACAAAAAGTTACTGTGATTGCTTCGGGTGTGTTATCCCTGTGTCATTACGCTTCAAACCGGGTCAGCAGGGGAACTGAGCGCGTCCTCCCGTCTCTCGGTTTCACCATTCTCTGACTGCGCAGATGTCATCCGGGTGATTGGAGGAGGCTCCAGCGGTGGGTGGCGTCTGCAGTTGACACAGCACGATTGGGCTACTGACTTTTTACTTTGGCTTTTTTTCCCCCATTTCTATTATTATTATTATTTTATTTTATTTGACGGGTAACAGCATCACAAGCAAAAGCTATTGAAGAACTGGTGTATTCAGATGCGTACCTCTGTTTTTCCCCCTTTACTCTATCATTCCATATGTGAGAAATTACCACTTCTACACAATTGATCCACGTTTAGATAGATACATATATGTATTTATTTGTGTTTTCTTCCTTCTTCTCCAGAGTTTATACAGGAAAACATAAACCCCTAACTGGCCATGTAAATATCAAAGCAAATGTGATATGAAAGTAAAGCTGTGTTAAAGGCAATAATAATATGAATAATACCGGCTTTAAAGAACTAATGCATAAGATCAACTATACAACTTGGTCTTGCTCAGGACTAAAATTGTTTGTCCAAATGATGCCAGGACATGGACAGAATTCCACCTTTCCTTCCCATTCCCAATGGTTTAGTAATTTGCTATTGTTAAAATAACCTTTTAATCATTACCATAATTTTTCCCTGGCCCTTTTTATTTTATTTAGAAAGGCTGACATTTGTGTGACAGATTTACACTTTGGTGTTGGTCCCAGTCCTGGTAGATGGTAAAGCTACACCACATCTGACTTTAAAATCGCAAATTCTGGCATTTGATCCCACAGATCCAGTCATGATGATAAAAACCCATGTTTAAAACAGTTTAGACACACAAGTATCAGTCTGATTTGTACTTTTTTACAATTCTTCAAACCAGTTAATGTTTGGCATTAGACTCTTATTTACACAGAAAGCTGAAGATTATTTAGGGATATACATGCATAGAACACAAAGCTTCATCTAACATCTTTTTTTGTGAATCATGCTAAAAACACAGCATAACAAAGCTTTTATAGTCACAGTAAAAATAGGATATATGTGGAACAATGGTTTCAATTTAAAGTGGATGCTTTTGTAAGAACTTTAAAACGAAATTACTATTTTTCAAGGTAGTTACTCTGACAGGACATAACAGTGCAAACTGTTTAAAACCTGTTTAAAGTATAATGGCGTCCTGTATATGTCTGTGTTTTCCCTGCTCCCTCTTGTATATAGTAATGTTAGGAAATAAGCTGCCGTATACCTTTTTTGGTAAGTATGTTGAACACTGTTACTTGTAAAATAATTCCTCAGCTTTTTCTTTTAATACCCCCAACATCTAATTTTAGGGGCTCGTGGAGGCCCAGGAGCGTCACACCTTCTGATTCAGCTGATGGGGGTCAAATATTTTCCAGCCTTGTTACTACCCGTCGTTGCCTTCGCTAGCCTCTCCCTCTCTCTCTTTTCCATGACCGAGAGGACTCCCGGCTGGCGGCGGGAGGGGAGCGTGTGTGGCCGGACACGTAGCGCGCTTGGCTGCGAGGGTGCGTGCGCCGCGGAGCGTCGCCTCGATCCGCCGTGCGCATATAGCGGTCGGCAAAAGTGCGTCGTCACTACCTGTCTTGTCGGTTCGATGCAGAATGGATTTTCTCTTTTAGAGCGAGAGACACAGAGAGAGAGAGAGAGAGAGAGAGAGAGAGAGAGAGAGACACGGAGAGAGAAAGAGAGAGAGAGAGAGAGAGAGAGAGAGAGAGAGGAGCCACCTGGCTGGTCTGACCACGGCTTCTTTGTCCTCCAAATGGAAGCAGGGAAGGAGAAAGGGGATAAACGGAGGGGGTGCCCTATTGTCAAACAGTCCAGGAAACGCACTTCAGTAGAGTTAATACCTTATAATGTATTACTAATACAATCTCTGGACAAGAACCCCCCGAAAATTCTACTTTTTGCAGATATCCAGCTTCAAATGATGTAAATGATAGGAAACAATCTGCTTCAAAACATCTAAATGAGATTTGAGTTTTACTTCTACAAAGCTTCCAAATTTCTCTGATTTCTGTGGTAACTGGTACCGAAATATGCCAAACATATAAATAATACTGAAGTAGGTTTATATTTAAAGATTCCTATTCACTTAAACCCTAAAGAAATTTCGTTCAGTCACACAAAATGCAACAACAATTTTAATATTGCTAAATTGTTTTTTCTTTAATAAACAGAAACCATTTTGGTAATAGTAATAAAAAAGAAAAAAGAAATCTACAGACTTATTCAGCATCTTCTTCTTTTTGCCATCTTCATACAGTAATGATGCCCTCTCCTGGACAGTCTGCTGCAGGAGTAGCAAGGTTTTATCTGCCTTTTGCACACTGACAGATTGATAGACAGTAAGGAAGTGTAAAGAGCTGATAAGCATTGACATAGGTGTACAGCTATGTGTCTGTTAATATGGGGTTTGCCCGCTGTCGCTCATACCTTATCGAGCATTTAGAGGTGAAAGGGTGGTGGTGGATTGGGCAAACTGAGAACAGAGGCATGACCAAGCAGGAAAGAAGACATACAGAGTGAGTGATTGATAATAAGAAAGGCGGCTTTTGAAGGAGGAAAAAGTTCCTTGTAATCGAAGCGGCGGCCGAGAGGAGTTCCTCTGCCTGGGCAAGAGGTGAATTGAAAAATAACACTCGGGTTCATTAGCAGTGTCACAGTGTTTCTGCTGACTCAGACTGTGTGCATTGGCCCACTTGTGCATACTGTGCTCAAGTGCGCTAGGTTAAAGAGGATGCGGCGCATGTGAATACATCCCAGCTTGTGCTGACTCTATACTCACTGGTATCTAAACACATGCACTTTAATGAAGAATCTTTGCCGAGCGTACAATAAGCAGCCTCCCCCGTTACGATCTGCGCATTGACACAGCTTTGTAAACACTATTATGTTCGCAGGAAACCAGGGTTATTCCCATATGTAGTGAGGCGGTGGGGTGACACCAAGCATGTTATAATCCTCCAGCAAACAATCCCCTGAGCAACCACTTTGTCGTGTATAAAACAGGAGGAGGGATCCTAGCAGCTGTTTACAGTGTGGCCCTGGTGTTTAATTTAGTCAATGTTTGGCCTTTTTGCGTCATGAGCAATCATGCCACAAGTGCCGGCGCTCTGATTTCATGCAACTGCACGAGTAGTTTTCCACACAAAGGCGGGATGCAGTCACAGGGCTTGGTGACGTTGCTAAGATGGTAAGATGAGTGTACAAGGAAAAAGGTTTTTGAAAATATTTAAGAGCAGCAGGTATGTAACCCACTCTGTCCCACCGTTACAAATAAAAGTCAGAAATCATCTAACTAGTTTATAGGTTCCACATTTGTGGGACTTAATCTCAAAACAATACAGATGATTTGTGAAGTTCATAGAGCCTAGAGAACATCAGTGAATAAGAACCAGCACCACTATTATGTACAAGGCACAGAGATGGATTAAGGGTAAAGCTGTGGACAAGGTGTATGACAAGCTTTTAAATCTTATCCGATTGCTCAAACTTACTCCAAGACTACTGGTGATTTTTCCACAAATACATTTTTGTTGCTGTTTTTGAAGTTGATGGGTACTTTGCCAGTGGTGTCTTTGTCAGAATCAGAATCAGAATCAGAATCAGAATCAGCTTTATTCGCCAAGTATGTTTACGCACACAAGGAATTTGTTTCCGGCTGTTGTTAGCTCTCTACAATTTACAGCAATACAATATACAACAAGACTATGTAGACAATATACAAGTTTACATGTTCAGCAGAGTTTACATATGTACAGAAAATATAAAACTAGTGTAAGACAAATAGTTAAGGTGCAGTTACAGTATTATACAGCATTTATAAAGTGCAGTGTGGCATGTAAACAACAGTGAACAGCAGTTTAGTTTTTGTTATTAATAAGTTTGATGGCATTTGGAAAAAAACTGTTACAGTGTCTGTTTGATTTTGTGTTCGGGGCTCTGTAGCGCCTGCAAGAGGGTAGAAGGTTAAAGAGTTTGTGACCAGGGTGTGAGGAGTCCTTGATAATATTTTCTGCCCGGTTTATGGTCCTTGATTTGTATAAGTCTTGGAGGGTGGGCAAAGGAGCATCGATGATTTTTGCTGCTCTATCCACCACTCTTTGTAATCTGCATCTGTCCTGTTTTGTGGCTGAACTAAACCACACTGTGATGGATGTGCACAGGACAGATTCAATGACTGCAGTGTAGAACTGTTTCAGCAGCTCCTGTGGCAGACCGTGTTTCCTCAGTTGACGCAGAAAGTACATCCTTTGCTGGGCCTTTTTGAGAATGGAGTTGATGTTGGCCTTCCACTTTAAGTCATTGGAAATGGTAGTTCCCAAGAACCTGAAGGTC
>JAVLVB010000469.1:482313-551082 GCA_032876305.1 Orestias chungarensis
AAACACACACACACACACACACACACACACACACACACACACACACACACACACACACACACACACACACACACACACACACACACACACACACACACACACACACACACAAGAAGGAAGGAAAAACTGTTTTTGCTGGCATAAATCTCTTTGCTATGCCTTTAAACTTTAGGAAAATTTGCAATTCACAATTAGCTCATGAGAAGCATGAAAAAGCCTTATTGATAGCGGAAAAAATCTAAGGTATATCAATGGGTGTAAAAATATTTATTTTTTCTCAAATGTTACCATGTAATGAGTACAAATGGGATTACTATACTGTTTTGTAAGTTGTCATTGTGAACGAATTGATAGTTAATGATTAGCTGCCTGTCACTTGATGCCAGTCAATACAATTCCCCTGCTGTGGGACAATAAAGGATATTTCTATATTTTACAAAGCAGAAGCGGTGTGTAAATTCCTCCTACCACCCTTACTGATCCATTTAAATCTGAAAAAATAAGGAGGATGAAGATGAATGTTAACTCCACACATAAAACCTTCCAATGTAATTCAAGAAAAATGTTTTACGTCGCCCAGCAGTCTGGAAAAGACTGAGAAAGCTATTTTGACATATTCTGGAGTTACTTTGTTTGCAATAGGGATTATTTACAATTATAAAACAGTTTAGATATTTTCCCAGAAGTGGACATCCTGATAAGTTCAATGGGAGGTCTGGGTCAGGCAGAGCTCAGAGGACTGGAAAACACCCAAAAGCTCCATCTCATATTCCATATATCTCAGTTAACAAGTTAAAAGTATCCACAAAAAGTTATAGAAAAAGTGCTTGACTGATCACAATACTTCTTTGGAAATAGATCTAAAACTGTTGAAAACTATGTTTATTTTCCATAAAGTGGTATCGTGTTTATAGGGAAAATGCCAAAAATTATTTTCTTCTACTGTCTTTGTGGAGAACTTTAGAAATAAATCATTGTTTATGCTGTTTTAAACATGCCTCCATAGTAGGGTTCCTAAAACTGAGGGGAGATTATAGGAAACTGTTAAATCTCTCAGACATGCATAAGACTGATTAAGAACCGTTTCCGTATAGTTCAAGAATCTGTCGCAAAACCGGATTCATGTTTTGGGACACAAGTTTTCTTCTTTTTATTTACCACACATAGACAATTAATTATGTAGATATAGAAATCTTCCCTTCTAAGTGAAAGCACAGTCTTAATAAGCACAAAATCTTCTTTATGTGGAAGCAGAAGATCCAAGAATATCTGTCTGAGCTGATACTTTCTCCCCTTTCCCCTTTACCAAAATATCTTAACAATGTGCATCCCTGTTTTGTAACAATATTGGATGGTAGTTTTTCTTTTACACAGATAGATTCTTAGTTTTGATAAATGTCCTATAGAGAAAACATCTGACAGCCACTTGGACCTTATGTAGCACAGATGGATTCAGTCACCCCTAATAGTGACTGTATAAATCATAAGCCAATCAGTGTCACAGCGCTTAACCCTGGCCAGCTGTGTGGAGCGTGCCGCTAAGAGGCTGCGCATGTCCATCAGTCCTTCTTCGCTCCTCCGCACTCCTACTCAGTTCCTCTCTCTCATTATTATATGGACATAAACAGAAAGTTTATACTGAGAAGGAGCTAAAGTAGAAGTCCTTTAATAAATAGGAAAACATTTTTCCCTTTTCTTTTGCTCCATGTAGTCCACCCTTCTTTTGTGTTTTACTTTATTCGCAATGGTCTTTTCCAGTTATTTTTCATCTTTTCCGGGTTTTTTTGTTGCGCTGTCTGTAGTTCAAAGAGTTCACAAGCCCATGTGGTCAGCAAAGAAGAAAAATGACGGAAGGAGTGAGAGAGAGGGAAATATTGTGTCCTTTAACCTGACCAAAGGCTATTCTTTTCAACATAGATCATATTCAGAAATGCTGGAAGCAACTTTGAAAGAATAAGATTAAATGCTGTGTGAGCAAGTCACACATATTTATTCAGATTAATTAAACTGAACTTTAGTTGGCAAGGATACAGAGAAAGCAATCCATTTGCCAATTAGTGAATGAATGATGTTATAACTCAGCTATAACTCAAAATGTGAGTTTTCCCCGGTAAACGTTTAAACACACATTACGTCAAGCAAGGTGCATTAACCGCTAGGATATTGAAATAATGTCCTGCAAGCTATTATCAAGTCATATAGGGAACAAGAGATCTATATAATTTACAATACAGTCCTAATTTATAAGCATACATTTAATAAAGTCACAATAAATATCCAGCTTTGTTCAAAATCATACCTAAAACGCTTCTTGCAACAAGATAGTGTCATTAAACATACAGCAGACTAAACCTAACCCATATATGCTTTTGAAAAACAAAAAAAATAAAGTGCAAAAATAATGAATTGCTACATTAAAAAAATCCAATTTGTCAAAGAGAGCGTAACACAAACTAAAGTCTATATTACTAACTTTTCCTCAGTCTGCCACAGGACTGTGATGTTTTACAAAGAATAAAAGCTGAAAGGTTGTTCAGTCCCAAATGTCAAGCCTTTGACTAATGGTATTTACGGCAGATGTTTTTAGAGATTTTATCTCTAGCAGGACCATCTCCCAGGTGTGTTTGAAAACTCTTGGCTCAAGATGCGCTCCTTACGCACACACTGTCTTATCTTTGTGTACATTTCATTGTGGACTTGTCACAACTATCGCATTCGCCTGGATGATGGCCACACAAGCATTCCCGTAAGCACAAATACAAACTCAGACCTATGCACTTATCGGGAAGGCAAGTTCCTCTCGAACTCTGACCTGTGACCTCAGGCTTTGGCCTCAAGTTAATTAGTGTTCTGTGAAAGTGAGATAAATGCATACTGATTCAACACCAAAATTATACTATCAATCAATTAAATTACTGCCAAGCCCTAATTTCATTGTGTCTGGCACAAGAATCTTTTCAGCTTTCACCCTTAGAGCTAATATCAAGGAATGTTAGTTATTGGTTGTATGTTCAACGTTATTCACTTTGACATTAGTGGTTAAACGTTCATTGGATTAATTGTATATTAGGTCAGGATCTTTCCTATAAAAGAATGTTATTTATATGTTTTACACTACAACCCATTTCATATGAATTAAAAGTTACGACTTTTAGTTTATAAGTCTTTTAGAACATAGAGCATGTGAACTCGGTCATATATGGAAGGTGACATAAATATTTCAGGTATCAAGAAAACTGAAGGAGCAACACATACAAGCAAACACATACAACATAAAAAAGGATAAGAGACTTTCAAAAATAGACGAGATGTCAAAGTGTACTTGCGATATTTAACGTAAAATTAAAATAAAGTAATTATATATGGATTCCAGGGCCTCGCTTGGTACAAAAAATTTAAATTAAAAGAATAGGTAGAGTTAATCAAACTGTTCAGATTACACTAGCAGGAAAGAAATATTCCTATTAAAATATAAATTACTTTGGGAAAAGAAAAGAAAAGCCCTTTCTAAATTCTGAACTACTAAGGGTCAACTCCTTTTTTCCGTTTAGTTTCACTGAAAAAACACAGACGTGATTATTATGAGACATGAAGTATCTATAAATATTATAGAAACTGTCTTATAGCAAACAGTATCCTTGTGTATCACAGCTAAGATAAGCAGAGTGTTATGAACCATTAACAGCTCATAATGCAAATGTCACTAGCTAGTACAAAAAACAGCTGTAGTCCGAAGCTCACAAACCAAATCCTTTCACTCTTCATTACATGTCACTATAATCCATTCTATGTTGTCAATTCTCACCATGGCTTAATGTCTAGTTAAGTTCTGGTCAGTTGTTGTCAAATTAGATGTGTCTCCATTGGCAGTATATTTCTTACAATGTGGGCGTAAATATAAGCAGGAACATGGTTTAAATAAAAAAAACAAATAGAGGATATTATATTCAACCAGACACAACAGTAAAAGTTCAGAGATTTTATTTGCAAACTTCTGGAGCAGAAACCTGAAGCCCACCGGCAGTGGAATCAGGAACCACTGAGGGGGAGAGAGTCGGTTAGTAGCTGTAATTGACTCTGGTTTTAGGGAGTGCTTCCTCTGCTTGGGTTCCGTGAAAGAGATCCAAACTTGTAGGTCGAGGGCCAAGACCAGAACCGTGATGGCAATTGAAGGCAAACAAACCAGTGGGTGAGGCTGGGGGCGGTAGTCAGAGGGCAGAAACAGGGCCATCGACCAGAAACCAGAAAGGTTAGCTTAGTCCAACAAAGACAAGGAAAAACGTGAATTCTCTTGAACATGAACGTTCCCAGAATCAGGTGGTCAGTCATTGTAGGAACGTTGGATATTTACTTGCCTATGGCTTTTTAATAATCTGGTGGCTACACTGAGGAAGCAAGGTTGGTTATATTTACAGAGAAACAGGTGAACACTATGAGCTTTGATGAATGGCCATGGTCGAGATGGACAGAGCGGTAAAAACAGAAAGTGGCCCAATCTAGCAGCCAGAATCATAACACTAATGGGAATGTGATCTGATGTCATTTTGAAGCAACAATAATCAATGAAGACCTTCAGGGTTGTTGTTTTAATGGTGCTCATTGTACTTCAGATGCATGCATGTCTAAGGTAGTTTGAACAACTGCATGAATCAGTGGCTGCATGCATTGGCTTGTTTTGCAGCTCCATTATTGAGGCAGCTGACCACAACTCTAGCTGCAGGGGGGTCGGGGGAAGTGTTGCACCACCAACACTGTTTATGGTGGGGATAGTGGGCTGTTAACCATAAATTGACATATTGACTTGATTTTTTTCTTCAAAAACCTCTTCAATCCCACCAACATAAATTTTAATGAGGAGGAAGAGTCTGGGATCTCCAGGCCGGACTCTCCAGTCTCTGGTGCTGAAGTCGCCAAAGTCATTGAAAAGCTCTTCGGTGGCATTAGGTCTGTCCAAGTTTCTCAAGTCTCTGGATGTTGTCAAGCTGTTTTGGGTCTGTGTGAATTTCAGGGAAGTTCCCCTGGATTGTCAGACGGAGGTGGTGCCCCCCCCCCATACTTAAAGTATGTGTTCCATCTAAATGGGGATAACACTCCAAACCTTAACCTGGAACAGTCTATTTTAGGGCCCTGGAAAGAAGGATTCATTGGATAATTGAACCTCGGATTTAAGAGGAACAGTGCATTTTTTACCCTAACTGTGGAACACTGGACCAGCTCTATGCATTCAGTCCGGTTGCCTTTCTCCCTGGGAGCCTTTAAAGGGGTAGTGTGGGTAGTATGGTCATCATCTGTTCATAACCTATAAGGACAGAATTTCTAGATTAAGCAAAGGTGTTAAGGAGCTCCATTATGTAGGATCGGCTTTTTTTCAGGTGGGTGTGTAGCAGCCAGGATGAAAACCAGTACCTCAAACTCCAAGACCATGTTCTTGGGCTAGAAAAGGGTCGAGTACTTCTCAGGGCTGCGGGTGAGATCCTGCCCTAAGTTAAAGAATCTTGGAGAGTTGTTCACGGACAAGGTAAAATTAAAGAGGTAGATTGATGGATAGAGTAATAATGGCGCTGTTGTGGTGAGAGAGAGCTGAGCCAATGGGCAAGGTTCCAAATTTTTTGGTAGATCTCCATTCCTACTCTCATCTATTGTAACAGGTATTGGGTAGAGGCCAAAGGAACAATACCTCAGATTTCAAGCAAGTGAAAGTGTTTCAAGACAAAACTAGTTTCCTCTGCTGGATCTCTTTTTTTTCCCTTATAGAAAATCTGAGAAGCTCCATCATTGGAGGAGCTCAGAGCAGTATTCCTTCACATAAAGAAGTGTTAGATGCGATGTCTCTGGTAGCTGGTTACAATTTGGTTAGGAGGCCTGCTAGATACCTCCTGGTGAGATTTTTCTGACAAGACAAAGGGGATCTCGGGGAAGACCCAATGGAGAGACTACGTCTCTTGGCTGGCTTGGAATGGGTTGATCAGAGTGATGTCTGGGCCTCTTTCACCTAAACTGCTTCACCCCATGACTATGGAGTTTTTCTGCCAAAACATTGCAGGCAAATACCACGTTATGCAAAAATATTAATTGCTTTTCAAAGGGGAAGTCTGGGTTTCCCTGCTCGTGCTGCTGCCCCTGTGACCTGACTTCAGATAAGCGGCAAGAAGATGGATGGATGGATGGATGTTTTTCAAACTGTCCTGGAATACTAAACAGTTTCTTCTGGAATACGAAACAGTTTCTCCTCAAATACGAAACAATTTCACTCCATCTGCGGTAAATTTCTGCGACAAGTCATATGATATACCAAAGGTCATATGATTACCTTAGATGGAGTTTTCCTTTCTCACCCCTCGACAGCAGGGGGAGCCTTTTAGACAACTGAAACGGGGCAAGAGATCTTGGGCACAAGTAAGACTGGCATTAAAACACTTAGGAACATAGAGAAAAGGTCTTGGAACTGCTAATAATTTCAAACAACAGCAGTTCAGCATTGTACCTAGTGCATTTTCAGTTTTTAGGAAGAGTTTTCTATGGCAAGTTGGTAAAAGTACAACTATTTTACAATTGTGAAGCGTTAGCTGACTGTTCTGTATCACAGTTTCCCAGTAATATTTTATATTGCCAGTTTTATGTAGTTTTATGCAGTGTAAACATGCTGAAACATGTTTACACTGCATTCAATAGGTGAGGTTTCCCAGTAATATTTTATATTGCCAGTTTTAGTTAATTTACTTCAAAACAGGCTTGTCTAATTCAGTGTTTTAAAATTTCCCTCACAGCTTACATTTTGTACAGTGATATTTTCAAATTTTTTCAGAAATTAACTAAAGACTTATAATACAACACATGCAGAATCATTTAAACTAAATGTAAGGTAACAACAAAAGCACCGTCAAACATACCATCCGTATGTGCAGGGGGCTGAGGCGGGGGGGTGGGGAGTTTGCAAAGTAAAGGTATAAGCTCCGCCATCTAGGTGCTTGGTGAAGGCTTACTTGTTGTTCAGCTTAGTTTTTTCTTTGTGTTTCTCATCTAGCTTTTACTTCTGAGATGTCCAGCATTGGACAGAACTTTTTTCTTTTGTTAAATAAATGTTTCGCTGCTATTATGAGTCTCAGCCTGATGAATCTGGTGGTTATTTTTCTTTGCACATCCTGACATGAAGGAAGCATGGATTCTCTAATAGATTTGCTTCTCTCCGCAGAGCATCCATGGCATTTGGGATCTCCCTGAAAGATTGACTAGACCTGCTTCGGAAAAACGTTTGAACTTTCTGGACCAGAAAGTTGGACTGTTGCTTGTTCTGTGTTGTTGTTTTTTTGGTTAAATTGTTTGCTCCCCTTAGGTTCTCCCTTTTGTAATATTTTCCTGTAGGAGAGGTGGATGGGAGTCATCTTTCATCCATGTATATCTACTTCGGAGGTCTTCAAAAGGGGGTCCGCGGAGGTACTGCATGGGGGTCGCAAAATGTTTTGTAAACTTTTGTTTTTTATATTCCCCCCTTGCAATTTTTTCCACTAATTGATATGTCTTTAAATAAACATTAACATGAAATCAACACACTGTATGTGTTGATTTTATATATATTATATATATAATTAGGGGGCCCCATCTCCAGTTTGGGGGTCCTTGGCCTGGAAAGCGTTGAAGACCCGTGATCTAGTTTATTTATTAAGTGCATTTTTGTCACATTTTACATTATAAAATACAAATTGATCCATTAATGTGAATATTTAAGGGACTTTATTACCATAGAGTAACAGGGATTGATCTTAGTTTTATTTTGTATTTAGTTTGGTGTAGGATTTAGAGCGGGCAGTCCATGATGTGCTTTTTTCTGTTCCCTGCCAAAGAAACATCCATTTCCAAAAAAACGTCATGGTCAAATTATTTATTAACCAGCCCAACACAGAAAAAAAACTGATTACACTTGGACTTATGGGAAACTGCGGGACTTTTCAGAAGGCTTATTCCTCCTCTTTGGATCTGGGCGATGAGGAAAAATGTTTGGAACAGCATCATCCCTTAGTCTCACTTGGCTTGGCTGTGTCTGCACAAACTGCCCTTTCTCAAAATGTGCCTGTAGAGTAATTTATTTGTTTATTTCCTTGCACATTTCCTTCAGTTTTCTGTTGCTGTGAACTCTGGTGATGGTAAGGTTGCTTCTACTTACTTGAACCAACAATTTTTTTTCCTTCTTGAAGAATCCTCTGGAAGCCATACATACTGTTCACTTTATCTGACTGATTGGTGCGTCCAAATGTCACACACCCAACCATGGTTATCTGATGTACCTACAATTGTGTGTGCATGTGTATTTTTATGTAAAAAGTAGTAGTATAGTAGCAGTAAAAGTAACAGTATTAAAATTGCTTCTTTATTAAAGAATGTGTCAGGTTCAGTCCTTTCAGTTTTCAGTCCACAGGGGGTCACCTGAGCCACGCCCAGGTGCACCTGATCACCAGGTGCACCTCGTCACCAGAGACGAGTCCTGGAGGGTTAAAAGGAGCGGTGGACCCACTTCCTGTCGCCTGAGAATTAGTTGGATTTGGTAATGTACATCTCTGAGCCAGCCTTCTTGTGTCTAGTTTTAATCTCCAGTTTAGTTTTTGTCTGTAGCCTTCTCTGTAGTTTGGTCGTCACTAGTTCCATGTTTTGTTATTTTGATACTTTGATCATTTTGTTACTATGCCTTTTTCCCCTTCGCCGTTCTCATCGCTTCCTGTGCTCCTCTTTCCCCAGGTCATTCACTGAGTCAGTATACTCACTGTACAGAAAACTCTCCGGTCTGCTCAATCATCTGGTTTCACAACTCCTTCCTCCAGCTCAGTCTGCTCGCTCTCCTTCATCCTCTCTCCGCCGCACACAACCCCTTGAACAACCAACCATAACATTACTGGAAGGACTCATTACTCAATCCTCCTGTTGTTCATCAATGTTCCCGGTTTCCCACGTCATCCTCTATTCCTCCGAGTACCGTTTGCATCTGGTCCCCACCTCTGTAAGACATCTCAAATTATCCCGTTTCCTGTTGCCACTTCACCGAGCTCTCACTGCTGTCGGATTACTCACCTGTGCTTCCCGTTGCCATCAGACGTCCTCATCTCTGGTTCCTTTTGCCGTTGTCGATCCCGCTGCTGATCACCGATGGTTCCAATGGCCGCTGGTTTCCCGTTTGCTGTTTATTCCCCTGGTCCAAGAACACATCATCCATTTCAATAAATCCTTATAATTGTACTCCTGATAGTTCTCTGGTTTATGTGGGTCCGCAGACTAAACAGTATGACAGAATGTTTTGCATTTTACATGTTCTACAATTAATTTTTTGGTAATTTATTATAATTTATTTAAGTTCAACAGTTTTAAATACATGAATAGTTTAATCATTTAATATATACATTTACAACAGTTGTCAGACTACAAGAGAAATTAACTACTCTGTCAATATAATTACGTCCTCTACAAAAGTTAGTCATTCCTCCCAGGCCTTCAATCAAAACCAGTCCTCCAAATCAAAATGTGCAACAAGTCCGAAAATGATTGTCTCTAAAACGTCATACATGGTCGTTTTTTGTTGGCGTAAACAGCGCCTCTACGTAAACTGCTGCGTCTTTTTTTTTTTTTTTCCTTGTGCACCAGAAGGACTTAGGGTTAGGCGTGTAAAAGGAGAGTCCTTAGGGTTAGGACAACATACAAGATTAGGTGTAAAGTTAAAAATTACTTTAGGTCTAGGTATGCAGTCTGGACAATAGGCTCAAAAACCAAACTGTTCTAAATCCGGTCTCTCCTATGGTCTGTCCTCCCATTCCAGATAAGACCTGTAGAAGCGCTGTTTAGGCAGACAAAAAACGACCATATTTGTTGTTTTTTCAGACAGTCATTTTCGGACTCATTGCACGTTCTGATTTGGAGGACAGTCTGAATCAAAAACATATACAGCAACATATTTTCCTTCTGTTAAGGGTATTTGTACATTTTGAAACGCTGCAGATATGCTCCCATGTTTTGTTAATAAATTTGGCAAGAAGCCTTTATGCATTCAATGACGTGTCAGCAGATATGTTAGCAATCTTGTTTCGCTCAGAAACTTTTAATGGTTATAAATGTCTCTGCAGCATCTAAACGGGTTTTGATAAAATGCAAACTCATTGAAGTAATCAGTAATCAGTCCATTATCGCTATATAGTCACCTAAACTTGTGTGGGAAAATTTTAAAAAAGGAATTTTCCCACCAGAAGCCGTTCAAACTAACCAACCGGTCTGACATGTTTGGAACTATTCTGAGTTACATGAACCACATGATCGTCTGCGATCTGCGAGTTCAAAGACTCTCTCTCTATCGCCATTCTTCCTTGGGCCCAAGAGTTCTTGGCGAGTTTCAGTTGTCTCAATAGCTCCCCCTGCTGTCGAGGGGTAAGAATGGCCAACTCCATCTAAGGTGATCACGTGACCTTTAGTATATTACATGACTTGTTGTAGAAATTTACCGCAGATGGAGTAGAATTGTTTTTTATTCGAGGAGAAACTTTTTCATATCTGAGGAGTAACTGTAAAAACATTTTTTTTTATGTGAAACTTGTTGTATTTGCTTGCAATGTTTTCACAGGAATTTAACTTCATACATGACCCAATCTCATATAAACAGAGAAAAATGGATGGATGGATGGATGGATGGATGGATGGATGGATGGATGGATGGATGGATGGATGGATGGATGGACGGACGGATGGATGGACGGATGGATGGACGGAGGAATTCTTCTCTCCATGAGAATAAGAGGAAACAGAATCGTTGTGACTTCAACTGAAACACATTGATCCTTTTGCAAGAAAATAATCTTAAACTTACTAGCAAATCCACCTCTGGAGGAAATTAAGATAGTGGAGCCAAAGTCCAGACATAAATCCAGTTCAGATGCTTTGGCACCTTAATTAAGCTTATAATGTTTAAATACCATTTAATGTGAATAACTTTAAACTATGACCTTTTCACCTGAAACACTGGCAACTCCCAAAGGGTAAGGAGGTTTGAAAATGGATTAAATGGATTTAATGTATAGACATATTTTCCTGTGTTTTATTTTGATTATCCCTTCTGTGAGTTGAGCTGAATTCAAAGTAAATAACTACAAGCTGTAAATCATGCTTGTAAAGTAGATCATAGGTCCTGGCTTCAGCCCTAAATTATGGAAGTATTGAAAAAATCTGGTTATTTTCAAAAACAGAAAGCTTGATTTATCAATAAAATTAGTTTGCCAATGCTCTACTATAAGTGGTTGTATTATCAAAACAATTTGTTTTGTATACATTTCATATGTTTTATCAATAAATTCTACAAATAAATTCTTATATGACTAACTATATGTGGAGAACTCTAAGTTATGCTCTCAGTGAACTCCCTCAGCAAGTATTAACACCCTCAACTTCAAAGGGATCTTAAGAGTTAAACACAACATGTTGCACAGTTGCATCTCAGGGCCTCTTAATTCATAAAGTGTCTTTGTAAACATACTAGTGTTATGATACCCCACCTAAACGCACTTTGAAATGGCTATGTCGCCAGTGAGTCATCGAAAATACCAATTTATAATCTGTGGCTTTGGATGTTGCTGAAACATGTTTACACTGCATTCAATAGGTGAGGTTAGGTAGAATTTCAGTGGAAATTAACCAGCAGAAAGCTGTAGGCAGGTCTAAAAATCCACTCTTCCACTCCTCCCCCCAGAGAAAGGTTTTCCACTACGTTCCAAAGCACAAAAGTAAGATCAAACTATAAAGAATTTGCAAACAAATATTTACATGTAATCATAAAATGTAGACCCATAAATCATTTCTAAAATGGTCTAAAGGTCGGAGAAGACTTTTGGAAAATAAATATACTAATATATTTAGTGAGACCCTTCGCTTGTGCTGTATTAGTCTGCAATCATTTCCCCTTATCCCCTCAGAGTAAGAAGTTTAGAGCTCAGTCATTATCACAGCTTGAACACATCCTGCTGTTTGGACCGCATGTTTGAAGGTAGCACTATACAATTACTAGAGAACATGTCATCACATAACAGAATTACCCCCTCTTTCTCAGTTGCATGTTGGGAATCATCTGGTGTGAGATGAATGTTGTTGTGTTGTTACATTCAGCGTGAATGACGTGGGAAAGTACAAGCACTTACGGACTACTGTTGCAGCTTATTAAGCACGTGCACTTTCCTAACAAAATAATCTGTTTTTTAAGAGGACCTTCCCCACTGAGTGGCCTTTGAAAGGTTCTGGGTAGTGCTCTTAAATCCACATTAATATTTTTCCTTGCAACTTTCCCTTTTCATTTGAAGAAGAGGAGATTATCCACAGGAGGTCGAGTTAACTCAATTGTTGTTAAAATATACACCATTGGAAACTCAGCACAGCCAAAACCTTGTAAAAATACTTCCTGAATGATGCTAATTCCAACTGTTACCTGAAAATGATCATGGAAGCATTTGTAAGGTTCTCAGGCAGAGACAAGAGGACCCGAAGCGTTACCTGTTACAGCGTAGTAAAAACAGAAATTATTAATGTGAAAATTAATAAAGTACAAAAAAACAACAACCAAGGGCTTGACAGAACTCATAGTCAATAGACAAGAACAGGGCCTGAACCTAGAAGGCTGAGGCCCTAAGCAGATCTATGGAGAAAGCTTGAATAAAAAATCAAGACAAAAAACAAGGTAAGGCAATGAGAGATGAGAATCCGGCAGACAGATCTTGGGGCAAGGCAAAAACAGGACTCCAGAGTCCAGAACAAGATCAGTGTCCAGAGAGTTGGAAGCTGATGTGGTATCCAGAGGGTAAGGCGAGACAACAAAATTACTAAACAGAAAGAACAGGAGTGGTTTAAACAATCTAGCAGAAGTAACTGAAACTGAGATGAAAGTAAACAAAAAACAGTTACCATTGATGACACTATTACGTATTAAATATGTGAGAGGACGAGAAAAGTAGAAACAAGTGAGAAAGTTGGGATAAACTTGTCTTTTAATGAAATAAAGCGTACATGTATGCCATTTTGGGTATGACTCACATACTTAGCTTTCTTTGGGTATTTACACACTTTTTTAATTGGTAATCGACCAACAAGATGGAAGTTTGAAAGAAGCAAATGACTATGTTTTATCACTACTACATCACCCTCACCTATGCTGTAATGAGGAAAATTACCTGCTACTAGCATGGTACACCCCGGCTCAGGTCCCACCCAAATATGTTTTTCTAAATGCTACAAAAGAAGAAAAGATAATTCTCTACACTGCCCAGCGCAAACGTTCTGTAGAGTAAAATGTGAAGATGGATTATTTAGCAGCAAAAAGAGATTCTGGGGTGAGCTTCAGAACTTTTATTGTTAATTTTTGTAGAACATGATTACGATACATAGCAGCCCACTGGCATGCAGATCTGGGCCTGCCCGACTCAACGCTGCATTCCTGCTGCTGTAATGACAACAGTCTTGCACACCATTCTGACTAATTGCATCTAGTAGGTGTAAAAACTAATGAAATATAATTTATTTATTTACACCTTTCTTAAAGCTGAAAGATAACATTGTCAAACAAGATATTTTTATTGTTTTATACTTACCTAGTTTCAGATCAGCAGGAAAGCAACTCATAGATAACTTAATGACAAAGGCTCACTAGACAAAAGTTTACAGTCTTACTGGAGATTAAAACAAAATCTGAAAACCTGTAAACAATAAATGTTTATAAATAAGTAAACAGGACAAACTCTTACTATTGTATGAATACTTTTTAAACCATTTATGTACCACCTAACAGATGAACTTTGTTTAAAGGTGGTGACCCCACTCAGGGGCTGCGGGGATAATCTAATTGGCACATTTATGTTCTTTGTAAATCGCACTTTATTATCAATACCACACATTTTCCTAGGAAGAACTCTACAGAAACAAGATGATATGTCTGAGAACATAAATGTGCCAATTAAATTATCCCCACAGCCCCTGAGTGGGGTCACCACCTTTAAACAAGTTCATCTGTTACGTGGAACATAAATGGTAGATTCCTAGATCTTTAGCTGAGTCACTTATAGTAAAAGGTAAACAATAATATTGGCAGAATCCATGTTTTGGTTTGGTTCAGTTTGTTGTTGTTTACACTTATATTTGGTTTTTGCTTTGTTTAGTTCAGTTTTAGTTGTCTTGTTATGTTATTATTTTCTTTGCTATTCATTTGTTTTTTCTATATGGTTGTGTTCTCTGGCTTGTACCTCCTCTCCCCTGTTCTCTGTTTCTTCCTGTGTGTGTGTGTGTGTTCCCTCATCTGTGCTTGTTTTCCACTCATCCTTCATTCACATCTGTCATCAATACTCCAATCATCTTCTCCACCAATCCAACCCCGTTTCCCCTGTATTTAAGCCACTGTCATTATTTTACTCACCGCTGGATCGTCTGTTGTCCTTCCCCGATGTCCTTCCCTGATGTCCTTTCAGTGGTTCACTCTGAGGTTCTTCCGTAGCTTTCTTGTCGCCTTCCCGTCTCACTGCAGAGTTTCCTGCCCCATGTCTCCTGTAAGCCTCCTTTCCTGCTTGCTTAGTTCTCTGTTCCTGGCTCTTCATTTTTTCCTCTCCCCTGGTTCTTCATTTAGGTTTCTCCCCTGGTTCAGTCCTGCAGTCTCCGGTTTTCCCGTGATCATTAGTCTTCTTTGTCTTATTGTTTGTATGTTAGTATCTCCGGTTTTTTGTGCTTCCCCTCTCGTATTGTTGTTGGTATTTTGTCTGTTAGTTTATTTCTCCTTCCCATGTTCATTAGCTGGTTTGTTTTGTGTTAGATTGTTGTATTTATTTACATTTGTTATTCCCGCGTTCCACTTCTGCTCTCTGTTTATTTACGTCCCGCGTTGTTCCGTTTCCGGTTCGCTCTAGTTCCTGTTTATGTTCCGTTTCATGTTTATGTTCATTATTCTTCCCCAAAAATAAATATTTTTTCATTCAATTCCACTTCTGCTCGAGTCATTTAAACGTTACATAACAAATATACATATGTACCTTTCTAGTTAAGTTTATATTTACACAAATAAAGTGTTTTGTTTAAATTTGGTGACTATTATTATTCAAAAGTAATCCTCTGTTTGTGCAGTGACACCTTTAAGCCTGTTAACATGATATTTGTACCCAAAGAAAGATCCCTTAAGATATGTTAACAACAGCTTATTATGTTATTTGATCAAGAATACATTTCACGCTCTAAAATCTCCTTAATTACCCCTGAGCTGGAAAACATGTTGAGAAACTAGTGCAAACCATGTAAAACAAAATATTTTATGACTTATTAAAGTTGCAAATAAAAATAATTTGTTCACATTTGCTTCTCTGGATCATAGCCAGTCACAGAAAGGGAGGCGCTTATCACAGTTAAAGTGGTAAATATGGTCAGGTACGAAAAATAAACAATGTCCTCACAGAACCGGTTGTTCTGTTAATTGTCCAGAAACATGTCAGGGGAAATCTCGCGTTTTCATTTGCCTGGACAAAGCTGGCAGCTCTGTGAGGATCATGTTCTTTCCAGTGCATTTAACACAATTCAGCCTGATCTGCTTTGTTGGAAACTCCAGAAGACTCAGGTGGAGGCCTTAGCAACCGTCTGGATCAATGACTCCCTGACTAACAGACCACGGTTTCTAAGACTAAAGGACTGTGTGTCTAACCAGGTGATAAGCAGCACAGGAGCACCACATGGGACTGTACTCTCACCATTCCTTTTCACTTTGTACATTTCAGACTTCTAGTTCAAGTCAGATTCCTGTCATCTACAGAAGTACTCAGATGAGTTTGCAGTTGTCGGGTGTATCAGAGATGGAGAAGATGCTGAGTACAGAGAGCTGGTGGAATGCTTTGTGGCATGGTGTGGGAACAATCATCTCATCAAATGTCAACAAAACAAAAGAGATGATTGTAGATTTGAGGAGAAACTGTGTCAGATCAACCCCTATTTCCATCATGGGAGAAGACGTGGAGATGGTTGAGGAATACAAATACCTTGATGTTTATCTGGACAACAGACTGGACTGGAGACGCAGCAGTGAAGCAGTCTACAAGAAGTGACAAAGCCGTCTTTACTTCCTGAGAAAGCTAAAATACTTTAAGGTTTGCAGCAAGATCTTGCAGATCTTCTATAATTCTGTTGCTGAG
The DNA here is from genome assembly GCA_032876305.1 of Orestias chungarensis. Classification (NCBI taxonomy): domain Eukaryota; kingdom Metazoa; phylum Chordata; class Actinopteri; order Cyprinodontiformes; family Cyprinodontidae; genus Orestias; species Orestias chungarensis. The sequence goes on from JAVLVB010000469.1 coordinate 498,480, forward strand.
AGTGTCCTCTCCTCTTCCATCATCTGTTGGGGCAGCAACGTCAGAGCAAGGGACCTAAAAAGGCTCAACAACCTGATAAAGAAGGATGGGTATGTTCTGGGGACAAATGTGGAATATATGGAGTTGATGATGGAAGGAAGGATTTTACATAAAATCAAGAAAATCATAGACAACCCTGGACATCCTCTTCATGAGACTTTTACCGCAAAACAGAGTCTCTTCAGTCAGAGGCTTATTTAGCTCAGTTGCAAAACAGAACACTACAGCATATCTTACCTGTGACTAGTAATGAAAACGGCTACAACTAGAATAATACAATAATAAAACCAGGAAGATTTTAAATTGAAACACACCCTGAGTTAAAAAAACATTGTTTATGCTGTTTTCTTGACTGACTGGGGGCTTCAGAGAGTCACCACAAAAACAAGGAGATCTAGCTGAATGCGTAACCAACAACGGGGAGAGATGATATGCATTATGCAGGTGCTACCTGAGTAATTAAGTTTATGTAATGACTTAATGTTTTAAGGTTTCACAATTCTTTAACTGATCATTTTTAGATCAGTTAAAGATAAACAATAATCATGTTGTCTATTCAAGCAATAGTAGGATTTAAAGCATGCTCTTAAACTTAAATGAGGATGGTAAATATTGGTAAACCCCAGAAAATGTTGAAGCTGTTTGCGGGGGACCAGAACAAGCCAGGAGGTGACAGCTAAGACTTTTGCTGCGTCCATCTGGAGACAGTTCTTGGCCACAATGTAGCCCAGGTAGCAAACAGACTGGGCATGGAAGTCACATTGAGAATCATTGCGAAGGTTATTATTGGTTATGTCATTCAGGCCGCGATAGTCAATGCAAGGTCTCAGAGTCTTATCGTTCTTCTCAACAAAGAAGAAGCTTGCCCCAGCAGGAGAGAAAGAGGGCTGGATGAGGACTGCTGGCAAAGAGTCCTTGATGTAAACATCCATGGCCTTTCTTTCAGGGGCAGACAGTGACTATAGGCGACTCCTGGGTGGAGATGTGCCAGACAGGAGGTCAATAGCGCAATCATAGGGGCGATGAGAAGGTAGAGACTTGGCTTTGGCTTTACAGAAGACTGAACCGAAGTCCTGGTATTCAGAGGGTACCCCGGAGAGGTCAGGTGGAGAACTGGAGAACTGTGGAGTGGAGTGAAGAGGCAGCTTGCTTCAAACAGCGGAGATGACAGGAAGGCCCCCTCTCACGGACAGCCCCTGTCTCCCAGTTGATGTTGGGATTGTGTTGACGAAGCCATGGATAACCCAGAATGATAGGTTGACATGGAGTTTTCAGGATGTGGAACGGAATTTCCTAATGATGCTTACCAGACAGTAGCATGGGGATCCAAACGGTCTGATGAGTGACAGTCCCCAGAACATGTGTAGCTCCTCAGAAAAACTGGAAAGAGGAGCAGGCATTGGTTTGTCCATCCCATTCTGCCGTTCCCCATAGACAAGCCCTGCATGTGAGGTACTTAATGGTGAAGCCAACTTTTGCTTGCTCTGAAGCAAAATACGGGGCTGAAGGGAGAGCAGCAATGAACAGTTTGTCAGGAAAGGGCCACAGGACTCTGGGTTACCATTATAACGTTCTGGGGCTCCCACCTGGGGCTCAGGAAGATCACTGGGCTGAAGAGCAGCTGGAACTGGAGCTTCAGATGAGGCTGAGGCTGGAGCTGGAGCAGAAGCCACCAACAAGGGTTGGGTAGCAGCAGAAGAAGTGATGAAAGTCAATTATTTGCTGGATTTCTGTTGTTACTGCAGAGAGAGCACATGCATTTGCTTGGGCTGTCTGCCTAGCCTCTGAGACAGCAGCAGACATCAGAACTTCATGCTGCTGCAGGACGCCCTCTAATTTGGTCAGTCACTCCAGGGGTGAGGGGTTGTCTGCTGAGTCCATTATTGGCCAGATTGTACTGTCAAGAGCTGGTTTTTGGTCCCAAGTGCGGTACAACGTCAGGTAGTGATTTGAAAATACTTTATTAAGTGCGTTAGCAACAAACAGATATTTCAACTGGCAGCAGGAAACAGTCTTTAGGAAACTGGCAGGCTGGTAAGTTCTCTGGAAAAGATTCACTAATCTTGTGAGTCTTTGAACCATGAGGCAATACCATGGAGGGGCTATCAAGATTTGTACTCAATGCAGAAGTAGTTCCAGTACCTGGTAGACGAACAGCAGAACAAACTACATCCAGAGGGAACAGATGAAATGCTTGTCATGGACAGGCAGAAGATCGGTGGAGAGATGAGAAGAGGCACACCATAGTCGAAACAGAGATATTAATCCAAGAGTGAATGCTGGAACGTAGTACCTGCTGCAAAGACAATTTGGCACTGAATGATGGAAACAGTTCAGCTTAAACGCTGGCTGGCTAATGACCAGTGTTGAGCTGCAGCTGAGACTGAGCAGGTGTGAAAAGTTGGAGCTGATGAGCAGGTGTGGCAGAGAGGTGAAAGACCTCACACACCACAGGCAACAGGGCAGAATGTGACAAGAACATGTTTTTTGTGGCACAAGCCATTTGGAATGCACTGCATACATGAAGAAAATTAGTTGCAAAAAGGCAGAAAGTGTTGCAGAAAACTAGCACCACAAATTACTCTAAACAAAGTGATTGGGAACTCCTTGATGGTGAAATTAAGCAAACAAGTAAGTTCTTGAATTCCTGAAAAGACAAATAGACCTATTTATCAATCAACATCAAACCAAAAATACTCTATATATACGAAAGGGAAATTAAATGAAGTTAACAGAACCTTTATTGAGTTTAATAGTAATGTGTAGCCCTTAATATCTGTATCGTTACTGTGCTAAAAAGGCAGCACATGTAAAATAAATCAAACTTAATATGGCACCGGAGCCCGGTAATACATGGTTGCTGCATATCAGCTATTAGTTTAGACCAGGTGACACACCTAAACCACAGATCGAATTGTAGAGTGAGTGTCCCTTCTGTTTCCATTTGACTGTTATGGTCCTATTGGAAGAAAAAATTATGTTTTACTTTGATAATGTTGTCATCCTGTAAGATAAGATCACATAGTTAATGCTTTTAACCCCTGCAATATCAATGCTTTAAGAGTAATTTACTTCATACAGTTTCATTGAGTTGGGGGTAATGGTGCAGATCAGTCTGGGTAGTTAAGAGGCATGGTCAAAGTCAGCCAATGTACCCTGGATTTATTGACTCGCTTGCAGGGACAAGTAAAAAATTGTTACGATGACGTCACAGGGCAAACTAATCGATCCGCTATCGCATCAAACACAGCCCGCTCCAAATTTAAAGATGGCGGTAGACAGTGGACAGGTGGAGCAACTGCCTCAGATGAAGTATCAAAGGTAAGGTCAATAGATATCTGTATATAAACAAGTGGTTGATCCACCCGGAGCAGGATGTGTTTGATGTGATCGCGGATCAATTACTCTGCCCCATGAAGTCATTATGTTTAAATGGTATTAGGGTGTGTTCCAGGGGAAAAACGATTTTTTTTCCCCCTGTCCAACCTTAGTCACAGGCAAAAATAAGAAATATGAAATAAGAGATGTGTCAGGCTGTGATCAATGACTCGAGCAGAGGTAGAATTGAGAGAATTAATAATTTATTTTGGGGAAGAATAATGAACATAAACAGGAGCTAGGGCAGTGCGGAAACGGAACAACGAGGAACTGGAATGTAAACAAACAGAACGGAAGCGGGACGCGGGACTACAAAAGTAAACAAAACAGAGAACTGAAGTCAGACGCGGGGACTACAATTGTGAATAAATAAAAACAATCGAAATAACAAACCAGCATAAGAACACGGGAAGGGGAAATAAACTAACAGACAAAATAACAACAATAATAATAATAATAACAATCACAAGGGAGGAGATAAACTGAGACAGGAAACTGGGGAGAAAAGATGGGGGAGGAAGCACGGGAAACGGAGACCACAAGAAAACCAAAACCAAAGTTCATACCAGGACGGGACCAGGGGAGAATAATAATGATTAAGGACAGAGGACAGCGAGCAAGAGGCAAAAGGCTTACTAGGAGACGTGGCGGAACAAGCTAGAGATGATGCAGAGAGACGAGGAGGGAAATCAGACGATCCAGCGGTGAGTGAATGAATTAACCAGGCTTAAATACTGAGGAGCAGAAGGAGGAGTGGTGGAGATGATGATTGGATAATTGTAAACAGATGTGAGTTATAATGAAGAGAGAGAAAAACACAGAAAGAAGAGGGGCAGAGCAGGGGAAACTAGAGAACACAGAATATAACAAAAACAAAGACTAAACCAAAATAGAAAATAACCTAAACAAAACAATAACTAAATATAAATAAAGATAACAACAACAAAATAATAATGAACTGAACCAAACCAAAAACACGGATCATGACAAGATGAACAGAACAACAAATAGAGATACTGTATATTAAGCGCAAATAAATTAGCATAAATACTGTGCAGTTTTAATGTGCGAATAACTAACAGGGATGTAAACATATGTTTGGTTTGCTAGAAGCAGTGATGATTATGAAATCTATCAGCTGCTGGGAGGAAGGATCAGCAATAACGCTCTTTTTTGGATTTAGGATTCAGCAGTATGTTACTGAAGCAGCTCTCCATTTCACTTACAGCTGCATGCATGGGGTGAGAGATGTTGTCCAACAATGATTTTATTTTAGACAGAGTGCTTCTTTCTCTCAACCCCACCACTCCCACCATGACAACTGTGTTTAGGAAGCATCCTAGTAGGGAGCTGTCCCTTCATATGAGTTTATCCAGCTGCTGCCTCTTAGCTGTAGCTAAGCTACTGCTCCAAATGACAACACCATTGTAAATGTATGTGTACTGTTTACCAAATTTACTGTTTTTTAATGACCCCTAAATAGCTGTCTGCTACTGCTTTATATAACACATATTGCAAAGGTTTGCTTTTTAAGTTGTATTTGAATATTTGACATCATGTTCGGTATTTATAACTATTACTAAACTAATGCAATGTCTAAATGCATAAACTTTAAGTGATAACTTTGAAAAAAGTTATTTAAAAAAACAACTCCATTTTGTATGAAGTTCACTTCATAAACTGCGTTAAAATTTAGGGCTGTAACTTGTCAAAATATAAAAATGTTCATGTTGAATGGTTTATTTTGTACAAAAAAATAATAAAATAAAAATTAACCAAAATAATTATACACATGCAGAACTTTACCCAGAAACTAAAGAAAAGTTATAAATGCAGAGAAGATATTGCTAAAGAAAAATTCACATGGTGTTTTTGTTGTTTTTCCTTTCTAGCATCAACTGTTTGGGATCATATTCAAAACAGCCGGTCTGCTTTGGATTTTCTGGCAACCCATCAAGATGATGTGTGAAATGGACACAAGCAAACAGCAAATCCTGTTTCATCTCTGTCAATTGTAAAACCTAAAGTTGAGGATGATGTTAATTTACTAAAAATAATGGTGAAATGGGAATGTCTGTGAACAGTTAGTTCAGAGATTGAAAGCAGAGGTCCTTTCACAGAGTGAGAACGTGTGTTTGTATCCTTTTTCTTGTGGCTAAATTGCCTCGACTTTGTTGGGAGGCCATGTTTTGCGCTGACTGAATCCACAAGACTCGTACTGAAACCCAACACTTACTCAGGGGAGAAAATGCTTTCCCAAAACTCTGGCTTGATTTCTTTACGAGGTGCAGTGTCACAATAGGTGGGCTGACACTAGGGAGTCTGCAGAACCTGACACTGAACACGGCAGTACGAACCCACTGCACTTAAATTTACTCAAAGAACTGAAGAGGCTGTGTTGTTTTTAGTGCGGGATGCCCTGAGTTTTAATACAGCGAATGTAAATCAAAGGCAAAGGAAGGAGGCAAGGAGGAAGACTGGAGTGGATGATACAAGATGACCTATGTTAACGGGGGAGGGTTATTTATGTGAGGAAGGTGAGGGATCAGCCTAAGGTTATGAGAGGCTGATTTCTGGTGTTGACAAGAAACTTTGACATTTTCCTTAAAATTTGACATTGCTAATAACTAAAAGATATATTTCAGAGTGCCTCCCAGGAGAATTTCTGTGCTGTTCTGATGAGTTGCTGAACTTAGTGTTGATGTGGGAAACTTTTCATTGTTGCAACAGGAATTAATAGCACCATGATTAAGACCTTGCATTTTCCTGCAGCTAAAGCCTTAAGACTTATTTTACTCGTCAAACTTTTCTGGATAGCCTTTACTTTGTCTTAGTTATAATAATTTGCTGTTTTAATTTCTTTGTTTTGGTAAAATTAGGGCTAAAAATACATGTTGTAATCATTTAAAAGCAGACCAAATGCTAATTTATTTACTTCTGAACGGGGACGTGTAATATCTCAAACAATCTCTGGTGGTGCATTTTTTATTACTGCCTAAGACAAGCTGTATCGGTTGTATCTGGAAAAAAAGGATATGCACAGCTACGTTATTACTTGTTGCTAGAGCAAAAATGACAAACTGATGCAGTTGCAAGTTTTGCTCACAAGTTAATGTTACATGAATAGAAAAGAGAATTCTCAGCACAAACTTGTTCTAGAGTACAGCACATGGATATATTCTTCAGGAGCATAAAGAGCGGTTTGGGTCTCTTGTATTGTTTTTAGAACGAGGTTACAGTCGATCCTCTATATAACAGTAAATAATATTTTTAATTTGTGTCAGGCTTTCTTCATGCTGACAGAAAAACATTATTTGACATGTTAAATCCATTATTTTCTTCTTACTGCTCTCAGCATTCACAAAATGATGTACCAGTGGAAGGACTCGTGATCTTATCCTGTTGTCCTGATCAGTATCTCATTTTAACAGATGAGGGCTGAAACATTTACAGACTACAAAAAATATTCTTGGAGGACTTTAGCCCTGTGAAACTGGATTTCTGTTTTTTTGGATCAATATGACCAAAACACTCAAAAAGCTACACTTCATCACGTGATGAAAATTTGCAGTCTACATTTCTCAGACTATAAATTATCGCCTAAAATTTAAACAAAATTTATCTTTTTCTACTAATTTGGTTAATATTTGGCTAAAAACTTTGTGAAGGCATGCTAAATCCCCTGGCCAAGAGATGCCATAAGAATCACATACACTCCTCCTGCTCTGATTATACTAAGACTGGCTGGCACGGCTCAAGGAAGCGTTGATCCAAAACGTATGTGGAGTGGACAATTAAACTTTCATTACACTCTGAGCAACGCCAAAAAAGTATAGATCTGATCTACTGTTCCAAAACCATTACAGAAAGCCACACTGCTGTTTCAACCTCGGTTGGACAATCAATCGGAGTCTCATTACAAACTCCTTAAAGTAAACATTCCCAGGAAGGCTGACATGTACGGTCCCATAAAACTTGTAACACACTCTCTAGAGCGCTTCTCTTAAAAGAAGATCATCACCCCAGTTGGTCACTCCACAGGAGTTATCCAAGGTCAAAGGGATCTTCCTGTGGGTAATAAAAAGGTGTTCTCCAAATACATCAGATGCTTTAGTTTTGCTTTTAAACAGAATATGTTGCAGTCCTTCTGGCTATTAATTGTCTTTCTGCTAATGTAAAGGTCTTCTATTTAAACATTTAAATGTATTGCCTAAAGATTGTTATGATTATATTGTGCTTATCAAGGAATCAAGGAATTTTATTTGTCATCACACCACATGTGGTACATGAGGTGGGACGAAATTCTAATCCCCCAGTCCAGTTTACACCCTGATAGCAATTTTAAATAATATAATAAATACAAAGAACTATACAAGAAATAGGATTTGACTACACAGAATCTACAATATGGACACAGAATCTGCAATATGGGACTTCGGACATAGCAGCAATGAAAATTTGGAGTGTAAGTGACATATTAAGTGACATTTTAAGGTGTGATATTAAAGTGAACAGTGCCGGTTAAATGAGAAAGTGTTTTTCATTTGTAATTGAGTGTGTTTGAGAGTCTCACAGCTTCATTCCTGAAGCTGTGAGTCTGGTGGTTTTTTGCTCTTAAGTGGACCATTTATTTTGAAACATCCAAGAACCAGTTTCCTGGATGGAAATTTTGTATAACCGAATCTAACTCAACATAATTACCAGGCTATAACCCTTGCTTCCAGCAGTTATTGACATTATCTTCCAAAACCACATAATTCAGTGTGGTCTCTTTGACCGTGGTGGTGTTCTAAATAGTAAAGCATTACTCTTACTTGTTCGTTTTGCACAATGTGTCACAAATTATAAATTCTTCACTTGAGTATGGGCATATTTATGTGAATTAGTACCAAACAAACGCAGCTCTGTGATTTTAAAAACTCTGAAACAAATCTTTTCAAATTATTCGTAAATTGGAACTAATACTTTCACGGAAAACTGCTGAAATTAATCCAGAAGAAAGGAGATGAGTCAGTAAGTTGTATTCATGCCTCTTGAGCTGGGATTTTAGTATGTCTCTTCAGTATCATGATTTGCTGATTTTACATTGACATTGAATTTAGAGTTAAGGGCCTCTGTATATGTTTGTACTGATTTTTTAAGAAACATTGCAGAGTTCAAGCTTTCTACAGAGTGTTACTGAAACCTAGCCACTGAAAACATAATAATTGAATTCTTTTAAATAAAACTTTGTTTCTCGCATGCCAACATATACAATCTTCTCATCAAATATCTTACTTAGAGTTGTCTGTGTCCCAGCTGACCTTTGAATCTCCACCACATAAAAAGAATCACTGCTATCAGTAAAACAACCCATCTACACCCTCATGTTTTTTCTTCATATCCTATAAAATAAGTATTTATCCTCAGTCTCATCTGGCTGCCAGACATGAAACAATATATGAACTCATGTTCCATCTCACCCTTCATCAGCTCGTTCCTTGAGGCCATAGCCATAAATCTAAGCAAGGTACTAACAGTTTTTATCTGCTTTGTATACTGGTGGCCTCTGGTTTGCCCAGGCAGAGTTTTAATAAGGACACAGACACCTTTAGCCTGCCCTGTGGGGTCAGCCTGCACACTTAAAGATTTAAAACTGCGCTTACTAAATCTTGTCATTAATTTGCTGGATAAACAGTGGTGCTGATAGTTTCTGACTTCTGCTATCGTAAGTCAGAAAACTAAATGAAGTGAAGCTACAAGTGTAACTGAACTGAGGGGACACAAAATTTAGATGTCAAGCTTATGTGACAGTGTTGCAGACTCCAATATTGGGTAAGCAGAAATGAAATCTGTTTTTTTTAGTCAATTAGTCGGTATTAAGACCTTTTGCCACCACTGTGTATTGGCAATTGGAAAGGCTGCAGAATGAAAGTGTGGGATTTGTCCACATTCATGCTGTGGAAATGGCAAATGTCTGATTGAAGCTACGGTTTTATAAAAGCGTATTATTACAAATGACATCAACAGCTGAGGAAGTGACTAAAATAGGAAATTATTCCTATCTGCTAAAAAAAACAAAACAATTTCCACCATCTTGCTCTGCCAAACAAAAACAACCTGACGTTATTACTGAATTGGAGCTATTTATTATTTTATGCTAATCCTCTGGATTGAACTAAATGTTGACATTGTGAGAATTTACCCTTAATTAACCTTAGTTGGTTGACCGATTGACCTATATGCACAATGTAAGCAAATAATCCACCAATTACCAGTGACGGAAAGTACATTTAAAGAAGAAAAGCCATATAATCCAGAAGACAATATTTTGGTAAATGCTTTGAGGTTCATTGGGTTCAAATTAAGGAATCGATTTTCCCAAGTTAATTTTACAACTAAAATTGGAATTCACTCGACCATTTAGGTTTCCGATCCCTCCTGTCCAAGACTACACTTCAGCTTCTTTGAAGATCGGCCACATTCTACATATGGCTGAGGACACAGCAGGAGAAACGACTACTTTCTGACCCCGCACCACTGTGACCAGAGGATGACCTCTACTGATGTTAGGAAGTGGTGCTCTTCAGTAAATGTGATGACCCAAGACAATGACTGTTTTTTATAGTTTACTAATCGTAATAACATTTTGTCCATTACTTTGATTATCTATAATTAGTCTTCTTTATGTATGTGAATTTTCAGCCTTATTATGGGGAAAAACATTTTGTTGTTTACGTTCTGATTTAGACCTTCCTGTTGTGGAAAACACTTTTTTGCAGTAAACACTTCAGATGGGAAGCATACTGAAACTTGATCATAGACCTCAAATATTCCTCCAAATCCGACTTTGGGAAGTGGTCACACCAAAAAAAAAAAAAAATCCAGCTGGCACTCTGGTCAGCTAACGAACTAGCTTGGCACACAAGGATGTTAACTCTACCACCTACTGCACAGATGCACAAGAAACAAGCAGTTTTATGCCACTATGGTAAACATTAGGGGTTTTCAACAGTAGCTTCTCCTCTTGACCTCTGTAAGGCTAACTTCACAAGTGTGTGTGAAATGCCAGGCAGTTTTTTTAGACAGAGTTTCCTTTAAAGTAGTCAGTAAACCAGTAAAATCCATTGGGAGTTGGTGGTCTTAGCTAAAGAATAGCAAACCAGAGAGTAATAAACACTATCAATGTAAATGAGACTGCACATAAAACACAGCTAAGGGTCTCTTCCAGCTGCTCCATGTTAATAGACAAAGAAACTCAACTTATTTTTAGTTTGTTTGCTGCATAGTTGTGAATCTCTTCACTAGCCCTGCAATAAACTGCTTGGCCTTTTCCATTAACCTATGTATTACTCGTGGAGCCATAGTGGGGTTAGAGAGCATTAAAAAAGTATGGGTGACCATTTAACAATGTATGGAACTCTCACCATTTACTGTCACCCCTACTGAAGATATGTAAAAGAAAAACATCCAAACTTACTGACACTCCTGCTGTTAATTTTCTGTACTACCGCCAGTAACATTTAACCAGGTTACAGCATATAGAGAAAAGTTATATTTTTTGACTACTCTTCCATGTTCAATTTCTCTTGATCATCCTGGATGACCTCATGGTCTTTTCTCTTCAGTTCAACTGTCGTTTTTCATGGTAATGTAAGTCTTTCTGACAAGGCTGTCGAAAACTGTTGATTTCGTGTCTGTTGTATTTCTACAGTGGTTTAACCATATGTTTCAGATCATTACTCTTCTGAAAGACCCAGTGATAGACCACTTATTAGTTTTCTGATACAGGCTACCAAATTGGTATACCCTAACATCTGGCTTGCAATCTAACAAAAATCCCAGAGGTTTGTTAAAGTAACAGCCTTCGAGATCCACCAACATAATTGATCATGGCAATGATGTGCTTTTCATGTATTCCGTCTGTGTTTTTGTGGCTATTTCTCAATGTGTGGTCGTCTGGCAATCCAAAAGTGTTTGTGTTTGGTTCCAACTTCCTTCTCTGACATGTCAATGTGTCCCTGGGCAAGGCACTTAACCCGAAGTTGCATACTGATCTCCTTGTCAGTTTATGCATGTGTATATGTGTTTGTAAGTAAAATTGTCTTGAATGTGGCTTCAATGTAAAGTGTTTTGACTGGTCTGTATTATAGAAAAGTTTTGTATAGATTCCGTCCATTCACCATGTTTTTTGTAGCCCCTCTTGGAATGTTTCCCACCAGAGTGGTTTGGTTCTCTTTAAATAGACTGGATTTTGTTTCGTCAGATAGTCCTCTTTTTTCTGGCAGGTTTGAAAGCTCATCTGAAGTCTGGTGTGAACCAAAAAAAGAAAACTAGTTTATCTGGATCTCGGTTTGACTTCTTTACAGTGGGGTAGCAAAAAATATTGCCCAGCAAATAACGGAAAGAGGAAGAAACAAAAACAATATTTCTTACTTGCTGTCATATACAATTAATCAAAATATGCATAATGATGAGTTTTGTTTGTCAGATTATAGATTATTATTGGCTGCACAGTGACGCAGTGGGTAGCACAGTTGCCATGCAGCAAGAAGGCTCTGGGTTTGCTTCCACCTTGGGTCTTGGGTCTTTCTGCAAGGAGTTTGCATGTTCTCTCTGTGCATGAGTGGGTTCTCTCCAGGTACTCCGGCTTCCTCCCACAGTTCAAAAACAACTTGATTGTTAGGTTGATTGGGCACTCTAAATTAACCTTAGGTGTGAGTGTGTATGAGTGGTTGTTTGTCCTGTATGTGTCTGTGTTGCCCTTCGATTGACTGGCGACCTGTCCTGCCTCTCGCCTGTTTCAAGCTGGAGATAGGCGCTAGCAGACCCACCCGACCCTAATAAGGACAAGGGTGTATAGAAAATGTATGGACATTTTTTTTTTACATATTTGCCATGAGTTTGAAAGTGGAGAAGCTGAAAACAATTTATTAATACAATTTTTACACCAAATCTTCTTGCATATTATCAAGTGCTAGTGTTATTGGTGGTGCAAAAAGATCGTATCCGTTCCCACTGGCAGTATTTACCAGCTTATCATATCGTGAGATTAGATAAATGAGTTTTTTCTTGCAACTTTTGTTTCCTCCCATGGGACAACCATGTAAGGATCTATAAATAGAAGGAAAGGCATTGCATTACATGATACACACTGTCATAGGCCACAATCTCTGTTGGGTATGACGTCCTAAACAAAGTTTATTATTTTTACATGAATTGTGAGAATCATTCCTACATCGTGGGACTGAGATCAATCTACCAGCTGCCTCTCAAGACCGATAAACTTCATTTAAATTTGGTTTTGGGAACGAAATGCAAAATTTCCCAAAGGAATTTGATGCATTACTTTTAGATGCCTTTTGTTTTCTGAAGCCTAGAAACTGACATTGTTAAAGCCTCAGAGCTTATGTGGAGGAGGGTAGTTTTGTGGTTAGTGTTTTTTTTTAACTGTCTCCTTTGCAGGGTGTGGCTGGCAGGTTTGGTCTCATGCTGAAATCCATTGGAGAAAATCAGCAGATCTTTAAATGAAAAGCAGGTTCCTGAGGCGGACGCTAGATAGTTAAACACGTTGCGTAGTAATCTGGTTCTCATTGTGTTTTCCAGAATAGTTCTTTTTATTTACCTTTGCCCTTTTGTCCTGTGGATCCTCCTTGCTGGATCTCTGATTTGCCTTCCTTGTAATCATACTCTATTCCATCCTTCATCTGCTCGCCTACCTCATTGAGCCCCCTTGTCTGCTTACCTGTAACCCACAACTTGTGACCAAACAAATCACTTACTTACCTGTCAATCATCTAATGTTCTCATGCTGCTGATTCTTCCTTAAAGATACACAAATACCTTGGAAAGAGTTGCCCTGCTTCCCCAAATTATGTTAACTACCTGTCCTTTGGATTTATCTTCAGCTGGATCAGGTCTTGACCTACTCAATCATGCTTAGAATAAACCCCAACTATTAAAACTTATATAAATCCTAAAAACCCACCTTCCCCCTTAATGTGGAACCTGACTGCTGCTTGTTTTCATTAAATCTTGTTTTGTGAACTAATCACCTGTGTCCATAACTGCTGCTCGCACACATGACAGTTTTCCAAAATCTCATTATTAGGATGTTTTGAAGAGGAAAGGGTGATAAATGATTTCCTTTAAATGATCACTAAAGAAATAAGGAAGGTTTCAAGCCAAACTAAATAACTTTAAGTTATGGTCAATTTTGGCAGCCCAGTGTGGACGAAAGCAGTAGTGTTCTGTCTGAAGGAAGACTGCTTTTCCCATGAGGACCAGCACGTCGTAAAATGCTGATCTCCCGGTTGCCTGGAGTTTTTCCAGCGTCTTTGTGAAGGATGAATAGCGATGAGGTAAAGAATCTAATTCTGGCGAAACAATGTGAATGATGATGTTGAAACTTCCCCTGTTGATAAGAAACAGGGGAAGTGACATATGCCGTAAAGCAGTCCGCACATTTTTGTTTTGTGTGGCAGGATTTCTGCCACCCTCGTGAAAGTTTATTTGTGGCGGTTAAAGCGATACGGACCCCCTCGGGCCAAGACAGATGTGTCATTCAACGAGCTGTATTCACAAAAGTTATGAAAATATTTTTATGACGTTTGGAAAGTTACTTAGTGTTGCTTTAATCAATCATTAGCGATCTACTTAACACATTAACTTCTTTCAATGTCAGAATAATGATTGTAAGTGGACATGAATGAAGGAAAATGTGTAAGGAAAAACAATCTTGTAAAGTGTCTGTGGCTGGATGGTTCTGCTTGTATGCACCTCTAAAGTAGGCTTGCTGGGGCCAGGTAAGGCTGAAAATTTTGTTTACACGCAAGTATTGGCTTTTCTGTCACCTGGAGGACGGCAGCATGTTAAAACATGCATTAGATGTAGGGAGACAACAGGCTACAAAAAAGTGCGCCTAGTGTTTGTGTCAGATTTTCATTTATAGAATTGTCCTCATGATACTGATTTCACAGTTTCCCATCAGGGCCCCTTAATCTCCTCCATTAGATGACAGAATAATACTAGGGACTAAAATAATACTTCTTTGTCAATGGCTTGTGCCTTGCTTGCTTTCAGTTAGAAAAGACTTCCAAATTAAACAAATACCAATGAGATACAGTATATGGACATATTTTTTTTGTTTTTAGGATCCCATGTAGATTAATGAGCCGTGCACTTAGTCATCTTCAAAACATTCCCCTAGCTCACTGGTGGTCTTGCAAATTTCTTGACTTTTTTCAGGTTTTGCCTGAAAAGCAGCAAAAGCTTCTTCTTATGGAGTGAAATCTCAATGTTGACTTTGAGAACATGCCAGACTCAATAATATAAAAAGCAAAAGGCACCTGAACGAATACGCTAGCAGAAAGCCTTGGGTAGCACGCTGACAAACTCTCCCTCTTTCTTCCACTCCCTCTGTGTTTGCCTTCAATCTTGCCTGGTTTGTGCAAAGTCAATATTGACCTTTAGTCTTGGGTCTCAGATCTAATGTAATTTACTGTGGACAGTAAAATTCAGAGATGTAAGCAGAGACCAATGTAGGTTATATGAGGAAATATAGGAAGATTGCACTCATATAATGTCATGGGAAAAGATGTGAAAAGAGGAGGAGATGATAGAAGACAAAACAATGCAGAGAAGCTTGAAGGAGGTGTTACAGGCTGGTAGGTAAAGGGGTTTAGCAGGGTAGTGGACAAAAGAAAAGCAAAAAGCCTGAGTGGTTTTGGAGGGTATTGAAGGGGAAGAAAGAGGCAGGACAGGAGGGGCTCGAAGAGGCTCAGGATGGCAGTGAAGGCTACTGAAGCTCCACAGGAGTTTGGGAACCAGTGAACCATGTTCTACCCTTCCACCCCTCCTCCTCTCGTATTCCTCTCCATCAATGTGAGGAAAGCCTCCTGTCGCGCTGGCAATATGTTTCCCATGAGCTTTAACATGTGGCCCATTAACCGCTCTTTGTAATGTCCCGCATTGTTATTATTCCCTTTTCTGGGGGAATTTTTATAGAAGACAAAATAATATTTTGCAGAACACAGAATAACATTTCAAACATATAAAAACTGGTGAGGATCAAACAGCATTGAATGAGAGAATGATAGTCAGTTGGAGATGAGTACCAAAGGCCAGAGTTTTAAGACTGATTCAGTGCCGTCGGATTATTTAATACCACAGGCTGTGGTATTAAATAATCAAATTTAAAAAAATGTGGTGCTTACCTTTTTTAGAGCTTTAATGATTATCAACTTTAGCCATTCTGCTTAAAATGTGTGTTTTAATGAAAAACTTTAAGCAGATTTGAATACTTTTAAAAAAATATGTATTTGTTATTGCCTCTCCATGTTTGTATCAAAAATCTACCTTTTCAATGCCTCCTTTTTAAATTGGTCTAACTTAATCTATTTATCTTAAGTTTCATGTTTACATTAGCTGTAAACGTAATATCATCACATTAACAAAAAAAGGCTAAAACCTTCGGTGGAATTTATCCATATTTTGTCTGTCCCTCAGTGGAATCAGTTACTAAAATAAATAAACTTAAATATTCTAATTCTTTGAAATGGTTCATATATTTAATATAAATGCACGTATTCAGGAAATACCACAAATGCAACCTCTACAATGCAAAAAACCTCTATAAGGAGGCTGTTTTGTTTTTCAGTTAGAGTTTAGACATTAAATTGTTAAGTGCTATAAATTCATTGTTGAAAAAAATTGCACTATGAACAAATGTACATTTAATTATGGCTAAGTTCCATTGTCTCTCCACCACTGGTAACACTCTAGCCTTGTAGGAGGCAGATATGCAAGGAGGCAGATATATTTTGTATCTGATCAGTCTGAGTATATAATGTTCACTTAATACAATGGATGCAATTGTGGATGCCAGATCTTTGGCCCCCAATCCCACAGAGTTAAAAAGTCTCTGTTATTTTCCAGTTCAGGTTTGAACTTTGAACTACAGATGACATGATGCAGTCCAGACTTATGCGTTTACTTGGAAGCTTACCTTTAGTTTATCCCTACTTGGAAGAAAAATCAGTTACTGTTCATATAAAAAGTCACCTCAAGCATTACTTCCTTTCTTACCATATCACAATTTAAATTTGATGTTGTTGTTACTCATGATTTAAGCTTATATAATGTATATAATTTAAGCTTATCCAAATACTTGTTGTACATGCTGTTGCTCCATTACAGCAAATAAAATATGTTTCTGACCCATGAAATTCTGTTGTTGTATAACAGTCTCGAGAAGAGGATGATCAGGGTTGTCAATCATTTTCTTTATTTCCTGGTAATTCATTCAGTGCATCATCAAGTCCAGTGGTTCCAGACTGGTCCCCAGAGCAGAACAAGCCTTCTTAATCAAATTGATGCAAACCTTGTAGGTTCTAAGCTTTCTGAAGAAGTAAAGCCTGGTCCGTCACTTCTTGTAGACAGTTTTACTACTACGTCTACACTTCAGTCAGTTATCAACATGAAAAGGTTTATATACTCTCATATATAATCATGGAAAATGCACTACTTTAATGGGATTTCTTCATTTCATCAAATACATTTTTTCCAGATACTTCTTATTCATTGCAAATAGCTGGAAGGATTTAAAACACATTGGCAGTGATGGTCAAGACTAGACTGAAGAATGAGTATAAAAGCAAGTAAAAGAAAACAATTGTAGTTCTTGTTGGTCATTAAAATAAAAATTGAAGAAAAATTCAATTGACGTGATTAGTTTTATGGCATTTAATACATTTTTTAAGAACTGTATATAAACTTTCCAACTCCCCCTGCAACAGTGGTTGGGACCCTAAATCCATAAGATCAACATGGTTCACCAACTATTTAAGCTGAGTCCGTCAGGTATTTGCCTGTTTAATTTTAGTGTGTGTTCAGAAATGCTGGTAATTAAATGAAAAGGGCATTATATAAGACACACACACACAGAGCAGACAGAAAGCTCTAAGTTAATCCTGCAGAATATCAAAGAAAGCGCAGACTCCCAAGACATGAAGGAAGTGATCATGACACACATGACACATAGCAGCAAAGAGGTCAGGAAATAGGTGGAGAGTTCAAAGACGGAGAAAATGAAAAGGAGGGTCCAAGAGAGGAATTCAAGTGAAAGATTAACAGAATAAAAAGCCTTTTGTAACGTGTGACTTCCTTTTAGCGGAAATCGCTGATTTAATCGTTGCTTTTTGGATCTCTTGTATTTGCCTTTTTTTACTCTCAAAATGTACACATCGGAGCCATTTTAAGCCATTGAGGCAATTTTATCGTCAGTAACACATCTATTTTCCAATTAAGGATTGCTGTTGGAAAATGTGTCCAGTGGTGCCAAATAAACCACATGGAATCATTTTTACCCCTGCAGTTAAACTTTAAACTTTTATTTTTTTTCTTCTCTTCTCTTAAGCACAGAAAGTGCTGTACAGTAAGGAGGCCTGATTGGATTGGATTTTTTCTGAGCTGGCAGCCCTGTCTGCCTCCTCTTGTTCTGTTGCCCATAGAGACATATCCCACCTGGACCATGGCCAGCTACCCATTAAAAGAGATCAAAGCTCTATCAATTAGATGAAGCTGCATTTTCTCTCTTTCTTTGCTGGTCTCAGTAATTCAACTGTTAATGCAAGACATACATTTTCCCTCTGGTTTGTATGTCAAATGATCTGTTTAGAAACGTTTTTTTAGTAATGGGATAAAGTAATTAAAAGCATATAACTCAAGTTCTATTTTATATTGTATTTAATGTTGCTATATTCTACATATTTACTGTTGTATATGTTTTTATCATAATTATCATTCTAAAGTAGTATAATGTCTTTAATCTAGTATAATTTATCACAATTGAAATGCTATATTTTACTGCATATCATTTTACATGACATTATGTGACATTTAAGTCATTTTGTAATGTTATTCAATCTCATTTTGTTTAGTGCATAGTGTTGTTTTTGTTTTGTTTCTTTTCAAATTTTTATTTTACACTTTGTATAATGTTTTACATTGTACAAAAGGTAAAAGGAATGTAAAGATTTTATTCCATCTAAAAGAGAAGTACGGCTTTGGATAAGTGCAAGAAAAATACCTGAAGTATCCAGCTAAAGTTACACAGACCTTTTTTTTTGAAGTGAACAAAGTGAAAAGTCTGGAGTGGCTAAATCAAAACCCACACCTCAATCCGTCATAGAGTTCGTGGCTTAATGTAAAAAGGCTAATCACACTATTTTAAGAGACAACTATAAGTAGTTGAGCTGTTTTCAATGGTGTGGCTGAATACAAATTTAAAATTACTAAACTATGACTTAAAAAGGGTTGAATGCCTA
The DNA here is from genome assembly GCA_032876305.1 of Orestias chungarensis. NCBI lineage: Eukaryota > Metazoa > Chordata > Actinopteri > Cyprinodontiformes > Cyprinodontidae > Orestias > Orestias chungarensis. Next base: position 517,202 of record JAVLVB010000469.1, read on the forward strand.
TGCAATTCAAATTTTATGTTAAATAGTGTCATTAATGTGTAGACATCAGTCCAAAAAGACACATTTTGTTGATCATGATTGATTTGTAATAGCATTAAATGGAAAAATCCAAGCATTGCACAGAACAAATTATTACATTTCATCACCACATTGTATCCTGTGATATAACATCTTGTATTTCCTACAATACTATTTTAGTATTTAATAGTGTGCTGTATATCCTACCGATATGGTGTGTAAGATATAATGCTATATACCATAACCTGTATCGTACTGCCTAACTGGACGTGGACTGTGTGGAATTAAGCAAACCAAATCATACTATATCATATTAAGTTTCATGTACTATGTTGTAGAATTTATATTAACATTAATATTACTGTATATCATCAGTGTCAATATAGTATTTGAAACAGAAGCCTATACATTATTTACAGTAATTAAAGAATTAAATTCTTGAAAATACATTTTGAAGTGTTGTTCACAATTTCTTTTTCAAAGACAGAGCACAAATAAAACAATCAAACCTTGTAGCTTCTATATTTGAAGACCTAAGGTTTTAGAAATTTTGTGTACAGAAAGCATCTAACTTAGTGTTTGGAAAACTTTTAAATGTGACAAAAGCATAATCTCCCTAAACAGAGGAAAGGGCAACAACAATATAGAAGACATATGGAAACACATACAAACAAATCACTCTTTCACAATATTTTTAAAAAGCTTGTTTTGTTGCTTGGGTTGGCCTTTCCTTGTTCTGTTCTCAATGGAAATGAAGCTTCCAGAAAGAAAGGCCGAGCGGAAAAAAAATATAAAAAAAACTTTTGTAAGTACAACTATTGTAAAACTTGAAAGAAATTGGAGAAAATGGGTAACTCCAGCTCATGTTTTACAACTTACAAGAGATGTCTGTCATCCATCAGGTTGGCTTTACAATTTCCTCTAATAAAGGAAAATTAATATAGTTGGAACAGCAAAGAAATTTAGAATTATTATTCCAGATGATGTCTGTAGGGGAGGTTTTTGATATTGAAATAGTTAGGCTTGTTATTTTACTCCACACTCCATCTGTGATCCCTGCTTCTTTCTGACAAGCTTGATAAAGTATATTACTGACAACTGGATGCCTGATATGGCTTATATAAACAGGAGAGGATTATCCAGTCATATGTATTCTGTGACTGATACCATTTTGTAAGAATAACTGTCAGCCATATTTAGAGAGTTAGCTTAAACCTGTCATCACTGCTGCTTCTTTTCTGGTCAGATTCTATACGTTTGCTAGTTTTTTGTTCTTTCTGTCTTGTTTTAAACAGCAAAAATATTTTCCCGTTAGACTTTTGAGAAGATGGCGACTCTTTATACATGCAAGACATTATGTGAGGATGTTCACACAAAACCAGTTTGAATTGCCTTTTTTTAGTGATGGAAGCAGGTAAAGCATCTAGTGGTCTAGGCATCAGTAACGTAATGTGCACTGCATCTCAGGAGGTATGGCGTCACTAATTAAAAACTTGGATCCAAACCTAATGTATTCATTCCTCCCTGAACCCTTGAGAGTCTAAGGGGTTCCTGGAGAGACAAATTGGCTGTAACATTTATATAGTTATATATTCATTTTATACATCTCAAACAAGTATTTGATTATCCTTTGCCTTGCAATCTTTATAGACTTTGGTATGTTAAAACGAAACAGATACTTTAAACTATCAATGTGTGGAAGGATATACATCCCAAAAAATTAACAGTTATTAAAATTAAAATAGAAACAAATACATAAATAAACTGCCTTAGCCCAGTCTCAATGAAGCTGCTGTCCAAAGACAGAACAATATCAGTGCGTTGAATGTTTTACACCCTGGAGGTGAATGTCCTGAAATTCTAACGAAATTTTTTATTCTTAACTCATCAGCATATCACATAAATTGAACAACAATGAAACATTTAAAAATATTTTATTGTAAAGAGATTTTCAAATTTGGAGCCATTGTTAAAATGCTGAGATGTTCTGATCTTAGTGATCTTTTTTCTGTTAGGTTCTGCAATTACGAAGCTAAAAAAAAATCCAATTATTATTCTTAGGAATAATTTTATTAATTGTGAAACTCTATTTATTATTTAGCCCGAATTGTCATTTTTGACTGATAAACTGATGATAAACTAATAAAAAACAAAATTCATGGTGATTCCTAATTGTTATAATGTACAGATTATGTGCAAAACAGGATAGTTAGTGTTACGCTGCAAAAAACTAAAATCCAATGCAATCATTCAATTATTACTTTTCAACAACAAGGGGGCAAGGTGACGTCTTAATCACGTCAAAAACAAAATAAAAGATCATAAATTATGTTTATAGAGATAACATGCTAATATTTCAATCATAAACACAACTTCAAGGTCAACACTCGTCGAATTACGCAAGCGTCCTGTATGTAAACACATCCCTGTGTTGTTGTACAGTAGCGTCACCCTCAGGTTTTTCTTTACCAGGTTTAGCACCTGAGGTCTAGTTTATGTGGGAGGGGAATATAAAAATTTATCCATGTGTATACCACTGTCTAAACATGGATTTAAACACTGTAACTATGCTGCAAAGGGAGGGGCGTTGCTTAGTTTTGCGTGCAGAAGAAAAAGTGGTCTCGTTTGTGTGCCAAAATGTCACTCCACTGTTATAAGGAAATGGTGGTTTCACACTTTCCAACTAATTTACCTGAGCAAAGCTCACACCTAACTTTGCCTTCTTTTCAACAAAAGTACTATCAGTGCTGAAATCGAAAACATTCTGAGTGCTTAGCAAGATAAGAAATAAAAACTTTTACAAGCTTTTCAACTTCACCATGAAACAATATCAAATTTAGTTCACTGTTGGAGAGTTAAAACTAATATACTCTGACCAGGAGCTCTGTTTACAGACTTTGTACATATGAGGAAGTTTACATTATGCAGTCCACCTCAGGGATGAGCATGTGGGATTATCTTCAAAATATGATTCACTGCACCTTCACACAAAAGGGAGTGTTTGAGTATACTGATGCCAAAAAAACTGATTTGTCTGAACTTGAATAAGGTTCTGGCTTTTACAATACTTGTTCCTGCAGACAAAAAACAATCAAATATTACTTGAAGGTTTACATCCAACAGTCCGCTAAACAAGTCTTATGGCTGAAGCAGGAATGTGAAGTAAAAGCAACATAAAACATTACCTTTTTGTTTTTTTTGGGTCTATACTTGATTGGATTTAGGTCTGACTAACTTTCCTATACTTTCACAACTCTCTATAGTTGAGGATTAAACTCCAGATTTTCCATCGTATTTTCATTTAGGATTCATCTGGCTTCGCCTTCATCCACATTGCTATCAACTCTTTCCAGTTTTTTGCCCCCGCTCTTAAAAAATGTCACCAAAGATTATGTTGCCACTACCATGTCGTGATGTACATTCCTAATTTTCTGTTGTTCACTGTTTTGTATATATTCCAAAAAGTTCAGGGTTGCTCTCATCCAACCAAACATGACTAAATCTATCAAAGTTAAAGAGGGTTGAATAAAATACACTTTTCAGAATTTAATCACATTTCTAAACTATACACTACTTTGTGTTATTGTGTCTCCTAAAATCCCATGTTTTCATTTGTATTTATGTATTAATTTTTTTTAATAATATGCAAGACAATGCCTCTGCTTCACAACACTCTGAAATGCAATTTGGTTCAGAAGGCATTGGGATCAATTCACTTTAATCAAATTCTGTTCATTTCTATAGTTCCAATGCATAACACATGCCATGTCATGGCACAAGTTAGTTTAAAAAGTTTTCAATCTAAAGAAAACCCAGCAGACTGCTTCCAGTAATTTTTTTCTATTTTGGTTCAGTCTTTGTTTTTGTTCTTTTCTGTGTTCTCCAGTTCCCCCTGCTCTGTCTCTCTTCTTTCTGTGTTTTCTCTCATCATTATCACTCACCTCTGTTTGTAATTATCTAATCATCTCCACTTCTCCACCTCCTACTCCTCAGTATTTAAACCTCATTCATTCATACACTCACCGCTGGATCGTCTGTTACCTTACTTCGTCCCTGAGCTCCATCTCCTGCCATTTCCTCACCGTCTCCCAGTGAGCCTTTCCCTCTGCTCGCTTGATTCCCTGTGCTGGTTCTCTCTCTCTCCTCCATCATTCTCCTCCGTTCCTGTCTAGTATTTCCTTTACGGTTTATTCCCTCATTGCCTCCAGAACCCCTCGCGTTCCTCGTTATTGTTATTAGTTTGTTGTTTATTTTCCCATCCAGTGTTCTTCCATTGGTTTGTTTTATTCCATTGTTTGGTTCTTTTCACATCTAGTAGTTTCCGTGTTCCGCTTCGGTATCCGTTTGTTTACGTTTCAGTTCCCGTTTCCGTTCTGCATTATCTGATCTTCTTTTTGTATTCAGTTCAGTATTCACTCTACAATAAATCATTATTACCTCTCGCAATTCCACCTCTCCTCGAGTCAATTGATCCGCCCCTTGACACAGAGGTGTCATTCAACGAGCTTTAAGCCGATTTATAATCAAAATCACAAGATTTTTGAAAATATTTTTATGAAGGTTGAAAAGTTACTTTAAGGTAAAAAGTTAACAGCAGGAGAGGGAGAGTATTAAATTCCCTCAATGACGGTGTGACAGCTTGCAGAACGCCAGACCAGGTGTACCTTCAATGGAGAGATAAAAACAGAGAAAACAGAAATGTAATAGTTGAAATATAAGCAGCTAATGCAAATTAGATGGTAGAAAAAGAAAACAACATAATGAGCATAAGTGGTCATATTGTCCTTCACCAGCTTAAGCCTATGACAGCATATCTATTATGATAGCTCACGATAGTCCAACCATTTAGAATGAGGCATGAGAAACCTAGAGCCAAGGAAAACTATCTTCCTACATTGAAAAACCTTGTCCAAACCTGTGGAAAGATTTTTGTTTGTTAGAAATATCTTACCATTATTTTTATTTCCCCTTAGAATTACTTACTATTTCTTCTTGCTGATGTTCTCTGTAAGTGAATTTTATTGCATTTTTGAAGTCTTCACCAGAGTGCCACAAACACCATTGTCTTTGCTGATGTTGCTGATAACATAAGCAGTGTAAGCCGTGACACCCCGGTCAGCAGGAATCACCTCAGATAGTCCAAGACAACCTTAAATATTCTTCACAAGGCAATACTGAAAATAGTTTATAAGCAGAGGTGGGGGAGTATGGGGGGAGATCCTGAACAGCCCGTGAACCTAAACACAGACCAACACTGCCTGCATAAACACACATATGCCCAGAACTGAATGAATGGGAGTGTTTATTGAGGAATCTTTCTTGCTGCTTTTCTCCTCAAACCTTCATGTAAACTTCTTGCGTTGCTCCATGTTGCAGCTCTCTGATTTCAGACTCAGAAATCAAGCGAGATGAGAAGTTTGGGATGTTAAATCAGTTTCCATGGTGAAGCCTAACAAAGAGAGGGAACCACTTGACTTGATGCAGCTACTGGAAGGTCTTCAGGAAACAACAGCATGAGGCATTTCTTAGTCTCAGTAAGTCATGTCAAGGCTTTTCTCAAGTACGCCTGTGGCAACAGCAAAGCCACCTCCTCAGCCTCTTGGATGGAAAACAGGCACAACTTCCAAAGAAAAAAGAAATCTAAAACTTTGTTTCAGTGTTTGAGAAAAAGATTATTCATAAAGACATGTATCTAAAGCGACATTACATCAGTTGCAGAAAAACCTGGAGAAACAAACGCTAGAGGCTTTTGGCCACAGAAGCGTTTCATTCTTGCAAAATCTGGAATGTGGGATTTTCATGCCAGTGTCCATTTTTAAGCTGGTGGGAAAATTCCGTGGGTCAAATTGATATATACACAGTTCTGTTTATATGCACATCAGAAAAACATCAGTAGGATTAATGTGGGGTTTAGAATGACCATGCAACCTCAGGATCCATGGTTTGAATTTGGTTGTCCATTTATGTCTTAACAATCACGTCTCCTACAGTTTGATGCTAGGACTACAATGTCTTATATATATGTTATTTATATTTTTTTGTTTCATTGTAAAATGAATGTTTACCTATGAAGCTCACAAAAGAGCGACAGTTTTTTTAATCTATATTTACAAGTTTTATGCTGGACCAATTTATTTGGTTCCTTTTGGGTTTTTTTATGAATTAAAAATGAAACAGTGAATTTTTGACAGGGATATTTTAGTCAGTTTCAACTCCTATCTATAATTTCACAAAGGTTTGGCAGCAATAACAACTTAAAACAATGATCTTGCTGAACTTCGCTGCGGTTTTAAGAGTTGAAACAAATACAGCATTTTTTTAAACATCTACATTGCAACCTAAAATTATAATTGTATATATAAACAAAACAAAACAAAACTGCATGTTATGAGATCAAATACAAAGTGTTTGTGTAACTTGTGAAATAGAACGACAGTCAAACATCAGATAAAAACATTAAGGAAAGCAGATAAACCATTCTTTTTTCATCACATTACCAACCTTATCACAAACTTTGTTGTTAGAACTAAATATTTGCTTTTTATCTTTAAAATGTATTATTACAAGCAAACAGAATGGAGGTATCTGAAGGAAACAGAGTTGAAAATTGTTTTTTTCTGTGTTTTAATTTATGTATTGATGTCTCTGCAAACAGATGCTTAATAAAAGAAGTGCTGACACTCTGCTCCACAAATTTGATTTCAGAAGCTAATTAAGTTTTTCTACAGCCTGAACAATGTCTAACTCATTGCTCAAGAACATGTTGTTATAATTGATCAGCTTAGACAATTGATCACAGCCTTCAAAGTAAATGAGATAGGCTTTGTTGCTCCAGACTAGAAAGATTTCTCTATTGGGTGTGCAGCTGGTGTTACAGACTGTAAAAAATACAATCAGTTTTACTTTGTGAGAATAAACAAACAGCCCACAATTCTTTAAATTAAATGCATTAATCAGACATAATCAAAATGGGGAAATACGGGATTGGATTGTGAAACGAAAGCTTAAATATGACTAGGCTGTTGGAGGCATGATACAGCAATTAGGATCTTTGGGAACAAGAAGTGAACAGAAAACGTAGATTTTATCATTGTCTTTGAAGAAGATATGAAAGTGTTTCAAAAAGCCTTCTGTTCACTACTATAGCACACAAAGAGGCACATTTATTTGAAGTTATGCATGTGTCCACCACATGAATGTTAAGACAAATATCCCCTCTACTTTGAGCTCTGATCTGATGTCCCTTTGTTCCTAAAGGGGAATGTCAAGCTTTTTACAAGCTAAATGCTCCAGGGTTTTAATCATCCAGTGGCTAAAATCATCTTTCATTTTGTCCTTAATAAAATACATCTTTGAGAACTATAATTCTGATAACTCAGTAAGAAACTTAAAATTAACAGTGTGGATTGAAAAAGCCCTATTTCTAAAAAAAGAATGCCTTTAAACTGTCCTCAAGACACAGCCTTACCTTCTTATGTAGGAGTTGGATTCCAAGTGGCTCATGCGGTCACTGAGGCATGAATTCAGGCGTGAGAGGGGTTCAGTGAATTCATGGAAAATGACTTCCGTATGGCTTCGGGGTAATTCTGGTTTGCCATCTGGTGTCTCAGGAGGGGTGAAGCTAAGTCCACCAACACTGTTTATGGTGGGGATGGTGTGTTTCTGACCTCAACTCAGGATGTCGCGGATCGGTGAAAAGAATAGTTTGAAGACCTCCTCAGTCCCACAGGACATGTCTACATGTTGTTGTGTTGAGGTTACTGGGGTGGTTAAAAACTCATAGTTTTGGAAAAGAGTTTCTTAGGTAGTCAAGCTTTAGATTCAAGATCAACAGAGTGGTTTTCTCCTTAGCTATGAAATACTACTAATTCTACACCCTCAGCAGTGTTCTGGAAGGTCCATGGAAGTTTGCCCAACCAGTCTACATCTATTTTCGTTGACTAGGGTAAGGCGCTCAACCGTTTTCTTTGGCATGTCCTGTGGGGGTTCTTTAGGAGTATGGAGTACCAGGAACCTTGATATGGGCTGTTAGGTTCCTGTATGACCGGCCCCAGAGCAGTAAGTTAGGTTTGTTTCCAGTGAGAGCTGGACTTCACTTAGGTCCCTTTGTGTCACCACTTCTGTTCATACCCTGTATGAACATGATTCCTACGCATCTGTTCAACTTAATTGCTGTCAAGCAACCGTTCACAGAGCATTAATGACTTGTTTTTTTACTTTTAATCCTCATGCTACCCTGTAGTTTTTCTCATCACAAGGTTTTGTCAACTTTGGCTGGGCAAACCTTTAAGATCTGGCCACACAGAAGTATTTCTGTTTTTTTGTGTTTGTTTGTCCCTACCACAGTATCCTACCAGAGCACCCATCCTTCCAGTCATTATGTTCAATTTTTCTCTTCTCAGGTGACAGAGGTTTCAGGTTAATCAAGAAATATTAAACTCTCAGCAGGTTTTAAGTCTTATCAGGGTTCTCCTTCCAGCAGGGCATATCCAAAAGCGCCGCTTGCAGTGATCAAATCTTCCGTTTTGGGTCTCTACCAGACCAACTAAACTTTGGACCTTCAGCTTTAGAGAATTAAACATAATTTGGTATCACTATGAGTCTTCTGGCAGTCCAGAGGGAATAACGAGGAACATTTATAAATTATATAGTCCAAGGAAACTGTAAGCAATGGATTTTAAGTGAGGTATGCCAGTTCTGGTATTTCTGGTAACAATCATCTTGGAAGAAAAGCTTCTGATATGGGCTAAGTAAATTTTCTGGTATTTCCATCTCTTTGGTATAGATAGCATGAAATGTTGTGGCTTTGTCTTTCTGTTTGATTTAAAATGTTGTCTATTCAAGTTCAGAGAAGGATGATGGGGAAGATAGTACTTGTGATATGGCAACAATGTTGTCTCCAGCATAGAAACATGACAGTCCAGTTCCCAATTAAGATCGGCCTTGTGTTGGAGTTATGATGCAATCAACAGTTTTCAAATTTGATAAAGATAAAGGAAAAGTACACAGAGATCCTTTAGTATTCATTTAAAGGTGACTGGAGCTTTCAGTACGTCAACAAGTGTTTGGCAGTTCTTGCAAGCGTGTCTCTACATTCACTAGTCTGTTTTACCTACAATACATTTAAAGACTGTTACCTGAATAGGGTTTTGCTTTTGTGTACTTTCAAAAGAGGAAAACCAGTATATGAAGCAGTTACACAAGTAGTCTAATTTCTAGAGTTACCCACTTCTACTCTGTCCTAGCCTCATACAGTATAATAAGCTGATAGGCAATCATTTCTACTTGGTTCCTTGTGCATACGAGCAGTGAATAAAACACAATGTTTTTCATGTAGACAACTATCTAGCCTGAAGTAGTGTCAGAGTATGTTTTTACATATCATACTGTCTTTAAAAAAAGCATTGACAAAGAGAAAAAATACATGCTTTTAAACTTTACTCTTTCACAAAAGAAAAACAATTGGGATGTCCTACCCCTTTACATAAAAGCTACATGTAATTTTTCAAGCTACTTTGACTGTTTTATCTGGGTCAGTCATGCTATATAGCCACTACTATATTAGTTTTTTTTTAAGGGTTGTTTTTCATAGTGTATTGTTGTGCTTCCTTTCCTAAATATTTATATATTTCCATTTCAATGTTTCCAGGCATGACCTATTTTAATTTAATTTCAGGTCTTTACAATGTAGTAATTATTGCTAAAAACATATTTGCAATTTAAACTGGTCTTTATCTTTCTTGTTTGGTTTGTTGTTTTATTTATCTATTTTTTTGACCATTTTAATGGTATTTTTACTTTTTAGCCCTTCATTTTTTGTTCTCAGGTCCTGATTTAAAACTAGTTGCTTGCTCTATTACATGTCCTGTTTATTTTGTTTGGTTGGTTAAATTTCTCCATAATGCTATTCAACAGTAGCTGTCTGCACATTAGCTCAGTTTACTAAAACCGAGCACTTTAAAAACCGAGCACTTTCCCATGGTAACATGGAATTTAGTTGCAAATTCTTCCTATTCATACTTTCAAAAGACTCAACTGGTCCTTGATTGTTGTATAGATTGCAACCTTTTTGGTTTAGGTCTTCCATTCTTATGTTTATTTTCCCTATTTTTAAAAAAGTTTTACAATATCGGTATTTAAGCAGAAAACTATACTTTAAAAACCAAACTGTACTTTATTAGTACCTTTAGCAGTAGTACAATGCTTTGCAAAAGCATTTACACCTTTTTGCGTTTTATCAGGTTACAAGATTAGTATGAGGTACCTCCCGCCTTTCACAAATTAAACGTGAAGACGGAGATTTTCCACATAGCTGTGATTTTACAAAAGATATATCTGGTAATGAGAAAAGTAGGTTCTGTGGTACATTAACTTACGCACTACTCTAAAATCTACAAAATCTGACTATTGGCTCTTCATACTGTCATTTTTGAAACAATACTAAAGGAACCACTACTACTGTGTTTCCCTATGGGAATCGTGTGTTGAGGGAAATCAGAGATAATTTTATTCCGTATGTGGTATTTTGAATGACGGTAGCTAGATGCTCTAAATTTTAATTTCAGGTATATCAGAGTAACGCTGGCTGAGCGCAGAGCACTTTTAAAACTTTTCCAGTGTGTGATTGTAATATGTCAAGATGTCAGTACGTTTCGGGGTTTGAATACTTTTGCAAAAACTGTACGTAGGTTGCACAGAATAGATGGATTGAACGATTTGCTGTTATCACCTCATACAGGATTTGTTTTTCTGTGTTGCTGTGCTCTCATATGTCAATAACTAAATTAGTTTGATTGTATCTCAGCTGAATGACTAATAGGCACAGAATGAGACTTTGTGGAGGTAGCAGTGACCAGAGATACCTGAGCCAGCAGCTTGTGTTACACTCTTTTCTTCCAGGTGTGGAGGTTTTTAGAGCTGCTCTGTCGGAACACTAGAGCCCATAACAGTGAACAAATGAGCAATCTGGACAAGCCACTGAATGAGGGGGAGTAGGAGGAATCAAAGAGTGAACGGAAAGAATGCTAGATGGAGCAGGGCAGTTCAGTAGTCTTGCTTACTTTACTCTGAAGGTTAATTACCATCCTGACAGACTGATTACAAAGAGTGACAGAGGAGGGGGATCTGGGTGCAGCTGTACTCCTTAACCTTCACACAAGCCCGTGTGCATGCATCCCTGTGACAACGTGAGATTGCAAAAAGCCTTTGGTGCTGCAGTACCGATTTTCTGCTAATTCTAAATTATGTCAAACCAGAACTAAAGAACAGAACTAATTACAGCCCCCAGAGGATGAGTATTTATTGCTCAAGGTTAACTCACAAACTCCTGGACATGAACAGAAGATGTGTGTGCGCTCGCGCAAGAGCGTGTACACGTGTGTTTTGGACACCTGGAGTCTGAAAGAAGTGTTCAGGGCTGTCTGTGTTGAAAACTTTCCTGTCGCAGGGTCACTGCAAAGGTTCTTCTTGTCATCTTGGTTTGAAAACAAACACATCAACAGACTCACAATCGTTTCCTTGTCAGTGGGGGTCTGGCTCTGGTCATATGATCGTGTTAATTATAATTACTGTGGTCTGCTCCAAAAACTAACAAGGTGAATGATGACGTGGACTCTCCACTGCCACTGTGCCGTCTGGCTGCACATTAATAGTCATAGACAGGGCGCTTGTGCGATGCTTATCTCTGAAAACAGGAATGAAAACACCTGCTTGATTCAGAGCCTGGAAGACCGAGCCCTTGTGTAACTACAGTTATATTTTTATTTGGTTTTTGACTCATTTGCACCCAAACAAATACAGTTTTGGAAGAGCCATTTGGTTTTTGATCCATTTGTAAACATGTAATCCTTGATATCTGCATTCAGGGTTGTTAAATGTGACTATTTTGACATTTGCAGCGTGCTAACAGTCCAGCCTACTGGCCCGCAACAACCTCACTGACCCCTTCCTCCGACAATCCACAGCTCTACAGCAAGTGAGGCCAGAGATGATCCCAGCGACGAAGAAGGAAGCGGAAGAAAAAGTAGGCTGTATAAGTAGCTTAACTGTTTTTTTGTCTTCATCTGATGGGGATCAAAGCCAAATTCTGATATGAGCTTTCTCTCTCTCATGAGGGGGATTACTGTGAAACAAATGGGACTCTGACTTGGCTACACTGGCTCCCACACAAACGAGCTGGGGGAAGGGAGGCCGAGTTCCCATTCTATCACAGGTGGGCAGCTTACAAGGACAAGGAGGATAAGCGTCACCTGTTTTCAAAAACATCCTGTGAAGAATTTCAGACAGCAAGGTGGGAAGTGTTATGATATTCCCTTCACCGAAAAACCTTTTTGATGCCATAACAGGCCAGTGTATTTGGGTTGAAAAGTTATTTCAGCTATGATATAATGACACATATGAGAGCGAACAGCCACACTGTGAATATCATGTAAAGGTCTCTGTGTGTGCTGTTCCCTTTTGGCATTAGAGTTAATAAGTGCTTTGGCCACAAGTTAATCTGAAACATTTAACCTTTTAATTTTCATGTCTGCTTTGTCCTATAAAGGGAATCAGGGATAAAGGGAGCATATCCCAGCTGTCATCAAGCAAGTGGTGGGGAACACCATGGATCATTGGTCAGTCAGTGGCAACAGTGGCCCTGGGAATAAGATTGTGGAAAACCTAAGGAACTTCATGCTCCACTTAAAAAAGTATTTCACTCATGAATTTAAGTGTTACACCATCAATTTACCAAATATCTACAGACGATTTACTATTTCTCTTTAAATGTAATCCACACATTCTTGCAGAAGTGTTTGCAATCCAAAGTGTTGAAAAAAAATGTCCATGCATTTTTATTCGGCCACCCTGTGCTAGCCACCTTTCATTCCAACTGCACTTGCAACTATAGCCAGGTCTCTACCAGCGTTTCATATCTAAAGACTGAAATTTTTCTCTATTTTTGCAAGATACCTTGACATTAGCCAGATTAAAAACAAATTTTCAAGTCATGTCTCTGATTCTCAGTCGAATTCAGAGTAGGAGTTTAATTGAGTAATTCTAACCCATAGATATGTGACACCATTAATCAAAACTATCTAAATGTGTTTTTGGCTGTTTGTTTAGGATCTCTAAACATTGTTAAGCATACAGTTTTGTTTTCCACTTGTGTCCGGGGGCTTCCATGAACACCTGGATTACAAAATAAAATGAAAAGCCCTCTATATAACAAATGCACTCCAATAAAAATGTTGAAGACAATGTTTAACTTGTCTTCCACATTACACTTAGTTCCGGATTTTGGTGGGTTTATCACATTAAGCATGCATTCAACTTTGTGGATGCAACATGGTAAAATGTGAAAAGTTCAAGGATTCAAGTTCAGGTTACGAGTGTGTTATCAGGGCACTGTATGTGACATCATGACAGCAAGGAACATTCAGCTGCAGAGGCAGTCTGTGTTCCCATGCCTATAATAGGTCATCCTATTTAATATCAAACTAAAATAGAGCCCTGCAGCTGTCCCTCCCACCTGGTCAACACCCTCAGCACACAGGTGACCCTGATGTCAATATGGCAACACAAACTGTTTCTAAGGACTGAGGCTGAAAAAGGGTTTCTGGGTGTGTGACCTCTAGAAGAATGAAAGGGATGACTGGTAGATGCCTAAAGTGCCTTTCATTAATGAAGTCCTTTTGGTTCTTTGGCCTTTCATTGCACTGTGCTTCTAAATCTTTCTGCCAAAAGCTGCTGGGTCACACAAATCTAACCTTGTCAGAGCATGACAGACTCAGCACAGTGCCAAGAATCATGTCAACAAATAGTGTGTATGTGTGGGGAGACGACGCGTCAAGGGGCTGACACTGCAAGGTTGACAGGATGATTTAACAGGTGCCAACTGGACTAAGTGTTTATGTATTTATGGTACTGGTAGATAACTTGGGTGGTGTCCTCAGCAGTTCTCCAGTGACAGTTTAATACAGGGAACGATTATTCGCTAGGGTACAGAAAAACTAACCAGGAATCAATGAAATCCTAAAAGCTTAAGGTGTACATACAGTAGATACAGCACAGGTATCATGTTTGGAAGTGTTTAACATAGGGAGCAAAAGATAAGCAGTTTGTAAGTGGAGTAACACTATGCAGAGCAAATTTGGATTTAGAGTAAAGATGGATTTTTTAAATAGATGCTAAACTTACGAAACTCAAGAACAGGGAACAACTCTAAAAAATCCTTTAAACATAGGAACAGAATAACACAGGACTGAGAGATATAATAATCCAAGTTCACACAAGAATAAACAAACATTGTCTAAAATAACTTAAACAGAAATGCAAGAAAGAAACAAAATACAAACACCAAAATATTGAGCTATTGGGGAAGGCAAAAAGAAAAAAAATCATATCACAATAGAACAAACTAAGTGTTTGCTGATTGAGGTTATTTAAAATTATTAAGAAAATACCAATTTCTAATAAATTACATGGTCAATGTTTACATACATTGTTTTCATAGATTTTTGACATCCTTCCACCATCTTTTCACAATATTTTACTTAGATTTTGGCCTTGTTGTCAGCCTTGCAAGGTTTCCAATTTTCCTTCAACACTTTTTATCTCATTGTGTTGTGTACTAATGGATAAATAGATAAATGGATGAATGTTTTTTGACTTCCCCCCCAACTGTGCTGCCGTTTTAATTAGCTTAGACTTGTTCAACCTTCAGTTTGTTGTGCAGGTTTAATTCTTCTCTTTTAATCATTAACTTTATTGCGGGTAAATTTTAAGAAAGCAAACTTACCCAGTTTCATATTAGTACAGGAATACCATTTTTTGACTGCTTGCACCCATAAAAAAATGTATTTGACAATAGTTGAAAAATGATATTTTTTTGACTTCCAGAGAACAAAATGGGTAATGTTCATTTTCATAAAGAAGCATAATACAAAGTTCACTCAATTCAAATAAATACCTGAGGGTATCCTGTCTCATTACTTTCATTGTAGCGCTGAACCAGATGCAAAATAAATTTAATTTTGAATGTTGAGAGAAAACATAAGCGGCTCCCCATACAAAAAAAGACAAGATTTAATTACATGACATTTTACACCATCACTCATAGACATTCAAGTCTGAGAAATCTGTTTCCATTTTTCTCTTGATTATAACAAGTTTTGCATGTGTTTTGTTTATTCATGTCTGGTTTCTGGTAAGTGACCCACACATGCAAAGCTGCACCACAGTCTGCCATAACACAACTGGGAGTCTAGAATATGAGCATTGTCCTGTTTTCTCCTTTTGTCTGGACAAAATCTAAAGTCAAACATAGCTTGGGGATAGAAAGGCAGAAAAAAGACAAATAAAGATGAAAAGTGAAGTGAAAAGGAAAATGAATAAGTAAAAAAAAAACAAGACTGGATCTTACCAGAGAAAAAATGTGACTTAGCGGTGGGCTGAGAATGTCTTTTTATTTTAAAAGCAGAAATGTCAGTGTGGTTTATCGGAATATCAACAGACTAATTAAAAATCTGTTGACTCGTGGTCCCATGAGTTTAGATTAGTACACTTTAAAACCAACTTTCTCTGCAATTATAACTACAGTTGTTTGGGTGACTGTCCCTATCAGCTTTGCATGTATGGAAACTAATATATTTACCCATTCTTCGCTAATTAGATTGAGCTCAATCAGATTGTCTGTAATCTGTAAACCCCATGAAACATTTAATTGCTTTAGATCTCAACGTTATTTAGGCCATTCTATTATTTAGATATGTGTTGATACAAACCAATTTGCATGTAGTTACAGATGTATTTGGTTGTGTTCGTGAAAGAAGGTGAACCTTTGTTAGTCTTATGTACTTTAATCAAGTACAGCCCCGTAGTTAGCTCAGTCTTTAAAAAGTGAAAACTGTAATTCGGCCTTTTTGTCAGTACAGAAGGAAAGTGAATTATTTTAAGAAACAAACAATCAACTAAGAACAGGATATTACATTCGCGCAAACAGCTTTCAACACCCCACGACACTGGTTTGATGCCGTCTAGTTACTTTCACTGGGTCAGAGTATGTTACTTTTACAAGTAACAATGAGCAGAAAGGCATCATCTGAGCTATCATCACTCCATCCTCCAAATTTGAAAGGCCCCCTTGAGAGTACAGTCTCTGTGCTCGCCTCTTATAAGCCCCCAAAATTTCTTTCCTGGATGGCATATCCCCAAGGAGGGACCTTGAAGTGAATCCACACTTGCCTTGGTCTAATTTCATTTTAGACTAACAACAAAAATTATTCAAATGTAAAAAAAAAAATTTAAAAAAGTTCTTAATAGAGTTAAAAACATCCCCCATATTGTCCTTCTTCAATGTCTGTCCTAACAGGTTCTTTGCCAAACATATTTTATTTCCGTAGTTATAAATTAAGCTACAACTATCCAATAATATTTTATGTAATTCGTTTTTTGTCTAACAGAACCCTAAGCAGATGTGCTCAGTAACCTTGTAATAGAGGTGTTCATTTATTGTGAGGTTTATCCAGGTAACACTCCTTTAAGTAGTCCTCCACCCTGAACTTTTTTTTCATAAAATTTCCTCCAATTTCATTGTATAATTTGTAAAATTACAATAAAAGGCATTCTATTCTATTACATTCTATTCTATTCTATTCTATATCCCCCGTTTTTATGTGCGTTTTAAATATTGGGTAAAATGTTTTGACTATAAAAATATATTCATAAACTACAAAATTATATGTTATTGTATGAGGTTCGAAAGGCATATTTTACCATAAAAATATGTTTTATATGCATTATATTGTGAAATCGTTTCAGACCACTTAAACCTAAACAGCAGCTGTAGTTTAAAAATATACAACCAACATCTTGTAATTATTTTAAATTGTTTGTTTTTGGAAGAGGTATTGAAAGAACTACTGATAAAAAGTAGGTATCTAACCAAAGAGATGTGGGATTCAATGAAAAAATCTCACTTGTTTCAGATTTAGGGAATTAGTATACCCCTAATCAGTTGTTGGCTTCCATCCAGGGAACCTGGCTTTTACTCAAAGTCCAAAAACATCATGTAAATGACCTTCGCTTGATATTACATGGTATTAGAGCCTGCGTGCTTGGTTGCTTCTCTCACTTGTATCTTTTTTAGTCCCGAATTGGACTGATAAAACTCTTATGGGCTGGCTGCAGGAAGAACAACAACCCTAAACTGGATTAAGAAAATAAAGATAATGGTTGATGGGTGTCTGTTACCTTCCTGACACACAACTTCTTCCTTACCCAACGAAATCAAATAACATAGTTAAAAGTGACTGTTCAAAAGACAAAAAGCATTGACACCCATAATAGTTTACCATCTAGTCAATTTACAACCACACATTTCAGTGGTTACTGTTGAGATGTGATACACCAACAAAGTGGTGCAAAGTTGTGTGGTGGGAGTAACATTTTGTGACAATCTTAAACAGGAAGTTTGCATTTCAAGTAATTCCATTCTTTCTATTAAACCTAAATCAAATCTTGAGCAATACAAATAAATTAATTAATTAGTATAGCACTCAAATTGTACATTGTTACTCCAGATTAGCTGAAAAGATCCAAAGCTGAGGTGTGTGACAAGAATACCATAAACTATTTAGTTTGGCAAAAACCAATTAGGAAACATAATATTAAGTGGGGAAGCTTTTTTTCTGGTGAGTTAATACCACATTTAACCTGTCAGTGGTGGACATGATACTGTGGTTGTATTATTCTAACAGTAAATCGCAGTGGTGGCATTATTTTACTGCTTGTATTATCTTACTATGTAGTGCAGGCCTATCTATGTAGTGCAGGTAAGTCTTTGAAGAAAACCATGTTAGAAGCTTTAGGGCAAAGGTTCTGAATCCACGTGGAACTTTCCTGAAATTTTTTAATTCATCCTTCCTCCAACAGACCTGAATGTCATACATGCCTCATTACTAGGCCTCTGCACATCTGAGCACGCCAGCTTGAGGGCTTTGAGACTAGCAAATGATCATCTTTCTCCATGAGAATGAACCTAAGCATACAACATGAGCTGCCATGGAATCATATCCATCAATGAATCTAAAACACTTTTTTGAGTCAGTCAAAACACTTGCAGTTCTAATTTCAGCAAAATTTATGGAGTCGTATTTTCTTGTCAGATAATAAAAAACGATTACTTCTTTAACATCCAGTTATTCTGGAGTACTAAAATCGTTTCCAGTTATGAGAGTCAGCCATTGAAGCTGAGTGTGATTTAAGATAGTGCTGCCTTTATTCAGGATAGTGAAGCAAAAAATAAATAAATAAATAAATAAAAAATAAGTGGCGCAGTGGGAGACCACATATATAGTGTGCTGTTTAAGCAATGGAGAGGGGCTATAACTGTCTCAAGGGGAAACAACATGGGGGTCCAGGGGTGAGAGCTGCAGAGGCGGCTGCTGTGTGGGTGGTGTAGACCCTAGGGGATGACAGAATTATTGGGACAAGCATGTCACAGGAAATAAATGGCCAGAAGGCAGCCAGCCAGACATGGTTGAAGGCTGAAATAAACTGTTGCTTTTATGGGTCAAGAAAACTTCTCACAGAAGACCACAGGAGAACATTTGTGATTTTGCTCAGACTGTGTAAACATTGACAAATGTTATCATTGTGGAGCTTTTTGATGATCCAATCATATTTTTATATTAAAAAAGTAAGCAAAACACGTATGCATATTTACAAAGCATTAAGCTACACAGCCTGTGTTGGAATGGACCAGTATGCTGTTATATGGTCTAGCATAGTAAGGCAAGCGCTTTCACCACCAGTTGGACTCTCACTAGGCACGTGGGGTTAAACTCAAACACCCAACATTGCGTCGTACTCTGTCAACGAAAAATGTTAGGCAATATTATTTTATGTGCTTGTTGCAAGCAGTATTGTTGCAAGCGATTAAAAGTTTTCATCTGATCCAAAATAATGCAGCAAGACTTCTTCAAAATTAAAATAAATATCATTTCTACCCTTTTTTAGCTGGTTGCTTCTTTTTAAAATGGAGAGTATAAAATTTAAGATTATCTTTCTCACATATTCAATTCTATTTAAAATTCTTTATTTATCCCAAAGGCTTTTGGTTCCTAAAATAGATAGAACCAGAATGTGAGTGCAGATATTTTTGTTATCAGGTTCCTACTGTGTGGAACCAGCTCCCAGTTTCTCCACAGAAGCTACACCTGGTCTAGCATTCTGTTCAGTTGTGATGCCTTCCTGGAGGTTAACATGGGCTTAGATAACGTTGACTACAACTAAACACTCTCCCTCTTCTGCCATTAACTCAACACAAGTGAAATGCTTGTCTAGAAGAAGTGAATGCTGTAAGTTAGTTACTCAAAGTGTTCTTGAGGGTTTCCCTGAGATAGGAAGCTTTTTCATACTAATTTGAACGATAAAGTGAACTTCATGCATTATTTGAGTGTAGAAATATACATATGGTTGAACTGAAACTACCATCCTTATAAAGAGACTTGAGATGACTTGTCATTAGGTTTGGTTTCTATGTAAATAAACTGAATTAAGTCAAATGTTCAGATTTGCATGTTATCACTTGGAGGCATTGTTCACCAAATTGAAAAAGAAAATTTCAAGTCACTAAAGATGTTTTACACTATTCAGTACTTCAATCCTTTTCATCACTCAATGGATTTGTGTGAGCAAAAAAGAAATACATCGGGACAAGAAATAGAGGTACTTTGTTGATTCCTTTTCCTGCATGCCATTGTAAGGACATTTTGTCCACAATATACTTAGAATGCCTGAGCAGCACAGATTTATTCTTATGAAGACATTCATTTGGCATCTCCTTCCTCCTCAGTGACTTGCAGACAGTGTTGACTTACTTTCCTGCAGTTACTTTAATAGATGGAAATAGGATAAAAGACAAAGGGCCAAAATAGAGTGAGAAACTGCAAATTGGCTTCAGACACGCAGACTTAAACACTATCAAGTTGCATTTATCTGGACATAAAAACTGAAGTCTGTTCAAGCAGATATGCTGCCTTGATGTGGTTACAGCATTCTATAAAGATTCTTCCATAATGACGGCAAATGAGAGTGCTAATTCTTCCTGGCAAGACGTTGAGGGCATCACTCATTCGGTTTGCAATGCCCCCTGACTTCTAAATGAAAGCAGCAGACCATGTGACAATTTAAAAAAAGCAACCAATTTTCTTAGGATGTGTACAGCTTGACTCACTCGTTGCTCATTGGATTAATAGGATCAGCTCATAAAATAAGTTCTTTATGTTGTTTTGAAAAAGTTTTACAAGCCGCTTTGCTCAAAGGTAACACATCTGCTAGCTTGATGTCTGAAGAAACTCAAAACCCAATCTGTGAACGCCGTTTTAATTGAAAGACGTTTTAATATATTTTAACTGGTTAAAGACATTAAAATATTTACATGTATTTTTTGTTTAATTTAAGTTGCTACATTTACTCTGTAACAATGTTAGGACAGGTTTAAGGAAAAATATAGATATTATGATGTGCCAGAGTTATTAGTTATTAGTTAATCACTGTTAATAGTAATCTTTTTCTTTTTTAACCATAGTTTACCACACAGTTTATTAGCTTTATTATTACCATGTGAAGCTGATATAATGTTAATGAAAATTCAGCCTCTTTGATTTTGTTGAGTGAAGCAGATGCTGAATAGACCTCAACTGCTGCTCTCCCTGTGTCCATTGAGATCATACATGTGGTACGCAACATGACATAAGTCTGAACGTTTATCACCTCCAAAAAGAGCAGAATGTGCACATCATCTTTAAAACATCAATTAAAAGTGCTACAAAAAGTGAAACTAATGTCAAACAATTTATAGGGGGATGTAATTGTTTGACATGTCTACATAGCACACTTCCATGTCTTTAGCGCAAAAGCTTTTGGTAATCACACCAATATCAACTGGTGGGGGAGGGCAGCACAGTGTCCAGTATATGACGGGAAATATGTAAATACACTGGAAAAATGGACTCTCACTCACAGTATCAATACCACTTAAACCTGTTCACACTTTTTTATGTCACACTCAAAATATCTCATACATTTTAGTTGGATTTTGGGGGATAGGTCATTTATGACAGTTAAGTGAAGATTTTGTACAGAACTATTGCTATGAAAAAAGTACAAAAAATGTTTGTATTAAATTAATTTTAATCTAATAGGTGCAATTAACTGCTTTTGGAAATGGCTGAATAATTGTAAGTAAATGATATCACAATATATGTGTAACATTGTTCAGAGCAAACAAAAATTCATATTTCCATAAACTTTTAACAAAAAAAACAAAAAAAAACAAAAAAATAAATTAATCTCGATTAATGAATTTAAAAAGTCAAAATCATTATTATGAGTTATTAAATTTTGACATTTGATTAGTTGATTTATTGTAATTGATTTACCTTCGGGTATATTAATAACTTTGTTCTTACACCACAACCTCAACAATTAACTCCTTGTATGTCAAGGAATACACAAAACAGTCCAGTAGGAACAGTTTAACAAGGTACTGTAAGTTAATTTACATTGGACAATTAACCTTAGCATGCATGGTTTGCATTATTCAATTTACCTGGATAATAGTTGTTTTAGAAACTGATTATTGGTGGCAAGAATGATCTCACGTAGTTGTCTGTATTGCTGCAGATCTGAAGACATCTTGTATTTCAGTCTGATGAAGAGGATACTCAATGTTGTCTGTAATGTTCTTCAATTCACAGAGAATCCTTTGCACTGTAATCTTTTAATTAAAGATTTTCTTTAAATGAAAGAAAAAGAGAAACAGGGAAGCCACTTACAAAAGCAAATCAAAAATATAACAAACTGGCATTTTCATATATTTTAATGGAACTTAAAATCATAAACATCGGATTCTCTTGCACATTTAAAAATCAGCCCCTGAAAACTTTGATGACACAAGTTTTGTGTTTAAACTTCCAAATCCAAGCTGAAACACCATCTGGGAACCCCCCACGTCTGAGCCAGGTTTCAAACAAACAGATCCGTACTGCTACTTTACGTTTACACACACTGGAACCACAACAAAAGTTTTCCTTCTAGTTCCACAGCAGTTATTAATTTAGGATAAAAAACTTTCAAATAAGTTTTGACATTTCAATTACAGAAACACAATGCAAACATGACGCACGACTGCACATTTATTATACAGTACATGTGTTTTGGGGGCTCTGTGGTTTGCAGAGGTCAAAAAGTCCCCCCTGTGCAACAGGCATGAAGTTAGAGTAACATCCATGAAAACTATATTTCCTGTTCTATACCATTTGGGCAAACTATTCCCTTTGCGTGTTTGAATGGATGTAACACAAACTAGTGTTTGACCTCACATGCTGTTAAAACCTGATGAGAGCATGTGCCTTTTAGTTAACACTATCTTTACCAATCTAGCAAGTACTGTTATTCTTGCTTTGCTTTTTACATGACTGCCATGTCTCCCTGGAAGAAAGGTAATTTAATTTCTAGCAGGGCCCCAGTCCACAGAGTGCACTCTGCTGGAAGGGGATTCACCAGGATTCCATCTTGGAAAGAAAAGATTGCAGACCCTAAGCAGGCTTTTTGACGTCTTTAAAAGCTAATTGTGAAACCCGCGTCTCCCAGACATGTGCCCTGAGGACCTTTTAAACTTTTACTTTGTCTCAAACAGATTTAATTACACAGCTTTTTATACAACATAAACATCCACGCTGTAGGTTATCGTGATTTTCATTATTCCTCAATTCACTGGTGGGATTTCACCCCGAATGAGGTAAAAAAATTACACCCGTGTGGAACAAAACATTGTTTATCTTCTATCGAGGTGTTATGTAAACTACATAAACAAGTGGATTTTCAACTATGTAAAAGTTCAGCTTGATACAAAAAGATGTCCTGCAAAATCTCACTTAAAATATAAACATCACAGGAACAAACGGTTCTGCTGTAACAGACACGTCCAGGGGTCTTTGGTTCGAATGAAGTGCTCCTTGGCAGTCAAACACCACTTTTATGTATTGTTCCAGCTCTTGCTAGATGTGTTCAACGCAATTGACAGTCTAGATTGACAACTTTCCGGTACTTACTTGTTGAAACCTTAGTCCGTTAGATAACATGGCGGAGCGGAGAGTTACCAAGCAACGCAGATGTTTTCAATCTTTGCTCATTTGCACTTACACTCATCAGGAGGAGACGTCAGCTCATTTTTTTTTTTAAAGTTGACTCTAATTATTTGGATTTAAAGACAAATATGCTTTAAATTGTTTAATAGGATGATGAAAGAACAATCATATATGACGTTCTCAGATGATATCATTAAATCAGCCGTTTGGTGCATGAAACAAATCTCTTGATAATAACATCATGGTTTGTTTTTGACTGTTTTCAACAACACCCTGACAAGTTATTGAGAAGCCTCCGTGCTGTAAACGGTATTTTTCTTGATCTATAAAATTCAGCAGGTGTGGAAGTGGTTAGCTTATTGTTTCATAAAGTATACTGACAGCATTTAGCTTGGAATCTGGAAAAGGCTGAATAATACCTAATAAAATGGTTCAGCGGATGCTTGTTATTGGAGATTGGACTCAAGAAAAGCCAGATGGTCCTTCCACCCTCAACCCCAAACAAGCAGCTATTGAAATGTACTTTTTATTACAGGATACAGTTTTTGCATTAGTTCGGATGGTATAATTCTGAGCAGTTTATTTCTATGCAGTTTAGGATGCAAAGGCGCTATTTTATATTATATGCAGTTTTACTGGCGTAGGGGAGGCGTGGACTGTGGGGCAGATCTCGATTACAGAGCAATGCTCCAAGGCCGAGCTATGTCTAACTAGGCGGCATATTGTTGATTGGCTGCCACGAGAGATTCAAAGTCAGACATTCAAGAACGAGTCAAAGCAAAACCCTGAGTATGTTTTTGATTAGCGAACATCATTTATAATCTGGTACATTACTGGACCCTACCAGGTAGCTCAGTACTTTTTGGAGTATTAAGCACTTTCACAAACCTAACCTGGGAGTTTCTGGGACTGTTTTATCTGATTGGGTGACACCCAAAAGTAAACAGTGCCAGGCCCAGCTGTTATTTGATTATGCAATTCAATTTTATACGTTTTTTTTTTTTTTTTTTTACTTCTGTTACTTTTCTTACACACTGGGACATGTGTTGACCTTCATTCTTCTTTAAAACATTGTTTTTTACCATTTAAACTGATAAAAACCTTAAGTAGATGTTTGTGTAAAATATGTTTTTTTTTCCTGTTGTCACTCATCTGTAAGTCAAAAAGTTTAATTGACTGTATGTTTTGTATTCTACGGTTTAGAATAACGTTCAGACAAGATTACGTTTGATGGGGAATCTCCCAAATATTTGTATTTAGAAATATTGAATCCTAGGGTGACCTTAGAGCATCCACTCACTAACAAAAGAGTTGGAAATATTTTGACCATACACAAGTTTAATGAAGCTAGGCTATCCTGTTACTGCTGGTATGTAAGCTCTATACATCCTGTGTGTAAAAATTGTGATGCCTCAGGCTACGCAGATATTACTTCAGGGAAAAAACAAAGAAAGACAGAGTCTCCTTCAGAATGTGGCAAACACAGCCTCTGTCTCCAGAGACTGCTGTTTCCAGTCAGAGTGAGAGTTTAAGGTGATTTTCTAGTTCCTGACAAACGGAATGTCTTCATAAAAATTATGATATTTGCTCTGTTAGATATAAATTAAATCTGTTTCCCATTATAGACTACTGCCCCTCCCAATGGTTATTCGCATTTAAGATAGAGGTCCAATAATCAGAGCCACATTTTGGCTTCAGGGAGGGAAATTGTGGGGATGTCAGAGACAGAGACTTATGGGGTTCAGGTAGCGACAATAATGCCCTGGCAAAGCCGACAAATCCAGATAGATGTAGTAATAAGCCAGATTCTAACAAACAATATATAGTTGTGTGTCAGTCTCAAGGGAAATCAATGGTGCACTGAAAGAGACGTTTCCCCTTTTTTAATTTAACTCATTTAACCTAAAATGTTGTAAATGAAAGATAAAATACTAAGAAAAAACACTAATAAATTGAATGAGGAGTGCTAACGTTTAAATAAGGTTTCTTTGCCATGAAAATGCATACTGACAAATTACTCAGCTAGTTATTTCAATTAATAAAAGAAATGATGGCGGCTTTATTTGCTCACTCAGGTTATCTTTGTCTGACATAAAGAAACATAGTTTAACATCTTCTGTGAAAAGAAAGCTAAACTAAAATACATCTGTCAAGGGAAAACAGGCGTGATTCTTGCAAATATTTTGCATTCAGCCTTAAATTGTTTGTAGTGAGTGTTGTGTAGAAACTACTTTGAGCATTATCCAACTATTATTCAGAGCGTTTTTTTTCTGCATATGATCCTTTATTATCCATAAATTTAAGTAGACTTATACATTAAACATTTTATTACTTGAAAGTACAAACATTGCACTGAAAAACCAAGGGAGAGAGACTGCATCCCATCTTTCCAGCAGCTGTGGGGTCAAAACTATAAAAGAGCACATGAAACACATGGGTACGGTACGTGAGGATCCTGGGTCTTTGATGCTTTTGTGCATTTTTTCTCTGTAAAAACAAATGGGGTGTCTCAGACAACTGGGTGTGTATGAGACATAAAGAGCCTCAAATACGCTAAGAGGAAGTTCAGTATGTTCTCCTGGTACTTTAATGTGTTTCAGTGTTTTTGTTGCTTTTCACTCTCATCTTTAATCCTTTTATTTCACAGCCACAACCCATGAAGATCCCCAGTGAGCTCTGGTTGCTTGGGATTATTGAGCTGACCACAACAAAGAGCAAACATCCCACATTTGTAAATGGGTTTCTGCCAGTTGGATAGGTTTTCTCAAACAAATGCGTAAGCAGTGGAAAACATGTCAGCTCCTTTAAGCCCCTAGAGCCAAAATTTCAATAGGAGCAACATTTGGCATCCACTAGAGTATTTTAAGAATTAAGTCTGTAAAATTTAGTTTTTGAAAAATATCAGTATAACACTGCCTTGCTTCCTTTTCCAAATTCTTCCCTTTAATTTTGTGTTGTGGAAATCAGCATGTTTATTTCTTTCAAAATCAAACAGATGTTTGAGATCAAGCCTTGGCGTGAGACTGAATCATTCAGAATCTAAAAAGAATGAAAAAAGTAAATATTTGTTTACTTTGGCTTTAGTTTATTTGTTGCTATCAATAAATATACATGCAATGAGTTTCTAATTATGTAGAACAGGTGCTGAAAAGTATTTGTAACTGAAAATATATTTAACAATATCATTAACCAAAAAAACAGGTTTACTTGAACCTATCATGGGCAGGTTTTTTATTTTACTTTTTTTACACATGGACCTTTTCTTTTTTAAGGGTGGAATGTTTATATAACATTCAAGATCAACTTAAGTTTGAATTTATAGGGACTTTTTTTTTTTTTTTTATACAGATGTTTTCTAACCCACACAGCATCACAATTTACACACAGGCTAAACTGTACGAAGTCCCACAGCACTTTTAATAGGATTTGCATTGAATTTAGTGGAAACCTAAAGACCCTCGGTCAAGAGCAACATCTCTGTATAACCTTTTTGGTTTTGAAGCTCCTTGAACAACCTGAAGCTCCAGTTTTCTATTGAAGAAAATCCTTCCTAGATCAGGATTTATCCTCAGTGTTCCATGTTTTGTGATCCTTTAAAATATTTAAAAAGGTTAGTTTATGGGAGGTTTTTTGTTGTTTTGACCCTTCTCTCACAAACTCTGGTTAGTGGGCTAAAGCCAGCATCATTAAAGGCCTTCATTTGAATCAACGATTAGCTTGTGTTCTCTGGCTCAGTGCAAGTGAATTTGTTATACTACATGGCTATACTACATGAATCTTTTTGTCTTAGTCACCATTAAGGGTCATAAATTAAATTCAAACCGACCATTTTTGTGCATGAAACTTCAGCAGTGGTGGCTCTTTGCAATAGCCTTTGCAAAAGCCAGTTTATAGTTTTATGAGAATATAAATACATGACAAAAAGGTCATAAAGACAAGATTTATGGTGAGTTGGTGCATTTAAATGCTGTTTTGTCCCCACTAATGTGCTTCCTCTATGTACTTTTTTGTCTGTTGCCATATTTCTTTTTCCAACTTATATCATTAGCCAAAAATTTGAATACTTTCCTAGGTTTAAGATTTTTATCTAATGAGAATTTATAAAATTTCACTTGGCAAGATGTTGAGAAACCTTGTGTGTTTTGTAGTCCTGGTAAAATTCTGCTTGGATGTTTTTTGTCTTAAGAAAAAAAAAACAGGAATAAGAAAATCTGGAGTTAAAAAAGAACAAACAAAAAAAAAACATCTCCCCTTCAGAGCTGAAGCTTATCCAATACTCTTCAGATTCTCCACACAAAAAAATAATAAAGTGAACAATTGACCGTGACAGCGAAATAACCCATGGAAATTATTGCTTTGCTCAAACTTATTGTCAAGAATCTAGCTAAGGAATCCATGTAACTGTAGGAAAAAATAACAATTGGTTCACATTTCGGGAAATTTGTTTGTAAAAAGGAATAGAATTGCAAAAAAATAAGTTTTGTGGTTGTTTTATTGCCACTTTATCTGTGTTAGACTGCAATACTATGCCGCCAACAAAGAAAAAAACATGCCCTACGTGCAGGAACTTGTACATATTTTGCAGCCACCATGTATTTTACTACAAACATTTTGTGGACACTTTCACAAACAACAGTTTCCCCCGCAGCTTTAATTACTTGTTACGGTTAGAATTAGGATCTTACACAGTGGATGATAAGGCTCTGTTTGAAAATATAACATGTCCCCTGTTGTGCTAGGTGTCTGAATTCTTTTTAAAAGCAAGAATGTATAGCTGGAGCCATAAATTTGATGCCTATAAGTTGTTAGCAACTGCACCACATACTGACTTCCCCTCTTAACTAATCATGAAGTTTCATGTAAAGAAATGTTTGAATGTTTTAATGTGTTCCAGAAAAACAGATATCAGAGAACAAAATGAAAAAACGAAAACCAGATTTGGGCACATAAAGTGAGATTTT
This sequence comes from Orestias chungarensis, assembly GCA_032876305.1. Classification (NCBI taxonomy): domain Eukaryota; kingdom Metazoa; phylum Chordata; class Actinopteri; order Cyprinodontiformes; family Cyprinodontidae; genus Orestias; species Orestias chungarensis. The sequence goes on from JAVLVB010000469.1 coordinate 545,316, forward strand.
TTTTTTTTTTTTCCTCTTACATTTATCCTCTCGCCTGCCTTTGACATATCTACTGTTCTAACACAAGCTTTTGATCCACTGCTAAGGCCTTCATAGCTTAAGTGAGATGATATTTCTCATGCAGACAATCTGATATTCATTGTAAACCAAATCCTCTCCCAAAGTTTTATCAATGTCTCTGTGTGCAGTAAAATAATGGAATCCTTGTTTAACTGATGAAAAAGTCCTGTGTGCTAAAAAAGATTGTAAATTTAAACAGAGGATTTTGTTTATTTTGGGTTTCAAAGGGACCATCAGATGAATTCGAAGTACGTCTCAGCATTTTGTTATTGGGAATTCCTGGTAATATTAATTCCAATTTGATCTTGCTTCATATTTAACATCTGATAAAAGATGACTTGAGATGATCTTTTGCTTTTTTTAGGAGCTCTATGCTGCAGTCTGTTATCTAACTATCATGGGTTTATTCCTCCATCTGCATTATTTTTATTCTTTTGAATAAAAAATAGTTATTTTATAACTTTAAGTACATTAAAAGTGAATTGTGTTATCTTTGACCGAATTGTATTACTGTAGTTTGTAATTATAGTATTATCTTCCGTCAAATGTAAATCAAACAGCATCAGGGAAGGTAATTACCTATCAAACATTTTTAACCCAAAGCTGAACAGTGCATTTGTCTGAGGAATAATGGAGAACAGCTCCTCTTCTTTAGGAAATATCCCTGCAGTCACTGGGAGGGATCAAGGTCAATTGAAAGCCTATACATTCTTTGTCACATCAGGTTGATCTGCTGAGAGTCTTTGGTGGCCTCCGTTACCTCAACTTTAGCTGCTTGTAAAGCTAACCTAACCCCTAAGATTTTACATCTCCCTGCAAAAGTGAATGCATTCCTGCTGACTTTAGGGATGATTCTGAAGCTCTGACTCGGGTTCCTCCATCTCAATCCTGGATTGCCGAGCTTCAACCTATGTTCCTATGGTGTTTGCCCCTTGCCTTCTGCTCCTTTGGGCAGCATCCTTCAACTTTGTTGTGCTGTGTTTTGTTGCTTGACTTTCCCGTTGTCTAATAGTGCATCTAGACTAAGGGCTATAATTAACTGTTTGATCTCTTAACCCAGTTTGACCTGAATTTTAAATGCAATCCAGGGCAGCTGGACTTAATACCAAATGTTGCAGTGGCATAATATGTTATTACACCCACTGCAAAACACTGCAATTAACAAAGTGGTAAATTTTGTTTGTTTGTCTATTTATTTTTACAGATTCTACCAGACATTTCCTAACAGTTAATCCAAAAATTACATCCCACCAAACCAAGGCTTTGGTCCCCTGAGGGCAAAGCTGAGCTAATAAGAAATGTTAACAGACAATGTCATAGAAAGGTGACACAAATAGCATCAGGACAGAGACTATTGCATCCACCCATGTCAGGTCAGGTTTCTTTTCAACAACTTTGCATTGACCTCCATATATTTTCTGTTCAGTTCTATAGCCAAGATCTGACCCTTATCTTAAACCTGGGCTTTGACCCAGCATTGTGTCTTTACAACCTGATATTTGTTAGAGAAAAATTGACCTTACAAGATTTGAAAAAAGCTAAAACACATTCACACACACTGCAGTCCCATTTGTTTGTTATGGCTACTGTTAGTCAAAGCTGACAAAGTCAGACACAGTCAGATACCTAATTGACTAGCACTGAACAGATAAATATGTAATTTTATCACTTAAGTAAAACAGTACTGCCTCAGCAGGAAATGTTTATCAAACCCTTTCATCAGAGGCAAAATCAGCTATACTGTCAGAGACTAAATAATGAAACATACATATCATATTTTGAGGAAATTATCATATTTCCAAAAGATGAAGTTCAAATAGTGGGAAATAAAGAGAGGGCTTGAAAGTGTGTCCTGGGTTCTCTAATCTTAATCAGTGATGCCTTTACTCCAGTTATCTTATAAACATAAAATTGGGACACTGGATTGACGAGAAAGGTCCTTGAACTTGTAACCTAAACGTTTACCATGGTTTTTCTTAAAGATAAGGTTCAGTCATGTTCTACCAGAGAGTTAAAACCAAAGCAGGGTTTGCGGAATAAACTTGTTTTATACATTTTTTTTTGTATGTACTTATTTAACAAGAATGGAATGACTTGAATTAATCTAACAAAATAGGTTTGCTTCCACTTGATGACAAAGCAGCACTTGGAAGGGGAAAAAAACAGGTCACTTCACTGACTTCTCTTGGTCAGCGCTCGAATTTGACTTGAGAGTTGGCCTTGGGTTTGACTGCCTGGTACTTACCAGTGAATGGAAGGTGAAAGGATTTCAAATTTGCCTCTTTTCACCATCTAATCTTTTGTTGCATTTTGTTACTCTTCTTGACTGAATGTTTCCTCATTAAGCGCGATGCATAAAGACCGGGGAACCTATTGACTGAGTGCGTGTTACTGTATGACTTTTGAGCAGGGGAAGCCAAACTAAACACTCGCATACACACTCACACAGAAACATGCAGGCACACAGGTTTTACAATCCCATTCACAAGATAAGACGTATTAGAAGCAGTGTAAATTAAATACAACAAAAATGGCATTAGATAAGGGAAAAAATATAATAGTTTTTTATTTCTGAATGACCTCTGGAAAAATGAACTCTTTAGAGATGAAAATTATACTCCCCCACATAACCCGTCTTAAAGGTATGAAGAAAGACTTCTCAAGCTAAAGGAAAAACTATTTAATATCCTTTTATCATTTCTCAAATTTAAGAAGTGCAAGCAAGCTCTTTAATCTTAATTTTGTGAGATTTAATTCAATATTGGAGCCAGGTCGACCTACAAGCTGAGAAAAAGGTGTCCCTGAACCCGACAGATAACTGAAACTGTTTTATTATTTTATCTTCAAGGCCTTGAAAACTGACTGGAAGCTGTATCACAGGGGAGCTGGGGTAGGCAGTGAAATCATGTGAACAGCACAAATCCTCGCCTGACAATCACCACTGCCCCCTTCTGGTCTCCACCTGTCTGCAGACAACCCTGCCATAGAACACATACCATGCAGCCTCATGGAAAACAGACTAATGAGGGTGAAGAAAAGGGCGCAGAGTGACAGAGTCAAAGTTAGTTGATGGTTCACACAAAAGGAGTACAAACGACAGGAATGCAACAAAATGCAGCTTTCTGAAAATGCTTCCAGTTTGTTTGCATTTGGGGGGTTTATATAGAGTTTGAGCAACAGTGCATAAATTGTCTGACCTCTCATAGAAACACGTTGCGTTGCTAGGCTGTGTGAGGCAGGCATGTTTGCTGATAAGAATGACAACAACAATTTAAATTCTGATTTCTCAACCGAGTTTGACCTGAATTTCTCTCCAGTTACACAGAAGGACAATTTAGCACACGATGACACCAGACCGAGATAGGAATGGCTGTGATGAAATGAGAAGTGGTGAAATGAGCAGGAAACTTTTGCAGACCAGACTAGGCTTGTTAATGTTCTGCAAACTTTGACAGGGAACTGTCAATAGTTCATTTAAGGACTGGCGGAAAAGTATATCATGAGACTTAGGAAGGGTTACAATCAGTCCTTAAACTCCTTGGTTTCTTGAAGGAAAGCAGATTAAAAGGAAATGCCTAAATTGTGTTAATTCAACTTGAAATTGTATTAACACAGCTAGACTTTAAAAAAATTAAATAAACACAATTTCATCAAATTACAACCAAACACTAGAATGTATTATGTTCAGACTATTTTTGATTGTCAAAAAGATGCTGTGAATAATTGGTGTTAAAGCTATTTTATATAATCTAAATGTTAGGGAAAACATTCGTGTTTTACTCTTATAGCCCCTCAATGTTTTGCAAATTCTTGGTTGCAAAAAATTTTTTGTGTGGAATCTGACTGACGATACTATTGCAAGTGGTGGCTGTTTGATTTTTTTGGTTATTGGTCCACTAGAAGGAAAAAGAGTTGCCCCAATTTTTAGCAGCTCTGGCCATCCTACCTATCACTGATCCCGTAAGCATGAGGCTGCTAGCACCACGTTTTACTTGCACAACTGAAAAAATGGCTCATTAACAGACCTCTGCCAGACGCTGAAGAGGTAGTTAATTAAACAGATTTATATATGTTGGAGCTGGGAAGAATTGTAGGATAGTAGCTCTCAAGGAGAGGAGTTGGAAAACCATGCTGTAAATGTTTGCTATGCCCGTTGGGGGCCACTGGAAAAATGCAGAAGGGGGTTTTCATGGCTGTTTTCCAACAATTGTTTTATCTTTTGTGACAAGCGATCGCATGTCACACCCCTTTTCACTGAACTCCATTGGCTTCTCTTAGCTAGACGCATCAAATTCAAATGACTAATGCTGGCATACAGAGTGTTTGATGGATCAGCGCCCATCTACCTCAACACCCTCTTAAAGCCTTATGTCACTGCCCGCCTGCTCCCTTCCTCCAAGGAGCGCCAACTAACGTGACCAAAGCCCAGTGTAGGTCAATCTAAACTCTTCTCATTTGCGGTTCCTCGCTGGTGGAACGACCTTACGTGGACTATCAGAGCATCAGATTCTCTTTCCACCTTCAAGAAATCCTGAAGACTCAGCTCTTCCCAGAGTATCTATTGCCCTGAAAGATCTAAAAGCACTTATTACCCGCCCTGATATTACTTAGCACTCAGTTTATTGTACTTGGGCCTTCTGTGTTTACGTAAGTACTGTAAATGAGTGCCATCATTAATGTTAAATCCTCTCCTAGCATATTACAGGTAAATTATGTTGTAGTTCAATGTTAAACCCTCTTTTTGTAAGTCGCTCTGGATAAAAGTGTTTGCTAAATTCAAAAATGTAAATGTAAATCTTTTAACTCCTCTATTAAGGGTAGATTGGTGCAAGAAATAATAATACATTTCCTGACAATAGTCTTGTATCCGACAAGAGTTTGTCTGGTTTATGCTCCTCTTACCCGGCCTGTCAGATTAGGTGGATGCTCATGTTTTTGTAGGTCTACAGTTGTATCATACTCCCTCTAGTAAGAAATTATGGATTAAACAGAGTTTTGTGATATTTCCAAAGTTTTGGATATTAGTTAATGTTCAATCATTGATCTCATGGTTACAATAAATGTATTCTTGGCTTGTTCATTGTGTTCTCTGCTTTTTATAAATGTGTTTTTCCATTAATGTTTGCTAGGAAGTTAAAGTCCCACTGTGGGAAATTTCAGTCTCCGCATTTTAACCCATCTCTGAACACCCATACGCGCACACACACACTAGAGGGACTATGAGCAATCATTGCCTGGAAACATTGGGCAGACCTATCCATAGCGCCCGGTTGAGGCAGAGGTGCCTTGCTCAAAGACACTTCAGTAATGTCTGGTATGAGGCTTGAACCTTTCGGCCACAAAGCTGGGTTCCCTTACCATTATATAAAAACCTCCCCCTTAATTGTTTAACTACATATATACTGGGATTTAATTACATACGAGCGTCCATTTATTAAACTAGATTTATTTTTATTGGGTACTGACAAAACTGGGCCAAAGAAAAATATCTATTTCAGATCTTCATTTGTAAAATTAGTAAGAAACAACTACTACTACAAAAATGACTTACAATTACTCCAATAAAATTAACTGAACTATAATGCAAATTATATATATATATATATATATATATATATATATATATATATATATATATATATATATATATATATATATATATATATATATATATATATATATATATATATATATATATATATATATA
>JAVLVB010000469.1:551182-575136 GCA_032876305.1 Orestias chungarensis
TACCCAAGGGATAAGAGTAGTTTTAGGATTAAATTCTGCAATTTTAATATCCCTGTGCAAGAAATGTTTTTAGTGCATACATTCTTTATTATTTTATTGTTGTTTTTAGTTGTTTTTTTGTTGTTTTTGTTTATTTTTGCATTAAATAAGGTTGAACTGAATACCACAGAAAAAGTGTAAAGAGAAATTTGTGCACATATGGGAGAATACAGTGTAAAAGCATGTCTCGGTACATGATTTACAAGATGTTGCTCTTGACACAGAGACAAAAACCATAACAATCGTCATTTACTTATCCACCTCTCTATACCTATGTATATCTTTTAGTCTTTAAAGGGTGATTTGCTAGGCAAACAACAAGGCAAATTTTCAGCTGGCGGCAGTTTAGACTGGCTAGTAAACCAAATCTGCAGACTATTTCACGTTGAAAGGAAGCCAAATTATCCAAACAAAAGAAAGCCAAAACAACATACATCTCCACACAGGAAGGCATCTGTTACGACTTAAAAGTGCAATCTTTATGTTGCGAGGAAACAGTGTGAACAGACGTGTCACTGTGCAGTCAAACCATTAAAATTTGATACCATTTCAAATATGGTAGAGTTGAGGAGAAGTGGTTGACAGCTTAAGCAATTAGGCAACATCGAAGAAGAAAAAGATCCAATATCCTTCATGTACAGTCTAGCTTGTTTGTTTAGTGTGTGTGTGTCTGTGCGTGCGTTCGTGCGTGTGCGTGTGTGTGTTTTTATTTTTATTTTTTATATGAGAGGAAGACTACTGAGTTCCTGGTGTACCATTTTAATTACAAAGCCCACAGTCTGAATTGAGTCTGTAAATGATGTTATTAGATCAGAAAAGTAGATACTAAATGAAGAGTTGTAGTTTGTATTTATTTCAGCAATTCAATTTTAGTTTGCTGTCAAATCCAGAATTTTTGGCACTTTTTTTCACGATGTTAAGTCTTCTAATTGAAAGATGATCCAGAAGAATGTCTGTTGTATCGAGACGTCATACAGAGTTACCCTGAAACTGTGGTACATGTTTGGAATACGACCAATCTCAGTGATTATAACAAACAAACAAAATATATCAGATTTTTAGCAGAGTTGAGACAAAATGAAAAAGTAACAGGTTAAAATTGGTCAGGTGGATTGGTCAATTTCCTTTCATATTAGCTTGATAATTAGTGTACAGGGCTTTGTAAATGTTTTTCAGAACATTTATTCCTTTTCACCAATTGCTCACATAACAAACATAAGTATTGTGCTTCATTGAGATTTGTTTTTGATAGAGCAACACAAAGTACTTCATAGTTGTAAAGCGGAATAAATATGACTTTTGTCAGGATCCATGTTTTGGTTTTGGTTCTGTTTCTTCCTGTGTGTGAATGTGTGTCTTCACTCATTATCATTTACAGCTGTTTCCAATCATCCGGTTATCTCCTCCACTGCTCCACCTCCTGCTTCACAGTATTTAAGCCCTTCTCATTCATTCACTCACCACTGGATCGTCTGTTGTCCTTCTCTTATGACCGTCCTGATGTTCACCCTGAGGTTCTTCCCGTAGCTTTCTTGCCGCCTTCTCGTCTCGCTCCAGAGTTTTTCGCCCCACATCTCCTGTAAGTCTCTTGCTCGCTAAGTTCTCTGTCCTGGCTCTTCATTTTGGTTAGCTCCCCTGGTCTCATCCCATGTTTCTCTGTTTGGTTTCAGTTTCGCGTCTTTATCCTGTAGTCTCCGGCTTCTTGTGCTTCCCCTCTCGTTTTGTAGTTATTAGTATTATTGTCTCAGTTTATTTCCTCCCTTCCTGTATTCATTAGTTGTGTTTGTTCATTGTTGTTGTTGTGTTTGTTAGTTTTTCCCGCGTCTCGTTCGCGCGTGTGTTTATTTAAATTTGTTATTTCCGCGTTCCGTTTCTGCGCTCTGTTAATTACGTTCCGTTTCCGCCAAGCTCTAGTTCTTCTGTATTGTTTCATGTTTATGTTCATAAATCATCCTCTACAATAAATTATTATTCACTCAATTTCACCTCTGCTCGAGTCATTTAAATGTTTCCTTTTGGCTTTCACAGTTTTAACATGTTTTAAAAGTCTGCCATGTGTTTTTATTCAGCACCCCCTGAGTAAATCTTTACAATTTTAAAAGAACCACTCGAAAGTCAGCTGCAAGGCCTTAGGGCATCTCTCCACAGCTGAGACAGAAATTCGCCAATCATGTTTGATTAATAGCTCCAGTTAAAGTTGTAGAAGACCATATCTAATTTTGTGTTGCAGATATTCTCAATTAGATTCAAGTTTGGGCTTGGACTGGATCATTTATAAATATGCTCGATCACAACCATTATATTAGTTATGGATAAACATTTTATGACTGCTTTGTAAGGATTTTACACAATTTTGAGAAATTAACTCAAAGTATTTTCTGATACTCACACTTGGCAGTTTAGTTCAGCTCGATTTTGCCAGATGAAGTTGTAACAGAATATGCCCTGAATACTGTTAAATGATTTTTTTGACAGCTTTTGGATTTCCCATTTGAAAAAAACTAAACAAAAAACAAAGTAGAAAACAGTATTAACATGCTGCAATTTGTGATCAAAGAACAACTTACCCGTGGCAACCAGGGAATGGTACACTGTTGTGCCGCAAACCAAGCATAGTTGAAGACATGATTATGTGTTAAATTTGCAAAATGAATAAAAATGCAGAATGAGAGCCTTTTTTGCAGCATCAATTTCATCTATGCCTTTCACTAAAAGGGATCGTAAAATCTTGTCCCATCTCCAGAGCTTTAGGTAACATTAATGCTATAGTTTCCTCTAACCAAACTCTTCCATAATCTTGTAAAATCGGACTAGGATCTCAACAGAATGCTGGTGCTACAAAACATTTTTGCCCATTGGTATTGTGTGCTTTTGTTAGTGTACAGTATTAGTTTTTTATCACATATAGTCCATTACATTGCTTATGCCAAACTGTACACTAGACTTGTAATGTAGAGTGCACAACTAACAGCTGTCTTTTCAACAGTGTCTTCCACCTCGGCTGTGAATCTCTTAACTCTTTCTGTGAACAATGTCTGATCTGACAGCTTCACACTTTTCCACAACCTTCACTGCCTTCTTTGCTGGATTATAGAGACTTCATAAAGTTAAGTACTCTTTCCAGATGTCATGATTCAGAACAGGTCGGAACAGCGTAAGAGAAAAGGAAGTCCGTGAAAGTTTTAAGACACTGGGTGGGTCTGGGAATGAGAAACATTAACACTGAACAGGAGGGAAATGTTTGAATTCCAGCGAAACCCAGAAGAAAGCAGTAGCTGCTGTAATGGCAGTAAGTCAGCTCATAAATCAGCTGACCACCTGTTGACAGTCTTCCTTAGTAAAAACAACTGTAGACAACTGGAAACCATCTGGTCCATGTCAGAATGCCATTGCAGGTGTCATGGCAGCAGGCACAAGAAGGAAGTTAAGAGCCATGGTGGGAAACTGATCTGGCGGCGTAGGACTAATCAGCACAGCATGAGGAAGCCCTGCTTCCAATTAAAAAGATCCTTCACAGCTCGTATAATCGCTAATTTATGTTGTGTGTCGTCTGTATTTGTGTGCCGCCAGTTTCCCGTTCCAACAGGTGTAACGGATTCTCACATTTTAAACAAATGGAAAACAGAGCTTTAAGGCCAGAGTTTGTTTTTCCCGACTAGACACTGATCATGATTGGAATCCAATTGGTCCTTAGCATACTCCTTTTATTCTAATCTCTACATTGGTGGACATAAGGGGGTGAACTGTTATAATTAAGGGTGAAAACAAAACTCCAAAAGCAGAGTGAACTTCCTCTTAAGTCGAAATTTGCAGAGTGAAATAGAAAGTGATTTTAAATTACTGAAACTATAATTTTTGGAGTGACTTAATAGGTGTAATGAGTGAGAAAGCTGCATGATTAGGCTGCAAAACTTAAGGAAGAAAGTTTCAAAGAAGCATGGAATCTTGTGTGTATGTGTCGTTTTGGGCAGGCTTGGCATGTGTGTAAGAGAATTGAAGCCAACATTTTCTGCGGGCCAAGATGAGGAAAACCGGGATAAGAGCCTCTTCAAAGAGCATTGTTTTTTTTTAAAAAGCCAGTGTTTTCATCACGTCCAACACAATAAGTAGGAGAAAGATTGTGATTGAGAAGACTGAGGGTGGAAAGAGGGTGGTGGTGGTGGGGGGTGATCTTGTTGAAACTTGGACAGAGCATGATCCTTTCCCTTAGAAACAGGTTTTACCTAACGTTAGACAATAGTGTCCATCCGGACCTTGATCCCCACTTCGCGGTCCCTGGATTCCTGTTTCCACTTGTCTGCTTTGACAAGTTTCTTTCTTCTTGTCTCATTTTACTGCATCTGGAGCCTTTGACCAAACGTATTCTCCTCTAAATGGGCTAATTGTGTTCAGTTGACTTCCTTGGATGCAAAAAGGCCTTACAAGTTAATCACCCAGGAAAGCCTCTTAGTGACAGCTATGCCTTAATTGCATACCAAACTGTGCACATCAATTTGGATGCAGCACATCCAGATTCCATCTGCTTGAGAATTGGAGTTTGTGCTGAAATCTTTTTGGGAAAAGAAACTCACACATGCAAAAGATCCAATTTGCAGTGATTAGTTATGTTAAGTTGAATTAACATGACTGCAAGCCTAATCATATTGAACTCTTTTCTAAAAATTTGATTCTGTTACATAAACTCTCCTTGCAAAGAATTAAAACAGAATCTGGCTTTGATTTTTAATCTAGGACTTAATTTACTGTTTGCAAAGTAGATACAAGCTGCCTGGTTTTGCTTGGCTGAACATATTAATATTTCATGTCAATAATTTCGGTTCTTTGATTTTAAAATTAAGACAAAGCAAAATCAAGTTGTCAAAGCTTTCAATGAATTATGAAAATGTCTCTATCATGAAGTAATAAAATAGCTAGGAGACACAAGGAGGAGCTTTTTCCTTGTGCATTAGCCAGTTTAAAGTAAGCATGTGTAATTGCTTCAATAAAGGATTCTCCATTCATCTGCCCTGTCTTCCGTCATAGAAACAGGGCTGAAGTTATATCCATGAATCTATCTACCCAATGACACATTACAGCTCATTCTGGGGAACCACAAAGTGTTACCAGATCCAAGACTTTTTGCAGAAGCACAGCTTCTTAATCGAGATATGACAAAGCTCATAGGCCTTTCTATAGAGTCCAACTCTTGTCAGGTTCAGTCTTTTCAGTGTGCTTGGTAGGTTGGCCACAGGGGCCACTCGAGCCACATCCAGGTGCACCTGATCCCAGGTGCACCTGATCCCAGGTGCACCTGATCCCAGGTGCACCTCATCACAAGTGACGACTCCTGGAGGGTTAAAGGGAGCGGTGGACTCACTTCTCGTCGCCTGAGTATTAGTTACCCTGGGTAAGGTACAGCTCTGAGACAGCCTTCTCGTAGTTAGAGCTTAGATTTCAAATCTCAGTTTATGTCTCTAGTCTTTGCTGTAGTTTTATCGTCTCTAGTTGCCTGTTCTGTTATTTTGATACTTTAATTATTGTTACTTTGTCTTAGTCCCTTTCGCCACTCACATCGCTTCCTGTGCTCTCCTTTTCTCCAGGTCATCACCGAGTCAGCATACTCACTCAACAGATGGTTCTCCGGTCAACTCGGTCATCTGGTTTCACCGCTCCTTCCTCCAGCTCGGTCTGCTCGCTCTCCTTCATCCTCTCTCCGCCGCACACAACCCCTTGGACAAACAACCCAAGAATCACTGAAAGACTACCACTCATCCTTCTGGCTAACTTCAAGTAAGATCGTTCCTGTTCATCCTTCTCATCCATTCCTTGTACAAGACTCCAACTCTGCTTACCTCACAGTGTCCCCGGTTTCCCACGTCGTCCTCTGTTTCTCCAAGTACCTTCGTCTCTGGTTCCCGCATCTACGTCCTCGTCTCTGGTTCCCATTGCCGCCGTTTCCTTTCAACTGTTCATTTTCCCGGATCCAAGATCACATCATCCTTTATAATAAATTATTATTATTATACTCCTGAGAGTTCTCTGGTTTATGTGGGTCCGCAGACTAAACGTTATGACACTTATGGAGATAGCTAATTTCTGGCCATCAAATCTAGACGTGTTTTGCCTTGTGTTCACCATGATAGACTGGGGCAAATTTTAGGTTGTACTGATTTCTTATGATAAGTTATGACCCAATCATATAATTTTTATGCTGATAATGCACCTTATTGTAAGCTCTAAAAGTTAAGTCAGGATTTAGGCTTTTTCAATTGAAAAAGCAACTTTTACTTGTATTGAATATTCCTTTATTCAAACTATACTAGTGTTGTGTCATGTTAAAAACTAAAAGGAGGACCAGTGTGACAATAAAACGGGAATGCAGCAGTTTAGGGTGGGATGGATTTTTTTTCACAAGCAATGTGACCATTCCCTGCACTCCCATCTTGCCTGCTTGCTCCATGCTGGGTTGTAACAGTTTATCCAGGAGAGCAGGGGTGAAAGCACTAACCTTTTCCACACAACTATAACTCCACACCATGACATCAAACCAAGATTGCTTCAGGGTCCCTCAGTGCTCGCTGTGAAAATGTCAGACATGCTCTTTTCATCTGTGAGAAATCCTATCTGATTTACTCTACCCCCTCTTCCTCTACTGAGGCGCCTGTTTGTACAGGACCATGTTTCATTTGAATATCAAAGCCAGTGAGGAGGTGGCCAGACATTTTAAATGACATTTTTTGTGGGGGCTTCTCTAGAGGAATGCGACTGCTTAAAGTGTCCCGCACTGATTGGAGATCTGATCAGTCCTACAAAGCCGCCATTGTGGTGCGAGAGGGACAATAATCTCTATTTACTCACTCTCTGCACCACGGATGAAATAAAGACAAATGTCCTTCTGCATCCCGGGTTGCAACTTTTTGGGCCTCTCAGCCTGTATAACACTTTTAAAAAATTGCTCACATGTTTGCATCGGAAAGTAAAGAACCCTGATGGTGAACATGTTCTCATTAAACTCGCTACCACGCAGCACAAATCTTTTACAGCTATTTCTCAGATTCTATATCTGGTTTAAATCTGCTCAAAAGAGAACTTTGTTTTGCTTTTAAAAATAAAATAATTTTTTTTTCTCTATTTTCTTCATGGAATGTGGATTTTCTTAAAACTCAATAAATTAGCGGCACACAACTGTAAGCAGTTATCTGCAGGTTGTTATTACAGTGCAATATTTATTATGCAGTGCAAATATGGGTGGTACAATCATGCAGTTCCAAAATAATAAAAATTCACTTTTCCAGTCATACTATGAGAAGTTTACTTCAATTGGCTTTGAGCCTTAAGGGGAGTTTTATATTTGCACATATCTGCTAATTAACCTACTTCTATAGATTTTATTTTTAAATACAGACAGGAGTTTGTAAGGTTCATAATAGAAAATTTTATTGGATAACTAAAGAACCTACAAATGTTGGGCGGAAGCACAGGAAGAAAATGAGAAAACACAGCATTATAGAGTTAGTAAAGGACATTCACGGAAGGACCTAGTGGAGAACAATCAAGAAGTCAGATAGCTGTAAAAACTGAGGAAAATAAAGAATAATATGATTGGTTGGGTTGGTTTTAAATGCAATAGACATGGGAGATAGACAGAAACCTGGAAAGAAAGAAAAATGGGAAATAAGAGCACTGGCAAGTAAAAAGTGTCAAGAGAACACCATCCAGAAGTATTTTTAAATGTTTCAACAAATTCTTAATTGGATTTAGACCAGAACATTTTTTCAGTGTCTCTACTCCGGTTTAACTTCTTTCATACCCTACACCAGGATTCGTATTTGAAGCAGCCGGCATTTATCTATGTCTACTTTCCCATAATTTCAAATGTTTCCCTGTCCCTGGTTCCTACTGCATAATGACACAATCACCATGATTTACCATAAAACATGCAGCGTTCACAGTGATATGCAGTGATCATTTTTGACCATATATAGAAAGTTACATGTAGGGCAAAAGTGTGATGGGAGCAATTATGTTCAACACAACTTTATGTCGATCTGTCACAAAGCAAAATGTATTTTTAAATTTTAAACTTTGTAGTTTTAGTAGGACGTATTGTGAATAGGCTCAATGGTGATGGACACAGTAACCAAAATAACCACAATGAGTAAAACTGTATTTCCTCTCTAAGCATAAACACCAGGAATATTTACTTATATTATGTCTTTATGCAAGTACACTGCACAGTTAGTGTAAATTTCAAGAAAGTTTAATCTGAACTGGAAACCGATAGAGTTAGAAAAGAGCATTAGGTTAAAGATAATAGTCACAAGTTTCTACAAGCCAACACCATTATCCCGAAAATGGTTTAAAACCTGTTTGTACATCTACTGAAAATCAAAGCTGAACAGACAAACAGCAGTGACAACGGAAGAGTCATTTGACCTGCCAATGAATGCTGATTGCACTATTTCCCACTGAAGACAAAGGATAACTTTAGTGGGTGTTAGTGGTTTGTTTGTCCAGTGTGAACAGGGGCTTAGCAGAAGAATACGCAAAATTTCACAAAGCTTTTAGAGGTCTTAGTGACAAACGATGGGGTATTCTGTATCCTAAGAGCTTAAGGCAAAACAAAGGAAATATCAGATTTCAAACATCTGTGCAGTTTGTTCATGTTAAGACCTCTTCCAAAAACGTTTGACTGAAATTATTTATTTATTAAACAATTAGTAGGAAATAGATTTTTTTGACTATGTAAATTGTATCTTTTTTTCCCTTGAGCTAACGATCTGTCCTTTGACTGTGCTGACGCATTCGTCTTAGGGCTCAAATGCACTAACTATATACTTGGAAAGGCGGAACTTGGATCTGGAAATATGTCACACCCAACTTAAGAGCTACAGTTCAGAGAACTTGTAGGATTTTCTGATTTGTTGTATTCAGTAACCAGACTAACATTAAATAAACTCCGCACAGTCACAGTGTCTTTCTATGCATTTAATTAATTTAAACACACTTGAAACTGTTTCATTCTAATATAAAATCAGAGATGCATTTCCTGTAGCTACTTTTTGCTCTTATTCATGTCCCATATAGGATTGGTTGCTGAGAAATGTCCTGCCTTGTCGTGTTTACAATGTATTCCAGTGGATTTTTACAACCTTTAGCTTTGACCCTTTAATCATAAGTAAGCCTTTAAAATAACTAAAAGAGCTCACAGAATTTACTTTTGTAGGATAATTTGAATTATAGTTTGTTCATCTTGATGACATCTAAGAATAATGACTCCCATAGTTGGTACTCTACCTTTACAGAGACATTTTTTTATTGATCTCTAGTCCATACCATTGTAACTCCAAGGTCTGTGGAACCTATTTAAAGGTTTTAGCATAAGAAAAATTATGAAAACACTTATTTGATGATTTATTGGATTTGACTCCCTTTCTGTATGAAACTTAAAACATTTTTAATGATTCTGCATTTCTCTTTTTGATGTCAGGAAGAACAGAGCAGAATAGAGGAGAGATGTCTAGCAGAGAAGACATGTCTCTTTATTGATTAATTAAACTACTGGCGAAACATCAAATCAAAGGAAGACAGTTTATTTCAAGAACACTTGTCTAGAGGAAAATGATGCCACATCTTCCCAAAGTACAGAACTGCCATCTGTTGTTGTTGTTGTTATATTTTTTTATGATACATGAACTGGTTAGGATATTAACAACAAAAAAAAAAAAAATTCTATTAAATGAAAAGTAAAATCCAAAAAGGAATCCATCCAATTATCAGACCCTTCAGGATTCGTTTTGTTACAAAAAAAAAAAAAAAAACCTGCACAAATGAGGTACACTTTTCATGAAGTAGAAACTCAAGTTGTCATTATGTTTTTGAATAAAAAAAGTAATATTAATAGTATTATTTTAAAAGCAACAATGGTAGAGTTAGCTATGCAAAAAAATTAAAAAATAGTATATATGGTTACTCCTCAAAAATCCATACAATCCTGAACAAGACAATTATTTTCTTGCTTTCAGCAAGTGAAATTCAAAATTATGGCTTCAAGCAAACGGAGTTTGCCTGCAATTTTTCCACGATCTCTGGTGAATAGAGGTGGTTTTGTTTAAGATATTCAAAACACAGTTGCAAAAGAAAATACCAGTCAGTAAAGAAAAAACGTTCTATTTAGCTTGATAGTTTATTTGCCCCTATTCTTTACGTGTAAAACACACAGACAAAATGACTTTTGTCTCTATAATTTAGTGCTGCATCATGCTAATTGGGTTGGAGGTCTATCATTATGGCCCATTTTGCCCAAACAGTAAGGACATGTATTTTTATAACTTTCTGCGATCCTATGTTGTAACATCCCAAATGTGTCTGCATTCACATGTGCGCCCAGTTTTAGATACGATCTAAGATGTACGATAATAGTTTAGTCCTCTGAAGTTTGGAAATATTTAGAAAATCTAAAATTGTGAGATGTTTACATCCATAGTTTGCTTTCTTCTTCTCCTGCTTGTTTGTCACATGTAACACCCACCAACTGTTTATAATATGAACAGTTTCCCACAGTGTGTACATCACTAAAGATCATTGCGTGCTAGCCGGCATTCATGTCTGTGTTTGTAATAACAGCTGAACCAGACTTGACATTAAATTATTGCTGCTTGGCACTTCCAGTGGTCAAACCTCCACAGGGTACCATAGTTTCAAAAGGTTTCAACCACGTTCTGAAAGCACTGTAATTTATTTCGAGAAAAACCTGTCCTTCACACGCATATGTGCAGCTGCAGGCCAGCTTTAGATTCCCTAAAAGCCTTCCTCTTTTCATAAAGATAAAGACATAAGATAAAGTCAGAAACATTGCAAACAAAAACACTGAAACGGGATAACGGCATAGTGTTCTCATGATAACACTATCAAACATCAGAAACCTTATCTCCTACTTAATCTGTGTTTGGAGAGTTTACCTGTATCTGGAAGTTTCTGCATTAAAGCCCCGGCATGTTCTGACAATGGTCCTGTAGGTTCCTCTCAAACTTTCATCTGATGCAGGGCATGAGAAGAAGAATGGAGACTGAGCCTATCTCTCTGCTTCTGAAGAAAAGTAACACAAGGATGAAAGTATTCAAGGATCATGTGGCTACTAGTATACATATATTAATACACTCTGAAAAGACTTAAACTGCAGAATTGTTTTGCCTGAAATATGTTACACTCATGACACTTAAAAATGTTCCTGCCATGATTATTTAAATTATATGAATGATCTGTTCATACAGGAATGTTCCAAACTGGAAAAAATTAAACGGACGCCAGTGAAGGTAGGAATTACGACCAGGAAAGCAAGAGGTATAACTAGCCAATGTTAGATTCAACCTTTATATGGCTGCTGTGCAGAAAATGTGTTGCTGACTTCACATAAAGATCATCTTTGTCAAATGTCTAAACTTCAAAATCTGTTAAATTATAAATCACTTAATTCTTTAAAGAAATACTCATGCAAATGTAACAGATGTAAAGCTGTATAAAATAAAATACTTACAATATACACTGAAATAATGTAAAGAAATACAATTTCCTAGTATTCAGTAAATGCTTAACAAAACGACTATAGCAAGGGCTTTCCTTCTGACATAGATGAAGTAAACGCTGGAACATTTGATTGGACACAAATTGCCATTTACTATTGATTTATAATAGATGTATGATTTATGTGTACCACTATACTCGTAATTTTCCTTTAAAGAAATGATATGTAGTTTTTTTTTATTAATAAGTAATGTTAACAGCAAATATTGAACAAACAGAAACAAATGCTTACAAATTATTAAGATAGGATGGCCTCATATTTAATACTATTTTACAGAACAGTATATAAAATGTTTTAGCTTTCAGGCAAATGCTAGATGGTTTTAAAGCTTCCACTTGAGTCCCCTTCTTATAACCGTTAAACCCTAACAAAAAAGGTGTGGTGCTTGGGAAATAAGGAGAAATATAGGTTAACGCCTCTTTAGTCAATAAAATGAGTTTAAAAGAGAGTTAAGGGAGTCCAACTATCTATTTTAGTAGCTTGAAATGTAACAAATAATAGTTATTAGCAGGTATAATGATATTATGGACAGAAATAATTACACTTTATGACATCAAAAGGCAAATGTGAAAACAAGCACCTAGGAATGACAGAAATATTTATTTGAAAATTAACAGGGGGAAAAAATGTATAAGAAAGAAAAGTCCTCACTACATTTACCAATGTATGCTAACTAATGTTTATACAAATTTAGGCCTATACATCCTTTATTCTTTTTTTTAAATGACGTCTATTAAAGAATACATGACAAAAAGGCAACAGAACAAAACAAAAAACTTCTCAAATGATCTAAGAAGGATATAAAAATAGCTTTTATGGATGTAAATCTGTTCCATCAGATTTTGTAATTTATAACCCTTTAAGTTTCAAGCAGCAACATTTTTGCACTGAATTAAAGTATGTTAATTTTTTCCCCATCTAGATTTATTTAGCAAACAAACAAAAAGCAACACGTACGTCCCCGTTTATAGGGATTTTTCACCAGAGGTGTCGCTGTTTTTAATATCGCGAGATCTTTCAGTCTGAAGAAGGAGGAAAGGGGGAAGGTCGAGACTTAAACATGGCAGCCCGCAGTGTACTAAGGTCTGTTTGGACGTCGTTCGCGGGTTTCAAACAGGCTTTTACAGCGACCGGCGTCAGTCTGCTGCAGAGGGTTAATGTCCCCACGATATCTGCTGGTAACATCCAAACCAGAGGGGTTCGTCAAGGTGAGCTTTGGTCAAGAATGTCGCTGTTGTAGCATAAAGCGCGCCGGTAACTGAGAGAATATGGGTTTAGCCTCACTTTATCACCTATGCTTAAATGTTAGACGAGCACGGTTGAACCAGCCATCGGTATCTTTACCACTACGGGTAGGTTTCAAATCCTGCGACAGAGTAAAAGTGGTATCTTCCTAAAGCAATCTAATATATATATTATATATTATAAAGCATGAAGTGCTTAATAGTTCCGTCAAGGCTTCTTAAAGGTGCCCCTTCTTCTACCACTGAACTTAATGTTTTAATTATTCTACATATAACTCTGATTATCATTGTTTTTTATAGTCCATAAATCATACATTTACAAATAGCAAAATTGTGAGAAATAAAGGCTTAAATATTTCGTTCTGTGTGTAATGAAGCAAATAGTTTTAGGTACGAATAATAAAAACTATGGCACTTCTTAAAGTGACTTTTATTTTATTTTTAACATACAAACATTGCATGAGCTGGATCTATTCTGTAACAATATTTTTCTTTGTATACATATTGATTTTTGTTTTCTTCAGACAAGCAATCCTTTGAGGCAAAACAAACGTCTGTTAAAGCTACATGTTAATGATGTTTTATGGGAACGGTTTCACTGCATCGTTGGTTGGTCCTGTATGTGTGCTTGTATAATTCAGAGTTTCCTTTTAGGAATATTTAGATGGTTTATGACCGTGTAATGTCTACTTTGCAGTGGTGGAAAAGAGAGATGGCAAAACAACAACCGTGAGTAAACATCAGCTTTTACCTCAAACAATTAGACAATTTTATTACAGATTTGTTTTTATTGTTGTAATTGCGGTATATTGAAAGTATATTTATATTGTTTTTAAAGAAATTATTTTTATTCCACATTATTGCAAAGCTATCACATTTGATGTTCTATGTTTGTGTTTTTCTTGCTAGATTGAGGGACAAGTACTTGAAATACCTGTTGGACCACAGCCTCCAAATCCCACAGCAAAGTGTCCCATCTACAGATGGAATCTGCAGCATAAATACAACTACACTGTAAATGCTTCGGAGATGCTCCCAGAATAATCCAGCAAGTTATCATCGATGCCTCGTGAATGTGAGGTCCCTCATTGTCTCTGTTTGTATCTACTCTCCTAGGATGTCTTGTTGCTCAGTCAGTTCATCAGGTCAGACGGAGGGATGCTGCCCAGACGGATAACTGGTCTCTGTCTAGAGGAACATCGCAAGATTTCCATCTGTGTGCAGATGGCCCACAGAGGAGGTGGGTGTTTAGCTGGATAAGGCAAGCCTTGCAACAAGAGAGGTCTTCTTTGGTTTCTAGGTTCTGTTTGCTGTTATTTGATAAATCGTGGGAGCTGATTAGGTTTCTATACAGGTTATTAGAAGTGCAGTTCTATCCACTTGTGGGGTAAAAAAACAAGTTTATTCCACCTCATGGCGAACTACTAAGTCGCATAAAAACATGGAAAAAAGGTGAAAATTGGAATAGTTGTGGAACAAGTTGCATCTGAATAATAAAAAATACTAATAGAAATGTAGACCCAACAGGACAAAAGTGAAACGGTTGATATCTGATATGTAATAAAATGGTGTACACAAGTATTTTTTTCCCCAGACAGAATGTTTACTAATGTATATGAATGTAACTATTGCAAAATAGATATTTTATGTGACTGTGTTTCATTTCCTGCAATAAAACTGCGAAATGAGCAAAGACCTAAAGCTAAATATTCAACTTCTAAAAATTATTGGAACCCTCCCACCACAAAACTCCTCCCTCAGTCCAGGGTAGGTGCCAAACATACTATCTACTTAGCAGGACTGCTTCAGGGAGAAATGTTATGATTTGGCTCCTTAAGTGATAAACAATCTTTGCATTGTATGGTGCAATAAAAACTTACTGTGGCCCCTGTATTAGAAACAAACCTTTTTAAATGTAGATGAAAATGTTAGTTACCCTTAGATGTAGTAATATTTTTTTTTTCCATCCGCTTTAGACTATTCTAGGTTAAGAAAGCAGACCAACTCCAAGTTGTTTTTTGTAGCGTATCCTTGCAGACTGGAACCATATAATCAGCTGTGTGATATCCACATTGATAGACCTAACAATTTCTGTTAACATGTCACTTTAACCCTGGGACTAACAACAATGCTTGCAGCAGTACAGACCTTTAATGCATTTATATATGATGCTTAGGATGCTGAAATGGGCGGCTTGGGAATGATATGGTCGCAGAATTAGATTTTGTGTGCCGGTCTTTAAAAAAAAAAAAAAAAAATTTTTTTATGGTTCATTCTGTTTATAACCAGATTTTAAAGTTCTTAGTTTGGTAAAATTGAACAGAACGTTCAACTTTGACAGTTGGAAGAAAAAAAATATCTTCTAGATCCAATACTACGGTGTATATCTATCTGAATGTAACTGTATATTACTAGAATATTTAAACAATTTACATCTGTAGGCTATTTTTTGGTTCCAAGTGCTCATTTAAAGTCCGGGAATCCTAATTTAATTTTGCATTGAAACCCTGGAACCAATACATTGTCATTTTTTTGTTTGTGTCTTCAAGGTCTGCTCCCTGATCACAAACCCAAACTTCCAGAGGGACACGTCCCAAAGAGGCCCAAACCACAGCTTAACAGGTGCGGCTTTGCATCTGGGGCAGCTTTGTGTGTTTCCTCCGTTATCTGGATACATTCTTAGCGGGTGCAATGTTACCCAAACAATCTTTTGCACCTGTGTTTGGTTTACAGGTACTTGACGCGCTGGTCCGTCAACTCTGTGAAACCCATCTATAAAAGGGGACTCAAGTGGTGCAAGAAACGCATGGATGTAGGTCACCCGGCGCTGAAAAACAACGTGCGATATGGTGTGAAGCCGCTTTACATAAAGCACTAAAGGACGGATCTGCTGGAGAAGGATGGGACTGTAGTTTTTATTTCAATGCTACCCAGAACTTATGTCTTAAAGGTGTTGAAGAAGACTGTCTGAAGCATGGATTTGGTTAATTGATCTGCATCACGAATTATGAGTCATTGTGTTGCCCCGCCCAGAATCCTCTTTTCTGCCTGTCAAGGCGTCAAACGACCGGGGTCTGTGTTACACTTTACGTGTAGGTGGTATGTTTGCAGTGTAAACTCAACAAAAACCAGATGTTTCAATAAAATTTCAACGTTTATTCTTCCTCTCACTGTGAGTTTACTTTGTAAGAATAGCTTTCGTAAAAGAGAAAAAAGGCTTGGTCTTACTGGATGCTAGTTACTTTTAAGACAAAAATCAGTGCAGTTCAGATAGAACTTCAGCCAAAAATGTGCATGTTTTGTTTTTTTCTTTTTACAGCATGAAAGGAAGGTCCAGGTTTTTCAGCCCGTTGCCGATGTAGATATAACCATGCTGTGGCGTCGTTGGCACATGGTAGAAAGTGAGTCCAAGCCACAGGAGGCTCCGCAGCACGCACACTCTGCTGGCACACTCAAACTGGAGACTCCAGGATCCTTAAACACAAACACAGCGGGTCTGTAAACAGTTGGCATTAAATCACAGGAAGTTGCTACATCCTGCTCTCCGCGTTGAAGTAAAGCCTGCTGTATTCTTTGGGAACACCAACTTGTTCGCATGCGAGAAACTGCCAAGGGATACACTAATAAATCACGCCTTTGTGCTTTTTGATGTTTACCGTCTAGCCCGTTTCTCAGCGTGTCTGGATGCGCCATCAACACGAGGGTCATGGGAGTTAAGCGAGAGCTGGATTGGCTACTATGAAAACATTTGATTACGAAAAAGGGAGGCAATTCTGACAAACAAACCACAAGCATTTTTTCCCCCCAACACTTGGTTTTGGACTTGTCTCATATGATGCAAGTCGAAGTAAAAAAAAAAAATGCCACAGGTGCTTTTGTTATGTAAGATGCAGCTCATAACTTAGAAAAGGTTAAACTGTGAAAAGACGGGGTGCCACAATCTTGGGAGGAGCTTGGACTTTGATGCAGATAAGCTGGTTTCCCCAATATTGAGGGGAACGTTTCTAAATATGCACCGCTTATTGTTTACTGTGAGAACTCTCAAATGTGTTTCAGCCAGGGTTGCAGTGGTGCAGCTGCGTGCCGTTTGCTGCAGTGACAACACGGCTCGCATAAACAAAGGCACATGTGGACGCTCTCTCGGAGCGGACATCTGCTAAGTGTTTGCTCGTGGGTGCAAAAAATTTCTTTCAGCCCTCAGACATGCACATAGCTTTACGCCCAAGGCCCTCGCTGTGTGTGCTCGCTCTGGCCTGGACGGGATCCAGCTACAAACCTCAGTGTCATGTTGACATGACTATGCATATCTAAATTCGCACAACTGGTTGTACAGTATTTGCGGTTTAATGTTTGCCTCCTGGATTTGGCTTTTTTTGTTGTGTTTTCCATTACATGGATCTTTAAGAGTCTCAATGTGTTTTCTGCATTAAACTCAGACCTCAAAAGAACCTACTGAAAAAAAAACTGGAGGGAGAAAGGCAACCATCTCATTCCACAATGATTTTGCACATTCAGAGGATTATTTTTGATTGTTTTCCCCCCCTCAGTTTTATAATGTGAAAACAAGAATAGAAGTTCGAATAATTTAACTAAATATTTCATAAAACTCATTTGCTTTGCATAAGGGGGATTCTTGCTGAATAATCTAACATCCGGCAATAGGGAGTTCGGCTTATCAGTTCACTCCTCTTATGCAACAGTCTTACTGGTAACATAACTCAGTAAAAAAATATACAACGATAAGCTGATAGTGTAAATCACTGGTTCCACAAACTTCAGGGTTTTATTGGGAAAGTATCTGATAAACCAAAATAAAGTGCATAATTATGGGAAAACGTTTTACACGTAGAAATCTGATTTGTTGGCCAATCATAAAATCCCCAAGAATACATTTAAATTGTGTTTGTACTATTAAATAAATACAAAAGTTAAACAGTTTCCCATTCTATGGTTTAGTGTGATGAGTTAAAGTTGATTGATTACGGATATGCTTTAGGTACAAATGTTTTTGTTTGAGCTGTAAATAAACTGCAATAGTTGGTGAGAGCACCGTACGCTGTACCTTTAGGAATGTCCTCGCTGAGGACATCTAGGAAGTCGATGGCTGGGCTCCACTCCCCCATCTCTTCAACAGATCTCTTGCTTCCTTCCTTCGGTTCACGGAAGTGTAGAAAATTCTCAAGCTTCCTCGCTTCCGACTCAGAGAGGCCTGAGAAGAAAAACGGAAAAACTCAACCTGACATAAGACTGGAACGAAGCAAGGAAATGGCTGAGATCACAAACTAGACAAAAGGTTGAAAACGAAGATGACGCCTGCAACATATACGTCTCGTCTCCTACCCACTTAGGTCCTTTGACAGAGAATGAATGAGTCACTTGCACAATAAGCCCGGAAGAATTCGCAACACGGGATTTTGAAGCATACTTGCCATCAAAGCTGCGGTTGAGCTGAACGAGGCCAACTGGGCTCCTGACGAAGGCGCCTCTGGGAACCACAGACACATCTTCATCTATTTGGTGGACGGTTACAGCCAGCCTCTTCTCCTCACTCACCTTGGCCTGCCACCAAGAAGGGGGTCGGACGGTTAAATCACTAGTAGTATTTCTATATACACACAAATGTAAATGAACCTCCAACCATGTGTAGCTTTGGTCTCCCGTGTGAGTGGCTTTGGATGGTGAAATGTATGCATATGTAGGTGTCACTTGTTTTTAGAGATCATGGCCATCATCAAACTCACTATCGAGTCCCCCTTTGCGGCTTTCTCTCTGTCTGCCTGACTCTGTGTACTTTGTTCATACACAAAGGAGGGGTCACCAATGAAGTGACCCTTAACGGCTTTGGACACCTCTGCCATCATGGACTCGTTGACGGAGGGAAGAAGGAGCCAGTCCACGCAGTTGAAGCTGAACGAGACAAAACCCATAAACGCTTAACAGAGGCTTGATGATCTGCCGGGATCTGCAACGCTCACCTGTACAAATACTTCGCGTTGGTCAGTTCGTCTTCGCCCCTGCCTTGAGCAATGAAGTAGTCCCGCTTTATTCCCAGGATCTTGCCCCAAAACATGAGCCGTTGGAACTTGTAGTTTCTCCTCAGCATCGTTAGAGACGTCTGGAGAGCTGCTTTCTGCTCGACGCTTAAAACCATTCCGCTGCTGGCAACGAGCTCCAGGGAATAATGCAGACAGTTAAAGTCCATTTTTTTTTAATACGAACCAATGAAGCGAGCTACAGTCGGGACCGTCCGCTTTTGGTTGTCAATGACAACAAAATCCCGTTGTCATGGTGACCACGCTCTCAAGGCCTGCGTTGGTTTACTGGCGTGTGTATTAAAAGAGTGTTAAGAGCATAAGGCGAGAGAAACACAAAGCAGAAAATGTTAGTGTTAAATAAAATAATAATTAGTATTAAAAAACAAGGTTTGCAGAGCCATAGCGCGAGCGTCTGACGTCATTTCCGATTTGTCAGACGCAAAGAGTGAATCAGTGACGCTCATAGGAAGGAGCGCTCCAGCCCAATGTGGTGGAGTTACATCATGATTCGGCTTTAATCCTCCCCCAAGACGTGCAGCTCACTGGAGCGTGACTGCGAGCACTTTTCCTAGAACTAATCTGAGACCCCAACACAACCACATTCAGTGTAGCTGGAAGTTACAGCAAAGTATAGAAACATGTAAAAGGGTGTATACAACAAAAATGTAAAGGAACTTTAGAGGCAAAAAACGGCATGAAGCTTTGAATCTGCCTTCATCTAAAGGGGACAATAATAAATCAGTTCATTGTAATATGGCATAAAAACTGCAACTAGATTTTACCTTGGCCCGATGTCTTTCTTTCTCTTTACAGTTATGCTTTTAACAATCAATAAAAAAAACAAGCAATCACGCTTTAAGATTCAGCCATACTGAGATACGTTTGCAGTTTTTACCTTGTTTTAGTTGAGTGGTTCGTGGGGATGTTGCATAAGAGAAACAACACTGGAAGAGAGTGTTCTGTCTTTTATTTTCTGGCTTAATTTGCTCCACAACACCCAACTGTGGTGATAATGCTGCCTTAAGCTGGTTTGATAACTGTAATAAAACTTGAAAAGCAGTAAAGGTTTCTCAAATGATAATACACATAGGTTCTGTGAAAATGACAAAAATGGGTCATTACACTTATATGGAAATATATTTTCATACTCCACTCCCTATAAATATTCCCCAGACCAAACACAATATATTCCTAATAGTGGAGGCCTCCAACTTCAGGACAATAGACTGGAACACAGTTCAAAAACTTACCTAAAACTGCTCAGGGAAAATGACCGAAAGCTTTTAGTGCAATCTTTGCAAGTCCCAAACTGATCTAGCATCTGCAGAGCTGGAACAGGCTTGATCCACGGAGGCCCTTATTCTGCAACCTAAAAGACCCAAAGCAAAGTATAAAAAAATCCTGGTGCCAATAGCTTAAAGCTGTTTACTCAAACGTTTGAGCTGCTTTTACAGAGAAGAAAAAAATATACCTGACCGTTTTTTTCAAAAATGTTATTGGTGAAACCTCAACTGTAGTTATTTTTACAATATTAAAAAAGCTGAAGATCATACTTTTTGTATGTGTGTGTGTTTACTTTGTCCATATACATTTGGGGTAGTTTGGGAATTCCCTTGAAAATTCTGTCTATTTTAAGACAAGGTTAAGTGTGGAATTTGTTTCTTAAAATTCATCTAAGTTATAAATCCTGGAAGGGCTTTAGATACTCCTCATTTGCCCATCAGTCTATGGAGGCTTAAAAAAAATATATACAGTATATAAAGTCTAAGACTATTCAGTTCTTGGCTGTTTTAACCAATGTTTCAAAGAGATTATATTGCTCTGATTATAGTAGAAATGAGTGAATGGCACATGGGTGAACAGGGCTAATAAATTGGACATGGGTGTGTTTGTTGTTGTCCGTTCTGGGCTGTTGTGTACTTTTTTTTTGTTTTACAGATATCTCACAAAAAAAAAAGCGTCGTTCCAACAAGTTCTGCTCTAAAAGGCCAGAAGAAGCTTCTTGGCAATTCTGAAGTTTTATTGAGAAATCGCAGGCAATTTTTTACCTAAATGATGCATCCAATAATCACGCGTTTCTCTTGTTTTTAGCAGAAATACTTTCCGTTCAACCACTGAGTGAAGATGGATTAGTAAGGGCGGAAATAATATCAGGATTTTTACTGGAAGGATGACCACCCTCTCGAAAATTTCACTTCATCCTCATCTGATTTTTTCCCCCTTTAATTGTGAAAGGAAAAACATGTTCTCCCACTTTTAGAAAATTTCCAGTATGTCATTAATTATTTGTCTTTTCTGTGCCATCGTAAATTACACCCATACCTAGTTAGTCAGATTTTATTGCAGACAACGCAGCCAAGCCCAGTTTTTCCATGTCTTATACTACTTGCATTTTAAATCAAAATGCTCCACCTTAATTTTTTAAAATATTTTTTTATTATCTGTTGATTTATTTTTACTGAAGGCTAGCTGTGTTGCAAAACCTCTCATTCAATCACTTGCTCCTTTAAACCGTTTATGTAGCTAATCAAGTTAAGGCGACAGCGAATGAACGAGGATTGGGGAGTTTATTATGGCTCCAGTACAGCCGTCTTTACCAGGAAAAGCAGCATGAATTTGGACTGTGAATAGTGCAGTGGAGTGGAGCCGCAAGTGGTTTAAATCTGGGAAGTTTTTGAAACTGTCTAATTGGAATGATTTTGTCCCGCATGGTTCTAATAAGCCAGTCAATAAATTAATTTTATCATTTGTACATAGTGATATTTAAGATCACCTATAAACTTGATTAAGACCACCCAGCTGTGTACAATTGTCTGTAAATGCAATTTTCTTAATTGTGGAAGAATTTTGATGCTTGTGCGCTCTTAGTAATTATCAACAAGTTGGTGCTTTTCTGGAACAACACTTTCCTCACCAATATCCCTTAAAAAAATCTACAGATATCCTCGTATAATTTATATGGTGGATTTCTGCATCTCTATTGTCAGTTTCAGCTTATCTGCAGAGTAAGAAACAGTATAAGGGCTTTCATCACTGAGATGTTTATCTATTTAGACTTCCAGATGCGGTGGAGCGTAATCATGACCATAGTATTTTGTCTCTTAAGCACATGTACGTATATTGGAAAACGTAGTCCAAGGAAAACATGCATACAACATTCAAAATCATATAGTTATTATGTTAAGGTTCTGAAGCTCTCTGCTCATTTTTATGAGTTGCACCATAGCCATTGTAATATACTACAAACCCAAAGAGCCAATGCTTTTGCTTTTATTTCCTTCCTCCTCAGAAGTCCTGTCATTGAAGGATGATGCTACTTAACATGAAATATATCTTACTCTGTAAACTGCCTGAAAACCTCATGTTTTCATTTGTCCGCGATGCTTTGTCCACCTCGGTGGTGTGTGTGAGCTTCTGCACAGCTGAGAGTCCTATTTCACCACGAACTTTGCGCACACTGACTTTCTGTGGCCTAATTTTGGCCTTGTATGCATTGGCTTGGCATGTGTTATTCCTTTCAGCGGATACGTGAGATCCCCCTCACAGCAGCCAGCACAGCTGCAACAGACGAGGTGCATAGCAGCAATGCTGCCAAGAGTGTTTTGGTGAATTACTTTGAGTGCTGACAGGATATATGGACAAGATTAAACTGTCGCCATGGCATTAGGATGAAATGGCTGCTTCCCTGATGACCAATCCATACAGGGAAAGCTTCACCCATTTCAGACCAAAACGTTAAATTTACTGTAAACGCAGAAATTAATAAGTGCTTTGGGGAGTTGAGATGAATCTAAGGTTTCATCTGCTGCAAACTGTAGTGCAGATACTTTAAACTGCAATGTCATAAATGGACACTATGAGTCTGATTCATATCAGTTTCCTGTCAACATTATTAGTAAATTAGCCTCTTAGTTTATTTGCATATAGTTTGTTTATAGTTTCGCTGCATTCAATTTTTTACTTTCCTCTTAGAAATATAGATTATTTGATCACCTTGAAAGCTTGACAGATTCAGAGGCAAAGAGGACAATTGTTGCATGTGTGAAGTTTCCAATTTGATATCAGCTCCTTTGTTCCCTATTTATACACATCAAGCTAATTAAGAGCTGCGCTAAATTTCAGAACTTTCACCCTTTTGAATCAGTGTAAATCCCCAATTTTCATAGAAGAGAAACGCCAAAATTCAGATTTAAAATTAATTCCATTTTAATTAGGTTTTTCGGCTTTCCAACTTCAAAAATCATGCGAGGGTGCCAATCAAATACATATATGCAACTTTAGTTTATTTTCTGAGTTCCATTCATTCGCATCCTTTTCTTTTTCCCCTGTCACGTGACTTGTCCAAAGCTGTAATTGTTCACACAAAGAGGCCTCGGTCTGAAGTCACATGCTTTTTAAGCAGCGGTGATTTCAGCTGCCTGGCCCACTGCCCTTCTGGCTAATGTAGTCCATTCATAAAAAAAAAGTGGTGTGACTTTACCCCATACAGAATAGAACACAGGAGAACAGCCCCCTCACACTCCCACCTACTAAGACACACAGGCAAACTTTGAGCTTGTGGCTCGAGATGGAACCTAATTAGAGTTGGCACTCCTTGTGGAAGTTTTGGACTTGGAGATCTAAAAAACAAACACACCACCTCAGTTCTGGTCCCTCATTGGCCCATGAAGGAAGTTAGACTTGAACTGAGGAAGCCTGTTTCTGTCCTCGTCCCCCTGCTCTGGGAAACTCAGCTCCCATGCGGCCAGCGTTGCCATGGTACTAATCCTGACGGACAAAAGAAGGGAGTGCCACAGAGCATGATATCGCAGGAGGCCTGCCCATTGGATGGCACACGCTCCTGCAGTGCGCTGATTGGTCACCACCATGTTTATAAACAGATTGGAGCAGATTGGTAAGAGGTCACATCCATCGATCTTAGTGGTGACAAGAAGGAAATCTGACCCTAAAACCTCAGAACTCTAAATGGGTTTAATCCGTATTTGATACACACACACACACACACACACACACACACACACACACACACACACACACACACACACACACACACACACACACACACACACACAC
>JAVLVB010000469.1:575236-598553 GCA_032876305.1 Orestias chungarensis
GCAAAGAGTTCCCTGGTTGTCACACCACACCTCGGATTAATGCCGGATAAACAGCTTCAGTCAGAGAAGGATGTGTTTTGTGTATACTCATAATACTAAGACAACAAAGTCTCTGCGATTTTATTTGAGCGGAACAGAGCAATTTGCTATTCACAACCAAATGAACACAACAATAAAGTTAATCTTTTCAGACAACCATAAACTTCAAAACCTGTTTTTGAACATTCATTACGTCAGAAAGTGTAAGAATCTTACAACAAAAGTAAGGCTACATTCACATGGCAGACATGTGCGAGTCGACCCATATCTGACTTTTTCCTCCAGTCCACTGAAAGGTCCGATTCTGATCTTTTCAGCCCAAAAACACATGGGTTTAGTTCCCAAACTCTGATGACATAATTCCGCACCAGATGAAGCCAAATGGACAAAAGTCCAGTTGTAAACAATGGCTGAAGCCAGTAGTGCAGACACTGGATGCGTCTCTGCAAGTGAAGGGCATCAGATCACCATCACACCACTCCTGATTCTGATTACAGAGATCTCTGTTGAAATAAAAGATGGACGCAAGTCCATTTTAACATATGAACTCTTACTAAGAAGCCAAGCTGATGTAATGAGTACAGGTTGCTGTTTTAAGCAATCAGTGAATCGTTTTAACAAGGCTTTTGTTGGTCTGACATCTTTGTGTTTGATGCCTCTGCAGTCCTGTTGCACCTCCATAAGTCTCAAACTGCTGTCTAATAGTATGACTGCTCCCTCTGATATTATTACTTACTGTGCTGGTTTAAACTTGAAGTCTTTCAGAAACAGAGTGAAGGACTTGGTAAAATGGGACATCTGAGTCGGCTCATGTTTCTTTTCCAGATGTCCTCTTTATGTCTCTCTTTAAAGGTGTTCTAGGCATGTCCCAAGGACGCCCAGGGGACATGCTGGAGGGACTGGGTCTCTCAGGGAGGTGTCTGTGTTGCTGAGATTGTTACCTCCAAGACCTGGACCTGGATAATGTGATGCCGAAGAGTGTGAGTAAGAGTTTTTAAAAATGGACTGATTAATCCACAGGGCTGGCTAAAGATTTATTCTTCAGATTAGACTAATTGAATCAAACTCAGGCCCAGACAGGCTGATGGAATTCACAGGTCTGTGTTTTGCCTTTCTCTCTATAGTGGCATTTTAATTGCTTTTGCAGGAGCAGAGACAATCTGTGTTCAGTGACAACAGCTTTCAGAAGTGCTCCAAAGCCCCTGCAGTGATTTCAACAAGACAACAAAGTCAAACTCTTCAATTCGACTTCAACCAGGTCCATCTTTATTAAACTCAGGCCCAGACAGGCTGATGGCATTTGTGGATCTTTAATGTAGATTTTTCTTCTCTCTCTCTTTCAGTTTTGTAAGGTGGCATTTTAATTACATGTGTTGAACTTTTTTTTTTTTTTTAAGAAGAGCCCCTGCAGTGATAACCACAACACTGTCATGTCTGCTTTTGGTTTAAACCTTTGAACACAGAGTTTTTATCCAAATAATCAAGACATGATGAAGCACGGTGGAATTTTCATATTCTGCTCAAATTGGTACAGAGGAGTTACGCAAGTGAATTATTAAACTTGCCTATGCAGACACGTTTATTTCATGAAAGACTAATCCTCTCTTATCTGATGTTGTAAAATGACATTTATCATGTTTTGAATCTGACAGGATTTTTTGTACCATTTCCAAATTGTGCCTTCCATAACAATGATGACACTGATAAAGGTTTTACAGATACTGAAAACGTTTATTATTGACATGCGTTCAGTTTTTACATTTTTTTTACAAGCTCCTGTCTCTTGTCAAAATTTTAGTTTAAATTGGAAACCCAAAAAACACAATAGTTCATAGTTATAAAATAGAAGAAAAGAATGACATCTGAAACAATTCTTTTTACAAACAAATTCAGCTCCCATTGGACATGTAAATGATTAGGTTATGGAGAAGCTTCAAGTCGAGCCTGTTGCTGAAATATCGCGTACATCAGCAACAATGGAGTTGAAAGTGCTTTACGCGATAAAAACATGATGCAGGATAAAGAAGCATTTCATTTTGTCATCAAACTGTTCACTGTTCAACTTCAACAGTAAAACACGGTGAAGCATGCAGTTGGCAGGCTGGTCGAAAGGTCAAGAGCTGATGGATGATGCTGAATGCATGAGAGTCAAGACAGAAAACCTGTCAGTTCTTGTAGTAGAAGACTTGAGACTGACTCTGAGATTTTAAACATTCAAGGGAATGGTTTCAATCATATGATTTCCCCGAGTTTGGATAGAGCAGACAGGGCTCTGACCTAAATCAAACAGAGTCTGTAGCAAGAATTGAAATTACTGATGTTCAAAGATGATCTCTCATGTGTAAGAAATCATTTTTTGTCTGAAGATGTACAAACATAGAGCATGTGCACAGCATGTTTGAGACATTCTGAGAAAATGTGAAAAAGTTGAAGGACTACGAATACCTTTGGGAGGGTCTAAACGCAAAACCAACAAATTGACAGATAATGTGCCTCTTAAGTTGACGTTTTGAATTATTTGCATGTTTTTGGATCCCTACCTATAGGGATATGACAAAGAACTACACAACAGAAAAATTAAACAACCTTTTCCACAAAGCAGTTCAAATAAACATCTTATAACTTTTGCCAAATAAAAAAAAAGAAATATTTGAACATTATGTGCTGCGGACCACGCCCAGGATGCATGCAACTACATCAAAACTTTCACACAGCCACTGCAAAGAGCTGAGAACCATGTGGGCCACAGCTGAGCCGATGAACTGCTGCGCGTCTTTCTCCGGGTCAACGACTAGTTTGATGTATGGACCTGTGTAGCTCTAGCTGCTGGACGCCACTGCCTCTCGGGGGCGTGCAGTCGCAACATCTTTATTACTTCTGCTCCACAGAGGAAGTTTCTCCAGCAGCAGCGGGGCGTTGCATACACAAAGCCCAAATAGTTTATCAGGTGTCCAACATCAAACTCCCCCATCCTTGGAGCCACATGAGAATATCTGTGGGTCATTAGTGGCTCTACATCCTGACTCTGCACAGCTTTGCTTTGTTTTGTTAAGTTTGGCTTGTCTAAATCTTTTTGCATTGTAGCCAATGAACAGAATTTGTCTGGTTTTCATAGCTTAAGTTGTTTTATGAGAGATATTGACTTATATAATCATGTAGTACTTAAATAAAAAATTTAAAAAAACATAAAACTAAAAAAAAGTGTAATTATTGCTGAAACATACATACATTTCCTGACTTGCAAATGGCATGAAAGGCATTCTGGTTCAGCTTCTCTTTAATATGCCAAAAACATGTTTGTTTTAATTACCATGTACTTTAACTAAGCCTTGGTTATTTCTGTCATCATATTGTGGTTTTCAAGCTTATTTAAATCTAAAGTGCTCTTGATTTAAAAAGTATTTCAATTTATTTCTGTTCGCTCTATTCTCTCTATACAGTAAGCCCATTGAGGATTGACAGGTCCAACTATTTCAGTTTTTTAAATTATTATGCTTAAAGTGGTAAAAGGAGTAAAATTGCAATTTAATTCAACGCACGATTAGAATACATAAATCAGATTCTGAACTTTATTGGACATGTAAGTAACAAGAGAAAATTTGCAGTTGTCAAAGTCAATTTAAAGTTGACATCAAAAAAGTGAAACAAACATGCAAAGCATACTTTAGCTTTTACAAAATTGATGTTTTGAACAAATATTCAACCAGTTTCAGTGTGTAAATGTAATCATCAGACTTATGATTGTCCGTTTTACCTCGCTATGGTCTCAAAGCACTGAAAAGCAATGTGTTGACATTAACTGAAGCAACTGGAACCCTCTTAACCTTTTACTGCTTTTGAACTGGCTTTTGTTCTTCTACAGCTAATGCAAGGCTCCATTAGATTACAGCCAGCCTTGTCCAAACCTTTCCTTTCACCACAGCGACCAACCTCGACGTGATGGCGTAGCACTTCTTTACTTGTGTCAAACGACTGCTTTAATCACTGCAGCAACTCCCCCCTTCTAGACAGCCTTTTGTTTAACAACAGTGGTGTTTACCTGCTGAGGCAGGTACTGTGGTGAGAAAGGTGAAAGGCCAGGAGAAAGAGAGGCTAGGAAAAAGAAAAGGTAACATGAAAAAGGAAAAAATAGTGAAGGATCAGGTGAGGAGGTGGAGCTGGAAGGGTCGATACTCTGTAAGCTGACCTATACCAGTGTCAGAATAAGTTAGAAATGTTCAATGCAACATTGTGGGTTTGTCCCACAATTTCAGAGGATTCACATCCCTTAGTGCAGTACTTCAGCGCCCCCCAGTGGCAAGACAGGCGCACCTACAACAAGTTGCTCCTCGGGTTCGAAACGAGATCCAATGTTAACACTGAACTCCTTCACCACTTACACACATGAGCCTGCAACACTCCTTGAACAAACTTACAGAGAAAACCAACAGAAAAAAAAAAAGATCAGTGTAAAACATTTGCTTATTTTTTAACATGTAACCATATGGCTTTTTAACCCTCATTAAAAACATGAAACATTACTGCAACAAGAACTTGCAGGTACAAACCCTTTGGCATATTTGCAGATCTAAAAGTCTCGGCTTGTCCGTGTCATCAATAAAGCAACAGCAATAATCATCTAAGTAAACATAAAAGATACAGAAGGTGCATTTTAAAAATCATTCCCTTGAAGGGTGAACATTTCTACCTGTGCTCGTTCAGTTCTTTGGTGTGCTTAAAGTTTAAAATGTGGAAGCAGCTAAATGTTGCTTCTTTGTTATTTATTGTTTTTGGCTTGTCCTAAAAGTCAATGTTTGTTAAAACAATGTTACTTGCTCCTTTTAAAAGAAGTCCCAAAACAACCTACGCTGTTTGAGTGCAACGTTTTGTTCCTCATCGACAGCTCCTTCAAAATTAACACTATACATGTGATTCATCGCAGCAGGGGGGATAAGGATGTCACATTTTTGCAATGGGGTTCCCTGTGACAGTTTGTAGTCGCACGTTAAATTTGGGAAACTAAAAGCATCTTTGTTTCCAAGGTGCGACACAGAAGAACCCACAGAGTTATGCGTCTTTCAAGGAGCTCTCCACTGGACTGAAGCTCTCAGACGGGCTGTCCTCCAACGAGCCGTAAGACTGTTGATGTTTAGTTTCCTTTGTGGTAGAGGCTGGTGATTGGGTGTCGAGCACTCTTGGAAGATAAACCTGTGCATAAGAGGAGAGCGGTTAACATACATGCCACCTTACCGAACAGGTTAAAATTGATGTGGTTATTTTTGTATTACTTCACACTTTATGAATTTAGTGTAAACCTTGAGCATCACTAAATTAAGAGTTGATGAAACGACAAAGTTTAGCATCTTAATGTGAAAAAGAGTGACATTTATCACTAAAAGTAAGAGCTGTTATGTATCTGTAGAGGAGCCGGTAACATCTTAGCGCTAGTTTGTCTAAACATGCACTTTTTCCACAGGGGGAAGTTTTAAAGGATCTCAGAATCCTCATGTTTTTAAGTGTTAACACATTCTGTCATTTCCAACTTCCTTTTCTAATCCTTCTCAGAAGAAAGTATAATCCTAATGATCAGAAATGTTGTCTTTAAATTACATGACTGAACAGAAGCAGTGTTATTGAGAGTTTGGTCATAATATTAGCTTAGGTAAGAAGTTAGGTAACAGCACAGATTTAAGCAGATGTAGGTGAAGCAGAAAAGGGCCGGGCTGGAAATCTAAATTGTAAAATAAATACAGTATGCAAACTGAAGGATAGAGTAAAAGTTATAAACAGCATTTAAGACTGTATAAAAATGTTAGACAAGCCTAAACTTAAATGAATCAAAGTCAGCTCCTACTGAGACTCTGAACTTAAGATCAGTTGCTGACTCATTGATTCAGTTTTAAAGGTATGAATAGAACATGGCACATACTGAAGAATGCAACAATCACATGTATTTAGTTGAGAACAATGTACTTGTGACATTTAAAAAACTAAAACATCACAATCCAACAAATGTATGTAATTTAATAATTTATGTAAACTAAAACTAAGGTTGATCAGCCTGTTAACAAGTTTTTCACAGAAGAGGGTTTACAGCTGTTAAAATATAGAATATTGCTTTCAAAAGAGTCCTTTTGGTGAAGAACAAAAAAAGAAAAAGCCTAATAATTTAGATCTCATTAAACTTTTTCCAATTTAAATTGTCCTCGCTGTAGAGGGGAAACCCCACAATCCCATTGTTTTGCCATGTCTCAGTCCATAAAGTTCTGTTAAGAGTTTATAATGCTACGAGAAGAGAGAGGAAAATAAGTAGCTTCCATCTTTCTGGTCTCCTTCATCCCTTTGATATGAAGTAACGGTACCAGACTTTCACCCGAGGAGCAAACCTTAAACCACACCTACAGGAACTGCAGCTGGATCTCTCTCATCTCTGTGTGCTTTCATCCAATGGTCGTAACAAAATCCAGTTTGTGTTACGAGACATGTTGTAAATCTGTGCTAGTTGAGGTCCTTTGTGAAGTGCTTTAAAATGAAGTTACAACCAGGTGCTTCTTCAATCCTGCACCTACAAACCTGCAGCTGGAGCTAAGCGCAGTAGAGCCTCAACTAAGACAGGTTTAATGGCAATAACGCCAAAATTCAAAGTCCTGAGCCTGGCTAAATTGTTAATTGGTCGTGTCTTTTTAATACAGATCCATAAACTCATAAATAAAACTTGACACAAAGACCGATTTCTATTAGCCATTCGTTAAAATAATAAAGACAAGAAGTCATAGCATTTAGGCAGAGAAATTACAACATGAATATAAATTTGCCTGAACTTATTTACATTCATATCAATAATCAGAAAGTTTGAAGCAAGTTTCCTCTAGCAGGGTGCACGGTGAAGGTGAAAAACATGATTTTACTGCTTACTGTTAACAGTACAGCAAAATCTTTGACAGTGGGATTACGCTACAGCAATATATTATGTATTTATTTCAAGGTTTTTACACATTTTACCCACAGGAGCCAGAATTGTGTTAAATCTGCTGCTCAAGGTGAACAAAAATGTTTTTTTAAACTAGCCTAATGTAATAATTCAAAAAGACTTTTGTACTATGTTCTGTTTGTATATTCGATCTTCAGTCTCCTTGTTAGTTGTTTTGTATTCAAGTAGTTCAAACTGAAATACTTCTGACATGATGATCTTAATAACTAACATGAGAAACAGGCCAAACAGGCAGAGGTTAGGTTTAGGTTAACGTCAAACAAGTTCTCAACATGCATGAACTTTATTGACGCAGGGGAATTTGTTTTTCTGAAAGGACAAGTCGTGAGTGCACCACCTTAGTATTTTCTTCCACTCCTTCTACTGTATCCTCATCCTCCTCTTTGACCTGCAAAGAAAAAAAAACAACAAACAAATTTATCACTCGGCTTGAAGAATGGTGCCACGGCAACAGTACGCTCACTCGCACGTGTGTGTATGTGTGTGTGTGTGGGGGGGGGGACTCACCGCGTATTTATGTGGACTAAGGTACTCAAAGTGTCCGAAGCAGGTGAAGCCCAAACAGATTAAGACGGTGAAACACAGGACAACTAAGGTGAACAAAGATGTTGCCTTCTTGAAATCTGAAAGACAGCACAGAATGACATTATTCACAATTAATAGTGTTTATTGTAGCAAACATTCTGCCTGCAATCACGTGTCACCAGCTTTAAATCATTGGTTAAATATTACCGAAAGTTACTCCTAGCTAAAAAAGGGGATATCACAGTAAATTACAGAGTGCAATTTTCCTTCAAGCTAGACAGGTGTGCTGTCAAAAAGAGACATTTTTTAATAAAGTTAAATGATATGTTGCACAGCACAGTGGCGTGTATGAAAACTCATTACAGCAGTCGAACATTTTTGCATTCTGGTGAAGGACGACTGATTTCCTGATTTCTAAGGTAAAAAATTTTAGCTTTCTACACCTCTCGAAAGCACAAAGCGTGTTCAAAGGCATTACTTTTCGTGAAGAAGCCGAAACATAAACCTTCAAATATTTTTAAAAGCTTCAAGTTTAGAGTTCAAAAAACACTTAACCACAAAACATACTGTCCACACCAAATTGAAGCAGTCGACATGTATTAATCAATAACGTATAATGTTATTTACTAGATATCTGAAATAAGATTTTTAAAAAATCTTAAAACTGTATTTGCATTTTAGGTCCATTTGTCTTAAAGCCGCAAAACAGAAACCGAACTGTTTTAAACCCCAGAAATCTGTTGGTGTGTTATTTTGTCTCAGCTATTCTGGTATTCTGGTCTACCTAAACTGACAGGCTTTTCAAGCGGAACATTTAGCTAAGAAACAGGTCTGGGGGAGTGTAATGGGAGCTTAACGCAGATAAACACACAAAGAAAACCTTTTAAAAATGAGAAAATAGTTGAGACTGGTTTGGAAGTTAACTTTCCAGCTCATCCATGAAACTAAACATACGCAGACAGCTACAATTGAATAGTTTGGATCAAGGAGTATTTAGTGTATGGACTGGCCTAGTCAAAATCCGGACCTACAACCTTTGAATATGTGTCAAGACTAGAAAATCAATGTTGACATATGCCTTCCATTGAAGTCTGACCTAACCAGAAATATCTGACAACATGAACGAGTAATGTTTCAGCCTACAGATGTGCAGCTAGAGACACATCTCAGAAGACATGCAGCTGTAACTTTAAGCTTTAATATTGAGTAAATTGTGCTTTTCCGATTCACAACACCAAATACATAAAGAAAACTATCCATGTTGTTCTTCACCTTCACATTTATGTCCAACTCTGTGGTGATCAACTTTGTTAAAACCCATTTTTCTAACCTGCTCTTAGGACAGAGAAGAAGTAAAGCCATATCAGGCAGATGATTGGCGCAGCCAAAGCTAGATCCACAGCTGCAAGGTGCACTTTGCGGTTTAGCTGAGTTGGTAAATATGCAAAGAACAAGTTGTGCCTGTCCACCAGGTGCTTGAGCAACATGTAAAGGAGACCTAATCGAATCAAAGACAAAGTCAGAGGTTACACATCATTCGTGCGACTTAACTAACCATGTGATTGAAAGCTGACTATTGAGGTTCTTACCAAATGGCACAATGATGGGACAAATGATACTGTAAGCCATAATGACACTAAACAAACACAGAGTCCACCCATACATTGCTCCATATTCACATTCATACGCTTGGTGCTGTGGACAGAGAAATAAGTAAAGTTTAAAGAAGTAAACATATTCAACAGGTAACAACATATTTTGAATAAAACTAGCCTAGAAGGTAAAAAAAAAAAAACAGTCAAATGACTTTCCATATCCTTTAAAGAGGACAATTCTGATACAATAGGAGTTAGGTTAACATGAGCTAATAAAATATGAATAAACAGGAAGTGGTTAAGCATGAAGTTGTATCACAAACCTGTTGGACGTATTTTCTTTCTGCATTAGAGCGAGCAAGTATCAAACGTATGCCATACAGCAGTAACCCCGGCAGCCGCAATAACTCCATCCCAGAGCCAACCAGGCCTGCTGCGATAACGTAATTCACAAAAAAAGCCCCTTGATCTGGTAGAAACACGCACCTGGGGGAATCATTTAGAAAAGAAAGGTGCATTAACACCAGGAAAATATGATAAATGTTATAACTGTCGGAGAACAAACAATAACCAAAACTACAGACAATGTACGAACACAACCTACAAATCGTCTGTACGGATTTTCAACCCTAACTAACAATAGAATTTGATTAATTTGTACATGCTTTTTCTTTT
The DNA here is from genome assembly GCA_032876305.1 of Orestias chungarensis. Classification (NCBI taxonomy): domain Eukaryota; kingdom Metazoa; phylum Chordata; class Actinopteri; order Cyprinodontiformes; family Cyprinodontidae; genus Orestias; species Orestias chungarensis. The sequence goes on from JAVLVB010000469.1 coordinate 585,041, forward strand.
TTTTTCTCCTTATCAATTAAACAGCAATTCAGAAAAAACATACTCACTCAAATTTTGTTCTCCCATCATCTGGGGATGTTTTATCAAACAGCCAACGGAAAAACCATGCGAGGCTGCAAGGAAAAATAAAAACCAAGCCCTGAATTGTTTAATACAAACAATGCTAAATGCCAAAGTATTTACTTTGAAAGGAGTCTTGTGCAAAAATACGGTTGATAAATTATAGCTATGTAATAAGAAGATCATTTGTAAAAAGAGAGAATTCACAAAATGTATTTAGAATCCTCAAGAAAGCGATATTAAGCATTACCGGCATTTTTCCTGAATGTTAGAAGCTCTTTAGATTAAATGAAGATGACTACGTTAAAGGTTTTAATTCATTAGATGAATCTCTATAATGTTACAAGTTCACTTAAGGTTTCATATGTAGAGCCGTGCAAGTTTATGCATGCCACATTTTAACATTTTATGCAACAAACCAAAATACATTCCAGAGATTTTTACAAATCAAAATCTAAAAGGTGGTTTTGGATCCAGCTCCAAACAGTCAACAAATCATCAGTCACTGCAGCTGCATAAACAAATGTATAAAGTATCTCCGATCTCGCTTTGCGTATCTAGAAACTAAAATTGAAAGCCTATATTAATCGCAAAATAGATTCTGCTTTGTTAATGTGTATAGAGAGAATCTGTGAAAAAACCCCATGAATATTTCAATAGATTCCCAGCTGGATTTAGGTCTGGACTTTGACTAGGCCAAATCAGTAAATGATTATTCTTTTTTTAAAGCATTTTATTGTGGCTATGGCTGATGAGGTCGCTGTTCTGCTAGACAGTGAACCTCTAAAATAATTTTGGTATCTTCAAACAAAACAAAAAAAACACCTCCAAAAGCACTGGACTGATTTATCTTTACTAGACATAAAACAAATTGTGATTTATTATGATAAAGATCATCTCATATTGATAAATTTTTTTGAACCAAAAGAGTAATCATCAATAAAAATCCTTGTTTAACTTCATTAATTTGCTGTTATGGAAGTCCAGTACTACAATGTATATCAGCTGGTTCAGTGAAAGACATCGTTTGTTTAAAGTTCATTATTTTTAATTGTATTATTTGTGTTTCAGGTGGTCTGCCTGGGCGCAGTCACAGATCCACAACGAAAAATACTTTCTAAAATTCTCTTTAGTTCTACTTTTGTCACTAACAGAATAAATAGCCCAAATATTTTGATAAACGTTTAAACCTATATCAGCCCATTGCAATGATGCACACCACACTTTTATGTTTATTTAAAGCAAAGCAACAACCATGCATCATTTGTCCCCACTTCACATTATTGCTCTACTAATTGATGATCCGTCACACAAAATCCCAATAAAATACATTGAAGATTGTGGCTGCATGACACCAAAGAAAGACAAATTCCAAATAGCGTGGAGACAATTGCAAAACATTTTAACTCAACTTTAAATATAAGCATTGTAATAGAATAAAACTGGTCACTATTCCTCTTTGTTGACACGTTAATGTTGTTCATTTGCAAAACAAAAAGAATAACAGCAAAACTGCTGAGCCACTTTCACCCCAACTACTTTACTATTAAGCCAGCTGATGTGAATTACCTTGTAAGTCCGAGCGAAGGAAGAATGAGTACCATAAAAAGCAGGAAGAAGTACAACTTGCGCATCATGCTCAGCTGCTCACTGGACCTGGAATCCACAACGTAACCACATTTCAAATATTTTACTCGTCATTACATACTATTCGATGCACTCTCTTCACGTTTGTAGTACCTGCTCCAGTGCGCTTCTCCTAAAGTAGAATAGTAGACGATTGTAGGCAACAAGGCAGAAAAAGACCAAAGCAGAAGAGTTGGGAAGAACTGGCTAATGATGGGGCTCTAGATGAAAAAAAAAAAAACATAATAAAGATAAACTGTTCATGAAAACAATTATGTTATGTTAAGTTCATAACTTACATTAAGATAGTCTATTGGCCTAGTCACGTTGAACTTGTCTATGACGTTTATGATGATGGTGGGTGTAGTCAGAAAGGTGAGCAGGACAAACAGAAAGAGGTTTATTCCCAACCAGCGGATCAACCACCAGAAACCGTGAACTGAGAGGTTCTCCCTGATGGTCAAGAAAAACAGCAAAACAGAGAAGTTACACTCTCAGAAAAAACTAAATCATCAGACATTATTGTATTTAAAATCCAATATGGGATTTTTATTTTAAACTCTTCGGGGGAACAAACAATTGAATCAAATGTGTGAATAAGGTGGTAACAGGGACAGATGTTAAAAACAACTAAATATTATGTAAGTTTTATGCATTCACTAAACCCCAATAATAAATATATTTGTAAATTAATAAACAAATGGTTTTACAACAGAGAATTCAAGGACAGTATATAACGCTTTATTTTTTCCCCCCGCCCCCGATCGCTTAAATGTGCTGTAGTGATGTACAGGGAGCAGCATCACGTAAGCAGCGTTGCTGTTTCTGATCTTACCAGTATACACTTTTGGGATGAGGAGCAAAGCTGACCCGCCACCTGTTCACATTCAGATCTCGGCTGAAAGACGAAGGCTGCGTCTCCCTTGCACAGCAGCACCTTTGTCCTCCGCACTTCACTGCGTTGAAGTCTTTCATAATGCTAAAGCAAATAACACAGCAGTTAGGGATACATAGTATATACTATCAAAACAACAAACTACAGGTATAATGTCAATTTTTATGCTATTATACAAATATTTTACAAATAATATAAATGGAGATATTAAAACGGAATACCTTTGTAAATATCTGAATTTAAGCTGAATCTGTGTCATTAAGATTTAATTCAGGTGTATAAATTGTACAGTAAAATTTCTTTGTTGTATTGTATTTGGGATTTGATACATGTTAAAACAACAAAAACTAAAACTAAATTTTTTATGTGTTTTTCTGGTTCTGAAAAATCTGAAAAGTGTTTTTAGTTTCTGTCTTTAAAAAAAATGTATAGACACCTTAGTTATTCTAAACATTTAACAAAGACCTAATACTTACTGCTTTGCCATAGCCTCGTTCTGTAACGTCACAAAAGCGATGCCCAGAGGTTTCTGGGGCACTTCCTCTGCACGATGTCTCATCTGTTCCAGCAGCAGCTTTTCTTTATGCCTGTAATATTCTATGGCATCAACCTGAGAACAAACAGATACGGCGTTCTAGTAAACCTATGCAGGCTTCGGTGCCTTGTTTGTCTTCTGAAAGCCTTTAAAACAACGTTTTCCTTTTTAATTGGGTTTAGGACATGCTTGAAATCTCAATTTGATTGAAAATGTCTGGTTGGAGACTTGGCCTTGAAAAAGGCCTCACCTTAACAGACGTTGGATCGTAAATGCACAAAAATAAATCTACATTTGGATATCTCTGACAGTAAACAACACCTTGATTAAAGGAACCACCTTTTCACAACTGGAACAGCAGCAGAGGTGGCCGCAAAAACGAGGGCTGATTAGCTGTCGCACTCCTGTTTTGTCCAGGACACGCTCGTAGTACCGCAGGTTTTTCCCAGCTTGCAGCCTAGGGATGGGACAACAAACACACAAAATAAAGGGAGCTCACTTAAAAGTAAAGCTAAACTAACCATTCATAAACCACTTGATGTAAAAACTTTATACTGTATCCATTATCTGAAGGTGTGTACAATTTCTCAAATCTTCAGATGATTTCCTAATACTTTGTTTAACCTTAAAAAGGTTTTTTAGAGCACCAACATTTTTAACTGCCTCTAAAACAACAGAGAAACATAGCTGCTCCCTTTTGTCAGATGATGTTGTTGAAGCCTGTAACTGCATCCTGGGCTGTCACAAGGCAGTAACTGTTAATGTTACACTCATTTTGGCCGAATTAGCCGGTCAGCTGAGTTTTATGAAAATACAACAAGGCGAACACAAAGGAGACAGAAAGACATTCAATATCATCTAATCAGGAAACAACTATAAAAGAAAGGAAGGCCATGGAGTAGAATTACAGGCTAAGAGTAGAAAACAAAAAACAGCAAATCTGGTCAATTTTGCTTTTATGCAAAAAGAAAAACGTATGACTCTAAAAGCAGAATCTTACCTTTCCTTATCAAGGTACATAAGTTTGGCCACATTATACCCCAATGTTACTGCACACACTTGGCAAGACGGATATGCCTCCCTAAGTACAAATACAACAGCAGATGATGATTTCAACAGATCTCAACTATCAACATGGTAGCTTTGAAATGAAAGCTGAACCAAAAGTTGTTTTACATACGCGAAGTGAGTTTTAACTTGTTCCTCTGTTGCTGTTTTAGGTACTGAACACACAAACAGGGTGTTTCTAGCCTAAAAGAAATAAAAAATAAAAATAAGACTAAAGATGCACGTAACTGGAAAAAGTCAACATCACTTTTTTCTGTGTGTAACAATTAAATAAGGCACTCACCCTTTCTCTGCGCATGCCTTTCATTTGGGACGTGTGTACTCGCAGCAGCACAACCGTCAGGCAAAGGTATATAACGGCAAACACAGTATGGAGCCATAAAAGGTTGTTTCTTGATCAGAAAATAATAGTTAGCATTAGGTTTTGGGTCAGTTGTCTGTTTCAACCAGCAAATACACTATGGATTTTTAACTATACTTACTCTGTAGAGAGATTTCCTATGGTTGTCCTTCCGAAACTCTGAGGATCGCTACCTAAAATCACAAACAAAGATATAATAGGCTTCTGTTCTTAAAAAATATAGTGTCACAAGAGAAATATGTTTAGTGTGTAACATTTTTCTTTTTACTTAATTTCAGATGGATTTTTGTACAGCCAAACGTTTCTGTTTTGTTGGAAATCTCGAAAAACTTCCCTTTCTGCAGGATGTATTTTTTGAGTTATTTTCACTAGTTTTACTTTCAGTTCTCCGCTAGGTTTGATTTTGGGTCACTGACCATCCTATATGCAGTTCTTTTTGGCCTTCCATTATTTTAGCTCTTTGCATTGACCTTTTATGTAAGCCTAGTTTTATTTTGAACCAATTCACTCAAACACTTCACTGAAGATTCTCTTTCTCTTTTTGGTGAAGTATTTGTAAAAATTATAACTAAGATAAGATTAGGATCAATAATCATGAAACTGGACTTAGTATTCATTATACATGACTTTCTGCAGCTCTTTTAAGTTATATCTTTCTTTTTCTTTTAAAAATAAAATGCTGAACTCACATGGTCAAATAGGCTTTTATGGAATTCAACAGATTATGTCCACTGATCAAACACAAAAAGGTATGAGCCGCCCTCTGCTTCAATGTATTGACCACAATACAAAAGCATACTCTCTTCAAAAGAAAATTTAAGTTAAATATTGAGAATATGTTTAAATCCTTTACTGTTGACGTTACCTGAAGGCAGGTATGAAACATAACATCTTTTGTTTGAAAAGGTCGAAACAAACAATTAAGAAAAAATAATAATAATTCCCTATATGCTAAATGTTTTGTGCTCTTACTTCCTCTTCTTGTCCAACTTAGTTTTTAAGCTCTACAACTCCAAATCCCTCCACTTTACAATTTTGAACACTTGCGTGTTCATTTAACTGTAATTCTTAGGTATTGGAGCGCTTTGGAGAAAGGGTGCAGAGAGTGGTGTTAACCTACTAAGAAGATTTCCAGACATATTCACTGGCAGAATGATTGCCAGGGAGAGGACAGTGATGATCACCAGCAGGATTATTAGATGCCGCTGAAAAGACAGGTAGTGTACAGCATCCATGCCACATCTCTCTTTCATTTTCTCCTCACTGAAATGCAAACAAATGTCAATCAGAGAAGAATAAGGTGAATGCCCTACCATGATTGATAGAACATGTTTAATGAACACATCAAGGAACTAAACTAAAGTTTGATAAACACTCACTCCAATCTGAGGATGTACGGCAGCCAAGAGCAAAAACCCTGTACAGAAATAGGAAGACTGTGTTGTAAAGAATACTGAAGGTGGCAGACTAAACTTTTATGACCAAACAGATAATTATGCTTTTACCCACCGACTCATATTCCGGGTCCTCCGCGTTGGATGCAGTTGATGGCATTCTTCCATAACGACGATGTCTTGATTCATTAAACCTGACACAAAAAGTTCATGGTTAAAAACTGAGTCACATTTTATCTAAAAACCAAATCTTATTCACAGTTGTGCTAGATTTCTATACTATCAGTATGTTTGCCACAAAACCTTATTTTAACCATGCATGCTAAGCTATTAACCAACCCGTCATTGTCTGCCACCAGAGCTAAACGGCCATAGTCCCAGAACTTCTTTCTGATGATTGAGAAGAGCAATAGCAAAGCCTGTTGGTTTAAACAAAAAACAAGCAACAATTCACACGAGAAACAATACATAAGGCTATCAAGTCAAAGAGAAATCAACAAAATAACAAGAGACAAAATATGTACTGAATGAATTGTGTCATTCAGAACATGTCATGAAGAATTCATGCTTCAGGGCTTTTTAATCCTGAGAAAGCTCGGTTACGAGAGAGGCGAACAGGCAGAAAACATACAATAAAAACCAAAAAGTCGAGCAACAGGACAACCGGCACTCCTCCGTATTCGAGTCCCGAGAGAACTGTGCTCTGGTTGAGGCTGAAGCAGCTTAAAGGTGTAGTATTAGAGACAACCAACGGCCACAAAGCAGACATCACTGGGGGGAAGCCAGCTGTTTATCTGCACAGAATCACAGTTATACATTTTAAAACACATCAAATGTCAGATAGTAAAGAACAGTTGTAGTCATACATTTCCTGAATTCTTTGCCATCCTTCCCAAGTTAGTACAAAAGTACATTTTTTCACCATACCTACAATTTAATTATAGTTATTTATTGAGAAATTGTGTTCAATAAGGCAGAAAATCAGAAAACTCAACTTAGTTAAAAATAGCGACAGCATTATATTGTATTTAGATTTGTTTTGGCCTGTTGGTCCTGTCCGACTTGGAGACCCAGACCATTGACAGATATATTTTAAAGCTTCCAACTACATTTAGACATTAGTGCATTTTTTTATGTTATTTTTGGTCTAAAAAAGAAAGTACATTTAAAGTCTCCACATCTGTGTATTGTACCTTTCCAATGGTTTACAATTATTTTGATTAGAACTGGAGCTTCCAATGGCTGTTTCTTCCCCAATAACAATCAGAAAAGAGGCTTTCGCACCTTCTTAATTTGCTTCATGCAAACATAAACTATTGAAAAATATTTACAGTAGTCGCGTAATATGCCATCATTGTGCTGAAACTAAAGGTGCAACACCCATCAACCCTACTAAGAAAGTTAAGTTGGTAAACCACATTCCTATTAGGTAGGTGCATGCAGGCTCTACAACAGCAAATAGAACAATTAAGAAAATAGCTAAAATATAGGTTCTAAACTCCCAGTGTGCGTATATAAGGGATAAAAATGCATAAACAATAAAATTCGGCCTTAAATTTGCCAGTTTTCAAATGTTTTACTTCACTTTATGCAACTAAGTAGTCAATACTGCCTAAATAACACCAATGAAATAATCTATCTTGTTTTATCATTGGTTTTGCTTTGCACGCCATCAGTTCCGGTATGTTTCCAGTGCAGACTTGGATACTTTTGATGTCTGACTTGTGGTTCAGGGAGCTTTCTGTTTATTCTGAGTCGACTAATGTGCAAGATCAATTAAGTGGATCATAATAACAGCTTTAGAGCCCAGACTAAATTTTGCAACAACAACAAAAAAGAAAAGGTATAGATCAGCCCTGTCATCTTAAAACAGACCAAGTCATGAGGATACAAATAAGACTTGTTAACCGTGACAAGCGAACTGTTCTTGATTCCCAGCAGATAATCAGTTTTAACGACCCGGTGTAGCTGGCTGACATATTTTTTTGCTCAGCCTGTTGTTTCAACACGACCAGCTTCAGTTTACCAGCTGTTGGGGTATTTTTTTGGCCACCTAGATCAAACACAACCCGAACAAACGTTTCAATTTGTAATTGACTAACACTACACACACAAAAATCCTCGAAATTACATGAAACTAAGCTTCTCGACAAATTAACCGACAAAAACAGTTAACGGAAGTTACCACAAAAAGTTTTCGCTTTGAAATAAAAAAAAATGTAACAAGCTTACCTTCAACAATAAAAAAAAAAAAAACGACTTCAGGTTAAATTTGGACTTCCTTAACTGCGAGTGTTTACGTGACAGCTATATCACACACGCAATCTCGTTTCTTTTCACACAAAGTGTGTTTCTTGACACTGTAAATAACCGAAGTATGCCCGTCGGCCAGTGTGGTGTCGCTGTTCTGCGCATGCGCAAACGAGTCAGCTTTCCCAACGTCAGTCTCGTGCTCAGGAGGATCCTCGAGTCCACGCCTCGAGCCGCCTCGGACTCTTCAGGTAGAAAGCGTGTACTGCATGTAAACACGGTACAGGAGGCTCACATGTCCAGGTAGGATTTGATTAGACACAGTTGTTTTCAACATATTTAACCTAAATGTAAGTTTGTCCTTCTGTGTAAACATATGCATTAGTCATGTGAATAACTTTTACAATATCTTAACTCCAAACTTTAATAGTTTTTAGTTTTTTTTTTAATTAAGGGGTATTGAAAACATAATCAGTCCAGTTTAAGTGTAAATTATGTTGAAGTGAGAATGTTGAAATGCAGAAAACAAAAATCTTAAAAAAAAAGAAACTGATATTTAGTTCAGAGCTGTATAATAAGCCTTAAATCAGAAGGTAAATTTCAGCATCTTCTGCCTCCAGTGGTGTGCAGCAGTTATGTTTGAAGACTGCTCCGTCTGGAATGTAAATCAACAATATGCATGGATCAAATATTGGCAAAAGAAACCAGTAAAACAACTCAAGTCAGTAAATGTCAACGTTTCACATTGGTATCAACCGTACCTTTGATGCAAATCGTTCCTTGTTCCACTAAGATAAGATAAGATAAGATAAGATAAGATAGACTTTAATGATTCCGGAGGAAATCTATTAATAATTCAGGAAGAAATTATTCATTTGAATCATAATCCCTTCAGAATTACTGTAAGAACTTTTAAAACATCCAAAGACCAAAAAAAGTGAATTTGGATTTTAATTAATTAATTAATTAATTAATTAATTAATGTTTGCATAGCCCTATTGTGCAGGGCGGTGCAGAGACCCTTGGAGGGGCAGATGCTCAAAGTAAAAAAGGGGGCACATGTAACACGGATTTGAAACAGGATACAGAAACATACCTTGCTGGACAATTAGTTAAATTGTACCAACCGTTACTATTAAAAATTAACATGGAATCACAACACATTATATCAGCCTCACACAGCTCCTTTTTTGTTTCTGCTTTAAATCTCCACTGCAAAATGAAACATGATCCTAATGCACACACACAAGCATACACACATACGCACACACGCACGCACACGCGCACACGCTCACACACAGACACTGCGTATTGAGTTTGCACATGACAGCAAGGTTCTATGATATATAATTTGTATGGATATTAGCATACATAGGCCTATTTTATTTTTGTGTAAATAAATGAGAGGTTTAGATATGCATCTATTAATGTTGTGTTTATACTACAATTGTCTGAAATTATGAATATACATATTGTATAGTTTTAGTGACATAAAATAAAATAAAATAAAATAAGATAACACATCCTATCTCTCTAATGCACTTTTCTTCTGGCAAGATGAGGTTACAAAAATCTCCAGCTTGCAACGGGCGAGAGGCAGGGGTACACCTTGGACAGGTTGCCAGTCCATCGCAGGGCAACACAGAGACATACAGGAGAAACAGCCACTCATACACACACTCACACCTAAGGACAATTTAGAGTGCCCAATCAGCATAACAGTCATGTTTTTGGACTGGGGAGGAAGCCGGAGTACCCTGAGAGAACCCACGCATGCATAGGAAGAACATGCAATCTCCTTGCAGAAAGAACTAAGACCCAAGGTGGAATCAAACCCAGAGCCTTCTTACTGCATGGCAACAGTGCTACCCACTGCGCCACTGTGCAGCCCAACTAGATTATTATTAAACAAGATTTGGGATTTTTAAACCCTTTCTCTGATTTGTGAAACTTAACTAAAGGTACCATGTCAGCACTTCTTAAATATCTGCATCACATTAGAACTGCCATAGTTTAAAAACTACAAAACATTGACATTTCAAACCTGAACTGGATTATTCTAGAATAATCTAGTGTAGGTTTGAAGTGTCTATGTCGCCCTTTAATCAATTTCCCGAATGGGAAGCCAACTTCAGCTTCGTCACGTTTTGGAGCATTGCAGAAAATAGCTTTCTTTCAGCCTGTCACCGAATTATTCTAGAAGGACCGGCTAACACATGGAACACCTGGAGGGCTGGTGCAGAGATAACAACCTCTGCATTAATGTAAAGAAAACCGAGGAGATGATTGTGGACTTCAGAAGAGGCAAGCATGCCCACCTCCCCGTGCACATCGGAGGATCTGCGGTGGAAGTGGTCAACAGCTACAGGTACTTGGGTGTACACCTGAGTAACAACCTCACCTGGAGCAACAACACTTCCATTCTGGTCAGGAAGGCGCACCAGCGCCTCTACTTCCTCAGGAGGTTGAGAAGAGCTGGACTCGGGAGCGCAGTCCTCACCTCCTTCTACAGATGTGTGGTGGAGAGCGTCTTGTGCTCCAACATCAACGTGTGGCATGGAAGCTGCTCTGCTACAGAGAGGAAAGCTCTGCAGAGAGTGGTGAAGGCTGCACAGAGAACTGTTAGAGTCAGCCTCCCCAGCACCACAGATATTTACACCTCCAGATGCAGGAAGAGGGCCTCCGGCATCATGAAGGACCCCAAACACCCAGCACACTCACTTTTTGTCCCGCTTCCCTCTGGCAGGAGGCTGCGGAGCATCAAGTGTAAAACCACCAGACTGAGAAACAGCTTCATTCCTAAAGCTGTGAGACTCTCAAACACACTCAATTACAAATGAAAAACACTTTCTCATTTAACCGGCACTGTTCACTTTAATATCACACTTTAAAATGTCACTTTAAAATGTCACTTAATATGTCACTTGCACTCTGAATTTTCATTGCTGCTATGTCCGAAGTCCCATATTGTAGATTCTGTGTCCATATTGTAGATTCTGTGTAGTCAAATCCTATTTCTCGTATAGTTCTTTATATTTTATTGTATTATTTAAAATTGCTATCTGGTTGTAAACTGGACAGGGGGATTAGAATTTCGTCCCATCTCATGTTCCACATGTGATGTGATGACAAATAAAATTCCTTTATAAAACTAATCGGTGACATAATCAAATTGTGTATGAAGACATTATTTAAATACAGAAAATGCTGACAAGCAATGATATTACCGCGATCATTTCTCCAGTTCGACTCCTATAGCTACCCTGCTATTGTGACTGCAATTGAATAAAGAGGTATACTTTCTAAAATTGAGTTTTAACCTGAGACTGCAAAAAGTCTTGCTGCAGTCTGTAATGTGGTTTTGCATTTCCTGTAGTCGTGCATGATACTAAGAAAACGTTTCCTGTAGACTTCGACTATTCCAGTCCGCAACAGCCATTGTCTTACTTTCTTAAGCTGTTTCCATGCCTTAACATATCAGAAACAAATAGCATAGCTAGCTTGACAACACAAAAAAAATACACCAAAGTCAAAAAGCAACAAAATCCCTTATTATGCAAGTTGCTGCTGATGCGTCTAGTTACAAAGTTTTCTTGTATTTTCTTTAAGTAAATAAGAAGTATATTTATAAATGAGTAAACAACTTGCTCATTTATTTGACTATTTAGTGAGATGTGATTGACGACCATAATGCTGTGTTTGAAAGAAAAATGCAGAGTTTTAATAAAAAACAAGGAAGAGAACTAACATTTCTGCTACATTGCAGATGCATCGCAGAAAATGATACGAATCAATGTGATGACACAAAAGCTGAAAATTGTTTTTTGATGTCGCCTTTAAAGTTGAGGAAGTTTTTAATATCAGTCTTTTAGTCTTATGCTAGAAAGACGCACAAACCTCAGACTTCCGCTCTTGCATCAGGGCTCTTATGAATTCCTTTCAGGAAGAAAAAACAGATATCGAACAGAGAACAAAATAAAAGATTTTTTCAGTGTTTGTTTGTTTTTCAGAGTTTTTCCATTACTGTTTTTCTGTAGTGATTCTTTACAAGAGGCCAAGTCTCCTGGGGACATGATTATTGGAGGACTGTTCCCGATACACGAAAGTGTTGATGACAATGGAAAATGTAACAGGTATTGCTTTATTTTTCTAAAACAATATAGCCCAGTCCCTGATGATGGTGCATGCAATAGAGGAGATAAACCACAGAAGATAGTTGGGGAACATTGCTCTTGGATATCACATTGTAGACTCCGCTGATGTTACCACAGCATTGAGAAACACCCTTCCAAACAAAAGTGTATAACTGCTTTGCTATTACTATAGTGGTAATAATATCATGACATTTGTTATCGTTGTGTTTTTTTTTGTTGCTGTTTTTTTAACATTTGATTTATGATATTTGCTGATCAGTTACGTTTCTACATCTGGTGTCTTAAGTGATAAAACTCGTTTCCCAAGCTTTCTGAGGACCGTACCAGAGGATGATAACTAAGCACATGCCATCATTGAGATTCTTAAAGGTCACAGGTGGAACTGGGTTGGAGTTGTTGCCACCGACGGTGAATATTGCCGCTACGCAGTTGAGAAACACGACCAGGTTTGAACAGTTTCTCAGGAATCTTGACAAACATCCCGACCTGTACAAGAACAATTCGTTTTTGAGTGACTTTTTTAACACGGATGAAAACTCTATCATCGGCTCAAGAACCTCTATCAAGTCCAAGATCGATCAGTTAATCAACATGATATACGCTGTGTTCAGCATCGAGGTGGGAGTCAAGGCAATCGCTGAGACTGTTAAAGACCTCTGCATCAACAAGAAGTGTAACATATCCACATTGCAACCTGAAGTGGTATGGCCAACACAGATTTACAGTGTACAAAATCAATAGTACAGTTGGTTGGGTATATTTACTATAGTATGATTGCACTGTTCTTTATGTATTTATACCCTTTTACATTTTCTCACTATATGTTTTAACATTAAAATCCGTAAAAGTATATCTGTACATTAGAAGGGACTTATCCATGATTTTCAAATGTTTTTATAATTTAAAATCTAAAAGGGGGACATGCATTTGTGTTTCTATCCCATTTAATCGCTAATGAATACAATTATATTTCAGGAATCAGGAATCGTTTATTGTCATTCACACACATGGGGTACATGAGCACAAACGAAATTACAGGGGTGACGAAGACCCGTAGCCGCTGCACCTGTGGCGCGCCGCCCTCGTGTCCTTAAGGACAATGGAAAATGACACATAGGGAGAGATGAGGGAGAAAAAAATACAATTCACACTTTATCCTTGACAGGATAC
>JAVLVB010000469.1:598653-622707 GCA_032876305.1 Orestias chungarensis
TCATAAATCCAATCACGTATAGATCTTCCACATCCTCGACTGACATTTTCGACAGACACACAATCTTCCACTTCATCCAGGAATCCATTGTATATCCTGCGAACGCTGTCCCGTCTGGACACGAGGGTTCCCCTTTGCCCTGTCTTCCCGTCAGGAAAATTTGATCAATTGCGTTGAGAGACCAGCTGACCAGATCCATGATTTTCGGTTTCGGAAGATATGTAAAAAGATGCTCCAAAAGAGAATGAAAGACACAAACACAGGGCTGAAGCAGGCAGCTGTAGCGGCAGCTGCAATTCTCTTGGGGAATATCTATGATATTCCTGATCTTTAGTAATCTTAGTGAAACATCTTTATCTGCTTTCACATCTGCAGACTTTGAGTCGGTCATACCAACACGCCTGTGTGTAGAGTGTGCTTCTGTTTTTTGTGGCCTCAAAAAAGTTTTTCTTTCGACTACTTTACAGTATGCTTTATATATTTCCCGCAGCCTAAAAACCCATGTATAATTATTGTCCTTGGATTTATGGATACTTTAGACAAAGAAAATTGATAAATATTTTGTAGATGCTGTTGAACTAAAGGAAAAATGAAATTTTTAATTTTATGCCAAGAAATGCTGATTTCAATGCTAAATGTAAAAGCTTAGTAGCCACCAGGCATGTCAGCCAAAATCACAGCCTTTAATTCTTTATTGTTTAAGTTCAGAGATGCTTTGAAAAAGGCAAACTTCTACTTGGATGGAAGAAAATATTCATTCAATAAAAACCGCGACGTTGACAGCGGGTATGACGTGGTACTGTGGAGGCACAACTCTCCAACCTATGTGGATATGAACAACAAAGTTGGTCAATATGATATAGAACAACACAGGCTGACATTTATTGAAACAAAAATGAGCAGTTTATTTCATCAGACTGTAGGTATCTACTAATCATTTTATTATTTGGTAATTGGAGTATCAGTGCCCTTTGCTATTCACATCAGTATAAATGTAAATTCAATTTCAGGAAATTGTCTGCTTTGTAGAATTAAATCACTAAATAGAAAAAATAATGAACTTTAAGAAACCATAAACTTTATGCCTTAACCTGAAACTATGTTTGCTCCTTCTTATTAGACTCCTAAAGTTACTTAAGTGACTGTTTATCAACACAAGCTTCTTTTTATGAATAGCAGCAAAAGTAAAGTTCTGGGTTTCACAATTTTGATGCCAAATAAATAGATGTCAATAACTTGTGCCTTAAATAATACTTAATCTTTAGAATATGGTAATTTTATGATTCTTGTTACTGATTTATTATTTATCAATCTAATCATTATATATTAGATTTTACCCTACCTCATTTTCTTTACACTTTATATTCTAAGAAGAAATTTTTTCACATATGATTTTACTCATGTAAAGATATTACTGAGATGTGAATACCAAATACATTAAATAAAGCTATCCTTAATGGTACACGGGCCAAACAAATAAGTAAAAAAAATTTTTTTATTGGAATTTTATAATATATGTACATATTTGCACGTATAATTCAATCATAAGTCTCTCTTATCAAGTTATCGTCTCTCACCAGCTAAAACAAACCATTACCTGGTTGAATAACATTATGGTTTTAATACCCCAAAAACATGAGTTTTGGGTAAATCAATAAAAATATTTATAATGTGCGATGAAAACTAGAATTTACTTGCTTTAAAACAGTATTTAAACTTTCTAGAAAAAAAGTGACCTTGAGATGCTCAAGATGTTATCCAGGCGAGTGGAAGGTTCGGATGACTGGCTGGACGAATGCAAAAAGTGTCCTGTAAATCATTACTCCTCCACCACAGATTTGTATAAAAAAAAACATTTATTATCTGCTAAGTTTAACAAAATGTAAACTAATGTTAAAAGCATTTTTTATTTATAATATTCACTTACTTTCTTATTCCAGATTCTCCACTTTGTTCAGCATGTGATAACAACACTCACTACTTGGCAGAGGGAACTGAACGCTGTACTCGGGAGTTCGGCTCACCTTTGTGGTTGGCATCATCTTCCTTGCCCCCAGGAATACGCCGGTCTTTCGGTCTTCTGTTGGCCCCATCTCCATCCTCCTGCTCTTCTCACTTCTGAGTACATTTGGAAGTGTGGCGCTGTTTGGTGTTGAACCCAAGGATTGGCAGTTCCAAGCACGGCAGATGTTGTTTGGTTTGAGTTTTACATTGTCCGTCTCCTGCATCTTGGTGAAGTCTTTCAAGATCATCAGAAATCCTGGAGAAGCTCCATAAGCCTTACCTCAGGTCAGGTGCTGATTTGCTGTGTGTAGCTAGCCTACAAGCCTCCAGAGCTAAAGAGGGATTATAAATTATCAAACGAGCTAGTGCTCTTGAAGTGTGATGAGAAACTGTTCCCAGCGTTTAGGGGCATGTTAGCCTACATTGGCCTTTTAGCAATCATCTGCTTTATTGTGGCTTTCAAGGGTAGAAAGTTGCCGCAGTTTTAAAATGACGCCAAATTCATCACCTTTTCTATGCTGATTTATCTCATGGCCTGGATCATCTTTGGTCCAGTTTATGTGAACGTCACAGGCAAGTATGGTCGTCATCGTCATCTCAGCCAACAGTATCCTGTTTTGCCTGTTCTTCACAATATGCTACGTCATTCTTTCAAAAAAGCACGAAAACAAAGTGACTCCGTTTCGTAGGGATGTCAGGAATTTCTCAATGGGAACAGACAGAGATCTGGACCAAAAATTGGCCGGCGGATTCAAAAATCCAGCTCTGTCATTGAAGCCACTGTCAAGCCCGGAGCCTGTACATGCCATGAGGGAGCGTCGGGACTCCCTAAACTTCACTTAGAAACAATTCTTCCCATCTCCGCTCTCAGATATGCAGCCGACCTTGGTGGAGGATGAGGGGCGATAGAAACTGTTATCAATATACAATGTAAAAGCTTGTCCGTTTGGATAAGAATTTTGTAAAAAACACTTAAGCATTAGCATCATGTCAAATATCATTTTTGTGAATTACCAGACCAAGGACTTTAATTATTCTTAAACAAAAACTGAAGTAATCAAGAAGGTTTCGATGAGAAAATTATTTCCAGTGGTGTTTAACACACCATATTTTTCCTGGTGCACACATTGTACAAAATTGGTTGTAAGGGTTTTCTATTTATCACTGAATATTTATTTGCATATTTAAGTCACTCAGGAACGCAAGAGGTCCTTGAAACTGTGCTTTCTTATTTATTTATAAAAGTTAGAGATCCACATATGTCTTATTATTAGCACTGAATTTAAGATGTCTGGCTTGGGTCCAGTATTTTGAACATTTTGAATATCGGCCATAAGGTACACACTCTGGTCTCCTTTAGTTTTATCTGTTCTGGTCACAACTGTTAGCTGTATGCCTGCATATTTTGTATGGAATTGGGATCAGGAATTTGGGATGGGCACTTGCAAACACTGATTTTGTTGCCCTCAAGGGACTTTGTTATGACAGTATATCATCATCATTTTTTTTTTACTTTCTAAAATAAATGTTGCCTTTTAGAGATGTCTGATAAGTTATGACATTCTTTTTCTTTGACTGAACTCAGTGAAGTATGAAACAACATCTGGAACGCCTCTTGTTAAAGTCAGAGTGTCATGTGACCTTGATTTGTTTCAGTAGATTTTGGGGTCTGTGGAGAAATGTGGTGCAATAGTATTTTAATTATGTTTAAATGTGATTACAAAAACAATCTTTAATACACATTAAATATAGTGTTGTCTTTTCTTATCACATTGATTTTGTGATGATTCTAAGTTCTTGTTTCTATTTAAGGTTCACTGTCCGAAAATAAAGTCAACAAAGTTGCCTTCCTCTCACCCCTCTATTGTGTATCCTTAAACATGAGTTTAGGTTGTTGCAAATTACTCAAAATTCTAGATAAACACCAATTTTGGGAATTATGTTGAGAATATTAGGTGTTATAAATGTTGTTAACACATTTATAACCTCATGGTGTAATATTTTTCTATGTGTCTAAACTACATTTCTTCATAAAATTAGCAAAATGTCTTGTAAGGCTTTGTACTTGGCCTCTTCTCTTAGATTCTATAAATACTGAAATGCTGCCAGTGGTGTTGCTGTTCTTAACAGGAAGAAGCGCCCCAAATCCATTTCAGATAAAGGTCCCAAACAGTAATTGGCCAGCCTTGATATTCAGAAAACTTTTCTGTAGACCTACTTTTACCGCAAGTATACCTGCAATTCTTTACCAGGTTTGCACATTTACTTAGTGAGACGTACTGGAAAGTACTTAAGAAGAATGGCTCTGAATCCTGAAGGCAATTCATTGAACAGGATTTCACTAAGATTACTAAAGATCAGGAATATTATAGAATTGTTTTTTAAAATTATCACAACATTAAATAATAGTACAAAAATAATCCTTTGGTGAACTATAAAGTCTACTATACTAGATAATGTGAAGAGTTTGTTTTTACACATTATGTCACATGCTTAACTTATTGCACAAGAAGTGTTAATGCAGAATTTTAAAAATAGATTATGTGATCACCAAAATGTAATTTTACTAAAAAAATGTATGCAAATGATTTCATGCTGTAAACAGCTGAAATGATAATTAAACGAAGTGACTTTAGATCTTTCTATGGACAACTACTTAATAAAATTACTGGATTGCAACATTAATGGTAAATACCTTAAACTTGTACACTACGCAACACTAAACTAGAAAGTACCTGAAGTTAATGTTAAGAACTCACATAACCGGATTTACGTATACATACACGTTGGACAGACTATCTGAGTGTGGAATGTAGACCGTTCTTTCAGGAAAACGTTGTGGTTTTTATGGGAAGCGGATGTCCTTGTACAGTGGCGAGCAGAAATGCTTGGGACTCCTTCTGCTTCTCTGTTCCTTATTTGCATAGAAAGAAAATCCGTAAATCTCATTTTTGGGATTCCATTAGTCCTCGATCCTCAAGCAACCGTAAATAATTGTTGTTAAATCAGAAGAATTAGTGGTAATTAACTAGGAAAGGTACAAATCTACATTTTCCAAGATTGGAATCTCCTAATCCCGCCCCAAACTCACTGCGATTTATCCCCATTACATAGTCCTCTGGTGCACATAATATGCCAGTATGTGCTTTGTAGCTTACACTGAAATGTATTTTTTTTGGTAGTTTATCTGGTCTCACAGCAAAAATACTGTTTGTTGATCCTTTAGATTTTGTAAATGCTAACTTGGAAAAGGTTAACCATTGGGGGCTCAAGCAGATTTTTGTGGTAAAAGTGTTTTAGGGAAGTGGGCCCAGACTACAGAAAGAGCAGGTTAGTCTGTTTGTATTTCACTAATCAAATAACATACAGAAATCTGCAATAATACTCAATTCTGCAATCAGTGTGAGTTATTGTTTTTTTAAATGTGTTATGTGTCAATCCTAAACATTCTTCCTAAATATGCATTGAGATTTTATTTCATTGAACATTTGATTTACAAAAAAATGTTGTTGAATAAAATGTTAATGACTAAAATGTAATACACCTCAAAACAACATTTTTGAACTTGACAGGTGCCTCAGGAGCATAATTGTTTTCCAAAGGGCCAATTTTTTGCCATCTCAAAATACTAAAAAGGGACAAGATTTTCTAAACTGTTCTTACTGCTTTCATTTAGAACACAAATTAACTGATTTTCAGTGCATTGAACTAATAGATTTTGTGTAATTAAATGCCTTTAAGTGGGATTGTGAAGCAGTCAGTTACTAGATATTTTTTAAACCTGCTTTTGTGTTGATCTAAGCATGACTGGCAATAACTCAAGCCTTTACGGTAATTGGAATCAGTTTAGTCAAAAGGAAATAAACATCTTTCTACAGAAATTTACCCAGTCAAGGAAAAAAATAAATAAATAAAAGGAAAAAACAAAACAAAGCAAAAACAAAAAAATTTGCATTAAAAACATTTTGATATTTTATTTCGGTCTGAGATGTTTTGCACATACAGTATTTGTAACATAACTTAAAACTTTGGAGTTCCATTACTCAGAAGTCAGTTATGTAAAAATAACAATGGTGTCAAAAAAAAAAAAAAAGAATGCGTTAATTCCCTTTATCTTCTAAAGCAAGTGTTGTCACATCTCTTAGCTGTCCTGCCAGGTTTAAGTGAAGTGAAGCGTTTTATCAGTTTAGCGTGTTTAATGATTGCTTCCCAATCATTAAGCAAATGAACAGAAGCATTTAAAAGTCTAAAGTTAGTAAAAAAAAAATAAGCTGACATACTTCAGATTCCATAAGCTTTCTTCCTAGTTACAATAAATGTTTTTTTTAGCAGTTGCAGTAAAAAAGTTTGCAGCCACCAACGAGATTTAAGAAGATATTTAGATGATCTCATGTGACTTTGGTTTTAGCTTTATTTATTTATTTATTTTTTTTTATAAAAGGGTTCAAAAATATGTATACGATGGGATTTGGGTTGCTATATCAAATTGTCCGATAAATAGCTAGTTAAATAGTAAGTCAACACAAGTTGTTCCAAGTTTGCTCTGACTCTAGGTTAGTATTTTCACTAAATATTTACCTGGAATGAACACTTAGGACACTCAGTCATATTTGGTCCTTTTTTTTGTATTAATCTGTTCATAGATTAGTTGTTTCGATTATAAAGTGGTTAAGGTCAAGTACAGAAAATATAGGTCATGGGCCACCAAAATGTAATTAGATATTCTGTAGCTTTCGCAAATTGAATTGTTTTTTATATACACAAATAAATGCAAAAAAAAAAAAAATTACTAGTGATAAGTGACTACCATGATTGAAAAATAAATGTAAGAGAAGGCTCAATGTTTGTGAATAAATTATTATTCTAAATTATTACCAGAAAGTTCTCATATACTCTCTAAAGCTGCTGTGAAGAAATGAAGAGTCATTGTGACTTCCTATGTGCTAAACAAACAAATCAATATGATTTGACTATCTTATTGAATACTGTTGTGATTGAAGGTGTAGTACTGATCAGATGATTACACAGAACAGAAGATGTGGAGAGGCCCTTGAGAAAGCTTAATGTCTTTCTTTCAAAATTATTTTGGATGTGTGAGATTACTTTGCAGTTTGGGCAACCAACTGTGTCTAAATTTCACCAATCTGTTACCCTCAATTGAAAAAAATAGATTCATGCTTAACAAAAAAATAAATTTTCAATGGATTAGTTTGATACCACAGCAAACCAACTAAAGTAATGAGCTCCTTCCTTTTCTGACTAAATACCAATAAATGCAAAAATCCAATTTTTCTCATATTTGCTGAGCAGCAATTATGTTAAGTATTCACTGCACGGTTTTATTTTATCTTCTGACCAACTTAAGGAGAAACGCTCAGAACAGAATTTAGTAAGATGTTTGACAAAAGGAAATGAAATGAGCAATGATGAACAGTCTGGGTTGGACCAGCAACATGGGAAATGGAGATCACTGAAAGGGATACACAGGTGAGAGAAGGTCTGGAAATGATGTATTGACAGATGGTATTGTTCATACTGAGAACTGAGAGAGCTGAGTGGAGTCTGAGGTTGTTGGTTAAAGTAGACTGGTGCAAACAAGCAGACAGTGTTCTGCATCCCAGGGCTGAGGATGCTCATGTTGTTGTTTCTGCTAGGAAGCTGGTCGGAAAGGACATAAGGATGATGATGCTGGATGACGAACAGAAGAAGAAGCAGTTACCAGTCGTGACAGTATGATCCGGAAGGCAGTGGAGGAGCTTAGAAGTGGCACAGGTTCACAAAGATTCCCAAAGAAACACCATAAGGAAAATACAGTAATTAATTACTGAATTGCAAACGAAGAATGAGTGAAAATGAAAAAGGACTCCTAAAAAATGCTTGACATTATACTGGATAAACATTGATGTAAAGAGTGACTGGTGACCTGCTCTTCTTATAAAGACAGTAATGTAGCTTGATAGAGCACAGGTGTTTGAGCCCCAGCACAGCAGCAGATCCCCGGGCCGCCCTCTGGTGGAGATGAACCAACAAAGGAAACCTGCCTCAACCCCATTTCTTGGCAATTTAAGTATGTATATGTAATTGGAAAGATTTCTGAATTACACACAACCTAAAGTGTGAACTTACTTTTTTATTTTAGAAAGGAACTGAAGTTGTCTGTGGTATAATTTACCCACCTAAATGAATCGTCTACATTGAAAGCCCAAGTTATTATGACATTTGCTGTGATGACTGTGTGCAGTAAAAAAATATATCTGTAAGCTATTTGGGGAGAAAGCTACTCATAAAATGTCGTAAAATAGTGATAATAGGATTAAAAAAAATCACCACCAGATGTCTGTTTCTGGAAAAGTATAGTGCGGAAACTGATTACCACATTTTCCAGGTTTAGGTAAGTACAGATGAACAGAGTATTGAATATTGTTAGTCTTTCTATACACTATTCCCATTCCACAAGGGAGTGGTAACTCTGGGAAATTCATTTAGAAAAAGCATGAATTTATTACAATAAAATCTTGAATGAACAAAAAGAGTAACGAAACCCTCCTCCTATATCTATCCTTATTATGTACCACGGAAACCCGAGCAGATCAGAGTTTCTTCCACACTGAGCCCACAGATGAACTGATTGAATCTCTCATGTTATCTGCTCAGAGTTTGGTCAGCGCTGTGGCATTTCAGAAATAATTTGTAGAACATCCAGCATAGCAAATCTGGATTATTCAACATTTGAGACATCACATGAGACGTGTTTTTGCGGCCGCCAGGACAGACCGCGTTCCACACCAATGTCACGGACCACATCCAGATTCACTAGTGTTGAAAATTAACGAATCCAATGCAATTAGTCTGCCAATTTCCTTTCAGATTCCGTGCTTCCTCTCTGTTTGTCTGTCTTTTACTGTCTTCTCTTGCTTTCATTATGGGATTTTCTGTTTATCAGTTGTGCTGTTCATTTCTTTTTGCAGTGTCCCATTGTGCAGATTTGTGTATGTCTTGTTTTCGGAGTGTGTGCATGCAGAGAGGTAAGTGATTTCAGGGTGTGTGTGTGTGTGTATATACAAACATCAATCTGTTTCTGCTGTGTATTTGTTTGCATGTGTGTGTGTGTGTGTGTGTGTGGTGACTGTTCATGCCTCACTGTGGGATGCGTTGATTAGCGCTCACTGCAGCTCAGCTCCCAGCTGTCCTTGCGGCAGGCCGCTGATTGAAACCAATCAGGCTTGCGATGGCCCCATAGCTGTGACCCCCTCACCCCTCCCACCCCCGGCCTAATCACCTGCTGATTGGCCCACGCGAGGCCCCCCTCCTGTTGGCACAGAAGGTTAATTTGACCAGCGGATGAAGGCTCCAGGAGGGAATAGGAACGTGCGCTGGGTGATATTACATGGATATAGCCAAGCTGTCAATCACAGCCACTTAAAAAAAGAGCAACTAGCAAAACAGTGACAACCAGACAGGAAGGAGGGGGAAAAAGGAGAGTAAAACAAGCAGCTTGGAGTCCAATTCTCTTGTTTTTTATTTTATTAAATGAAAAATTCTGAAATCTTTCCTCACCATTTAACAAATTTGATCAGACCTGACAGACTTGAAAGCATATTTTACACTTAAGTTGGCTTCCCTTTCAGTATTTTCAGTAAACGTTTTTTTGAGGGGGAACAACTGGTAAAACTTCAATTGGCTGCATTTTCAAAAACAAATCAACAAGTAAAATCTGAAAAAAACAGCAATTCTTTGAACCAGCCTTTGCTTTTTCATAAACTGGAGAGCCAGTCGGAATCTTAGTATCACAGGTTTTGATAGAGACTCCAATCTTGGCTAATCCAGATTGAAATATGTTATTTTCTAAAATAGGATTTTTAAAACTATGTTTACATTTTAGAAGAATTTTTTCTTGCACCCCGTACACACACACAAATTATGAAGAATTGGAAAGCATTGTTAGTATTGCAAAAAAAACGTTGTAAAAGCACAGAATATCTAAGGCAAGCTTTTGTTGGGCAAAAAGCTTGCCTACGTTGTTCCTATGAAAAATTTCAAGGAAGAAGGAATATTTTGTTTTATGATTTTTTTATGTTATAAATTTTATGTTATAAATTTTTTCTATGTATTTTATAATCTTCATACATTTTTTAACTGCTTCTCCATAAAGTACAAACATATTCTTTTAGCTCATAGTTTTGAACCTATGCACATATTTGTAAATTGATATGCCTTACATGATATGTTTGTTTTTAGCAAAATTAATAACAAAATTAATGAAAGACCAGCAAACAAAATTCCTCAAACAATGTAGGAAGTATTAACAACTATCAGAAGCCGGAAAATGTTAAACTTTTAGGCATACTGAGAGACTTCCATGATTATAAGTCACTCCAATTTTTGTATCAATGCAAAACCACATATTTCTGCTTGAGGAAAACATAAAATGACAGTAATCTAAAACAGATCTGTACTGTCTCGGAATCTCAGGTCAAGGTAAAGGTAAAGAATAATTTAATAAAATACAATAAAATACAATAATATTGTCACTAATTAAACTAATACATTTTTAGTTTAATTATTTCTTTATTTCCTATTTATATATATCTTTTTATGTAGCCTAATTCAATTATTTACTCATTACTTTTTCTGATTACTTTGCTGGATATTTCAGTAATAAATGAACAAGTAATCACCTCTTTACCTACATGTTAAACTCATGTTTTGTATCATTTTTTTGTATAAAGTGTTATTTCATACAAGGGGATCTGAGTTCTTGCTCTTTTAAAGGAAATCCTTTCATAATCTGTATGGTTAAAATAATTCTTCTGCGGGGCATTCCGTTCCGCAGAGGCTTACTTACGAAAAACATAATTATTTGTATTTCGGTATTTTTTTCCTATTATCATCAGTTTTATTCAGTGCATTTTGTGAAAATGTTGTAATGTAAACACTTTGCCAGGAGGTGACAGTGTTGTTCTCATTGTATTCAGCCAATTTTTAAAAAGTTTTCCATCAGCAACAAAAAAAAAAAAAGCCTTCACATTTTTACTTAAAATCTACACTAAGTTAAGGCTATAAAATTTTATTAAACATTAAGTTTTTTTTTAGTTTTTTTTTTAATTTGCTGTAATGAAATCTCCTACAGTATGACCAGCAAACATTATTTTTCAAATGAATATATAAACCCCTTGGTACAACTTGTTAATTTTAATTCATTTATTAAGTGGTGCAGGGATATTTTTTAAAACTGTACAGTTTCAGCTTTAAACAGTAAGGCATGCTGGAGCTCATTACCTTTAATGCTAATACTGTAAATATGTCTACTGCAGGGTACCTTGCCTGTAGCAAAGTAACAGTATCAGTAAACCTGACCAAACCTCATTACAAACCTCCCCCTTCATGTGGTCTAACTCCTCTCGCTTGTGTCAGTAGCGTAGATTTCTCCTTATCCAGTGTGAGCTCGCGCAGTTTGTGGCAGGTTTGTCTTCCACCCGGGTCTCTGGTGGACAGAATAATGTTGCCAGATTACCATATTATTACCATATCATTTCCATGTTTGCAGCATCTTGCTCGCCTGATATGTCTGCATGTGCGTGCATGTAAGTGTGCTTGTTTCTCTGAACTTCCCATCTTTTCCTGGATTTCTCTCTGAGGTCCACAAACACACATTATAAAACACAATCTCACACAGATTCTTGCCTCTTGCAGGAATATACACATCTCTCAGATGTGATACTTCTCTTTGCCCCTGTCAGATCCTTCAACCTCGCTTTCCATGGAGCACAACCACATCATCGTTCTTCGTAATGTCCCAAACATAACGCCAGTGAGTCTATCTCTTATGGTTAATCGGTAGTAAATGCCTTGACTAATTTACTGTTAGTTGTTTTTTTTATGCAGGGACTGTCCTTAAGGGTATGAAGTAACACTGTATCACAGCCATTTGTATTCATGTTTTATTATTTGATTTAATGTTCTTGCTGAGTAAATTTTTTTCAGAAATGTTCTTTAAAAGTGCTCTTCTCAGATCAAAACAGGCTTGTTGAAGTCCTCACTTTTATGTTTTAAGTTGAGCTTGGCTAAAACATCCTTTTCATTTTAAATGCATTGAAACTTTGTTTGCCTAAATGCAAATAAAACATCTCATGACCCTTTATTGTAAATGCCTTAAAC
Source organism: Orestias chungarensis (assembly GCA_032876305.1). Classification (NCBI taxonomy): domain Eukaryota; kingdom Metazoa; phylum Chordata; class Actinopteri; order Cyprinodontiformes; family Cyprinodontidae; genus Orestias; species Orestias chungarensis. The sequence goes on from JAVLVB010000469.1 coordinate 610,816, forward strand.
CGGAACTTTGCTTCTTGTCTTGCAATCCTAGCCCAAAAAGTAAGTAAAGGTCCATCCAGCATTTTGTCAGTATTATTATTTATTTTGTCAGCATTATTTTTGTTGCTCTAGTAACCCTTTTTAAATAGTAGATGATCAGGAAAAAGTGAAAAAAGAGAAGCGGATGAAATACTTCGAACTGCATACAGGATTGCTGTCCATGTACTTAATGCCCCCACTCCACTATTGTGCCATACTCCCTATGTATTAAAAAAATGCTTTTTTCCTCTTATGAGAGCAAGTCTTTTCTCATCACAAGCAAACATGGAGCGGATATGAAGATTTTTGCACCTTCAACTATGCAGCAGCTTGTCAGCCATTCTGGTTCTGATTCCACCCATTCAGCCATTTTGGGGGTGTGCAGATGCCAGAACAAGCTCATTTAGCAAGGGCAGCATGTCTGGGGTCATGTCTGTGTTTATGAAGGGAGCCAAAGCTGATGGTTTTAAAATGGTGTGCAGATGGGGACAGAGGCTTGATTGCAGTAGAGGGGCCTTCATAGTCCCACCCACTCATCCTGTCCAGCTACTTTATCTGTGAATGTTTCTCCCTCCTATTAGCATCAAGCTGCTGGTTTATAACTGTTTCCTTTTGGCCTAGTTTGAAAGCAGCTATTTTGGTGAGTTTATGACTTTGTCAGCCTATTCTCCTTTGATAAATAGCTCAAGTCCTTTCAGATTGGATAAGAAGTGTCTGTCAACATGGATTTTTAAGTCTTACTTCATATTCTTGGTTGTTTTAAGGCATTTCTTAACAAATAACGCTTATCTACATCATTCCATTGTAGCTCTGGCTAAATGTTTATCATTATTACCATTGTTTCTTCTTGGATTGCGTTGCATTTTATTCAATTTATTTCCAGCTTCGCAGAAATGGAAGTCTTGGTGATTTTCAGCAAAGTTTGAAAGGATTTGCTGAATTTATATGAAAAAACTATGCAAAACCATCCATCATTTTCCTATCTTTACGCATCTCTGTATTAGTCTATCAAGTAAAATGTCACCTATATTTGCTGATACATTGACATTTATAGATGTAATAGGCCACAATTTAAACATTTTTAAAGGGTTTTAATAATTTTTGCAAGGCGATGTTTCTGTTTGATATATGGGAAAACCTATAAAAAATGCTCTGTACCAAAACTTACGTTTAAACACTTCAGAAATAAATAAAAATAAAGTCAATTGTCCAGAAGCACAGGAAGAGATAGCAGGGGGCGCATTGAACAAGAGTTTAGAAGAAGGGAGGCTGACTGAAAGAGCAAGGGAAGAGGTGACAAATGTTGTGATAGTGTTTGTGTCGCTGTGAAATATGATTAGTCTTGTTTCTCATTAGAGAGTTGATCACCCGCTCAGCTCCCTTCCTCCTACATATCTGCAGTGAGAAACAAAACTGCCAAATAGCTGAAAGCGGGATCACATCGCGGTTTCTGGTGCTACAAGTAAGTGTATTTTAAAGATTATGTTTGTGCATATGCATAGCTTTCAGCTTGACATGTGAATCCACACCGTGCGAAATGTCTGCAACATTTAGTGCACACACACCAACAATACCTCCCTCTCCCGACTGAGGTGGCTGGTAAGTGATTCCACAGGCTGTTGGCAGAGCTCCAGTTCAGTTCACAGATAGAGAAGGGAAGGGAAGGGAGAGGAAAGAAAAATGAGGAAGAGGGAGGCAGTGACTGTGTAATTAGAAGCAGGTTTGTGCAGCCCTCGTCTTTGGTTTAATTAAAATCTTAAAGAAAGAAAAAAAAAACAAGAAAAGAGAAAGGCAAAAGAGAGTTCTGCATGTAATGTTTCCGTTTTTTGCCAGCGGCAGTTGCAACGTTGGCAGCGGGACAGATGCCCAGCAGCTCCTGGCTTCTCCCAGAAGCCTTTGAAAATAATTTTTAAAGAGATGAACACCATTAACAGTTTACCTCATTCAGAATATAAACTGAAGCTACTTTCCCCTCGTTCTCTTTCATATTGAAATGCACGCTTCATGGCTTAGTGATGATGACAAGGCTGATGTGTGATAAAGCAGGTGATAGTGACAGAGTCTTTTTTTTCCTCCTGCAGTTGTGCATTAGGGTAATGCCTAGTCAGCGATATTGAGAGGGGTTGGGGTGCTGATGAGGAGTTCTCTGTCTTCTCTATCCCACGGCTATAGATCCATATTGCTGAGTCTGCTGTTTTCCTTCCACAACAAACTCCTTCCTTTGTCTCTTTTCTCCACTTCCAGCAACTTTGCTGCTGTAATTCTTCTGATCTTGAAGATGGAGAGTACCAGCCTATTTTACATCTTCCCAAGTTTTTAGCATTGGCCCATAACACATCCTGGTAACTGTGAAGATGATTTTGTCTCTCCGTTTCCTTTCTTTACAAATTGTATTCAATAGCTGTCTTTTTTATTTGCTTTGACCACTGGGGAGCAGTGCAAATAATAAAAAAACAAACAAACAAACAAAACAAAAAACAAAAAAAAATATATATATATATATATATATATACATTTTTATTTATTTATTTATTTATTTATTTATTTTATTATTTTATTATTTATTTATTTATTTACTTATTTATTATTATTTATTTATTTTTGTTTCATTTTTCAAAAAAAACAAACAAATAAATAAAACAGACCAGATGTGTAACAGTTCCAGGAATGAAAAAGGGGCATGATCAGAATAAACCCAACTATTTCAACAACAGCATCAAGACTGCATAGGTAATCATAACATTTTTAAGCAGGTTTTAAGAGATTTTGTAAGGATGTTTGACGAGTGTCGTGCTTTTGAAACGTGTCTTCTTTTAGTTGATTAAAGCTATCAAAATAGGCTTGACTACAGCAACATTGTTTTTGAGGATCTCTGCACATCAACCAGGTAGTTGCAGCTCATCTAAAAAAAAAACTAAAAAAAAACATATTTATATATATCATTTTAAATCACACCAAGGGCAAAAGCTTTATTAGGACTGAGATTGTAAATTTTAGTCCTTGACTCTTGCTTATGACTTTAGCACTTTTAGAGAGCAGAGGTTTTCTTAGAATTAACAAATTACTCAAGGCTTTGGGAAAGTGAATGTATTGAATATCTGGCCTCTCTTGTCAGCTTAAATCTCTTCATCAGCAGTAAGATTCAAATTCCCTAAAGGGATCTGGTGGGTCTAGTTTTTGCTACAAGATTTTGTAAATATCCTACTCTTTAAGAAAAGGCAGATTTTAAATTATTTAAGCATTCCTCGCAAGCCTCACATGCAACTACAGCTATCTTCTTTAAAATCCTTTCACACCTCCTTTAAATATACTATGGTTTTCACTGTCACCCAAAACTAAATGTTAGAGCTGTAATCAAGGCAAATCTCTTTAAAAATGCAGGGGAATGTGGCAGTTTGACAAAGTAAAGCACAATTGCTCGACACCAAAGCAAAACAAGATATGTGGATGATTGATTAGCTCTCCAAGATCATTAAGAAATAACTTTCAGTTGTGTCTATTAAAATATATTTACAGTTTATGATCCTTAGGGAGCTGTGAGCAGCTCCAGTTGCATGGCTCTTCAGTTTAACAAAATGTATGATTATCTTTAATGGGTGATAGTTACTGAGTTTATAACAGAAGAGCCTACTCTAATTAATTGACTTCCAAAAGCTACCAACCTTATCCTGAACACCGTGGTCTCTTAAAAAAAGAGTACATTAACAGAACATTTTCTTTTGTTGGAGTATAATTGTTTTTAATTTAAAGTTAAATCAGTTTTTATTTGCAAGGTACATACAGGACATACTAGGAATTTGTTTTGGTGTAATTACACCTAGGCAACCATTTGCGGCGCCAGGTAGGCTGTAGCGCAAAGGGTCTTGCCTAAGGACCCACACTGGATGCTGTGGTGTAATTTTATTTGAACCCCTGACCTTCCGGTTGGAAGTCAGGCAACATACCACTTGAGCCGCTTTGCACACCAGGTATTTCTCAAAGTTGGTTTCTTCTGTATTTAAAAAACCACGCGTGTTTAATTACTAACTAAACTGGCGTGTGCATTCTTTTCTGTTTTGGTCCTGCATTAAATTAGTGACCATTCCTGTGCGTATCCTGCACACCCGAAAGTTGAAAGTTGAAATAAACGGGAATGTCACTTTGCAAAAATATATCAAAATATAGTTACTTAATAATCCATCCATCCATCCATCCATTTTCTGTACACCCTTGTCTCTATTGGGGTCGGGGGGTCTGCTGGTGCCTATCGCCAGAGAGGCAGGGGTACACCCTGGACAGGTCGCCAGTCCATCGCAGGTTACTTAATAATCATTTATTTATTTATCGTAAAAATATTGTTCAAGTATAAAATGTCATCGAGTTTTTTGTGTTTGTACCATTACTTCTGCTTTATGACTGATCTTACATTTCTATAACATCACCTAAACCATAATAGAACAAAATAAATAAGATATTCCAATACAGCTGCATGCACCCAAAACATGAGTATTAGTTAGCTTTAGTGCACATGGTGGTATCAGAGAGTTTTAAAAAAATATTTGGAATATGTTTTTAATTCCTGTTCTTCCCTATTCTCATACTGTAATGTGTCTTATCAAAAAAGGCATATAAAACCATAATTTATAGTAATGCTGACAATAATCACCTAAAACACTTACTTCAATGTACACACAAGCTTTCTAATACAGTTAAAGTTAATACTTATTATTTCCTAAACACTCTTGAAATACTTTGATTAAATGTGCTGTGATTACACCTGACATGTGTAATAATTTGTTAAATTTAATGTAGCAATTTGGGTAACTTAGTGACTTGCTTTAATTTATTTGCATTGCTAGATATTGTAGCTCGCTGTTTTTCAAGATTTATTCATTTCTTTCCTTAGGAGCATTTTATAAAAAATTTTAAGAAATCAAATTCCTTTTTTTAAGAAATCAATCCTTGGTATAAATACTCATTGGTTTTATTACTCCACTCTGAAACCCTTGTGGTATTCTCTTCAGGACCCAAAACAGTACAATGGTTACAGATTTTCAGCCTTATAAGACTGACATATATGAAGGTCTCAAGAATTGTGATCTAATATTTTCCATTCTATCTGTATTAAACAACAGTGAGGAAACAAGGATGTTTTTATCCAAATTTTGAGTACTCAGTAACTTCTATCGTTGAAAAAGAATACGGTTGAAGAGTAATATTTCATACTTTATTTAGTGGTTTTGTTCCATACTTTTTTTCATTTTATGATCATTTCCAGAATGTGGAATACTGAACAGAAATGCAAAAGTCATCTTTTAAAAATAAACATCGTCAGTGTCCACCTTTATAAATATGGGATCCTAAAACAAAAGGCTATTATAAAACTAACAAAACGTTTTAGAGTCTCATAAATTAGCAAGTACACCATCACAAAACACATTATTGATATTGAAAACCAAAATGATTAACTTTCAGTTGTTGTTCGTACTAAAACAACCAGCTAGCTTAACCTGAAAGAAAGCATAAAAGTTCATAAAATGTATACAAAAATGTAACCATATTTTAAAATTTTTTAAAGTCTTTATTAATAACGATATTGAAAAATAGAAATATAATCTGATTGCTGGTAATGTAAAGCAATGCTATATTGATTTAGTGGAAGGATGAGTGTTTTTCTGAGCAGTAGTTTAATTATTTAATTCAATTTACCTTTAATTTACCTTTGGGATAAATTATTTTATTTAGAATAAATAAAGATTTTTTTTATTTGATTGTTTTTATTGTTAATCCAACCATACAGACCCAGTTCAGTTAAAGATGGAACATAAAACTAGCAGTTTTATTCCATTTTTAATCAGAAGTGTTTAATTGGGAATCTGAAGTGTTTAATGGGAAGTTTTTGGCTTTCTTTGCTTCCTCTCTTCCACCAATAAGCACTCAAAGTAAAAGGTAGCTCGTTGAGTACTAACCACTACATTCAGTTGCACCCTGGCTTCAAATAGATACTTCGAATAAATTAAACACTTTTTAAAGTAGGCGATTCATATTTAATTAAATTGTGGATTTTTTTAATGTCTTTCTGTTTCTGTCATAGCTGGGTTTTTATTTGGAAACAAATGCTTGCAGGTCAGATTCAAAGAGCTATAATTAATAGTTTTTAATAATCAAAAATGCCACAAGTTAAAAAGCTGCCATGAAGACAATAGGGCATGGAATTACCATGAGTTAAAATTGACAGGATAATAAAAGGTAACTGAGCTTATTTAGTGAGGCAGAGATGGAAATGACAGAGCATGGATACTGAAGGAAAGAGATTAATCAACACTTAGGGAGCTGAACTCGAATGTAAAGAAGATACAAACCAAAGGGAAAATACATGACAATAATCTGAGGAAAAGAAATAAAAATGAACAAATCAAAACACAAACATAAACTAAGAAACTAAACACAGGAATGAACATAAGTCAGGTTTTTAAATCCTATGTTATAGTGACTGATATAGTAGTACATATCCACTTTATGTTGTAAGGAAATCCTCCACGGGATGACATCCTAACTTGAGTATACGTCCATCCACTTAATAAAGAAAGACATTTTGTCATCCAAGAAAATGTTGCATTTTTTAAAGCGTTTTCAAAACTGGAATGTTAAAATGTTCAAAGCTGCGATTATGACTGGTAGGGCTACAGGTATTTACACATTCATTAATTAGTCCAAGGGTTCGAGGCTAAAAATGGTTGAAAAGTTTCCTGTTTATCTTTGGGGGTTTTTTCAGAATAGTTCTCTATCTATATGATAAAATTGCAACAAATACATTACATTACATTACACTGAATTTGGTAAAGATGAGTCCGAACTGTATTCATTTTAAAATAATTTCTTTTTCTTTATTTAATAACTTTAAACATATTGTTTTGTATTTCTCCTTGATTATTTTTATTATATTCAGTGTGGATCCTAACTTTTCATTTCCTTGTCTATGGGAATATACACAATTTTTATTTATTCCAATGATCCTGGGGTAAAAAGGGTTGGAAGATTTACTGTTTACTTTTTGTTCTCTCCATATTTTTTATAATTACATGAAAACACTTTAAATTACATTAAAAGGTTTACTTTAAGACTTAAGAATTGGCTAAAGATGAACTACAACTTTACTAATTGTTAAAAAGAGGAATTGTTTTTGATTTAATAGCATCACACAATGTTTTCTATCTCTCCTTGATTGTTTTATTGTATTTTCTGTTAACACTAACATTTCTTTGAACCAATTGGCATAGGTCCTTCTATAGATGGGTGTTGAAAATTAGCCATGGCAAAAGGCCATGAAGGAAGAAGTGAACTTGTCTCAGTTGGCTCACAAAATAAAATACATTTATTCCACTAAGATTAAGCCATTTTCAAAGAAGAACGTCTAATAAATGTGGTCTGTCAATTGTCAAAACAACTAGAAAAGATAAAAAACACATTGCTCAAGAGGACATGCAGCTTTAATGGCACTGATTGTGAATTATTTCACATTTTCTCATTCATATTCACAAATGCTGGTCACAGCTTAACTTGTGCGGACAAATTTTTGTATAGTTTCTATTTAGCTCACTTACTATGGGTAAACAAATCCTTTTCTTTCTTTCTTTTTTAAATGCCTTATTATTTACCTACAGTTAATTATTTTCAAAGCACCACATTGGAACCAACAGGAAGCCTGTGGGATAAACTTTACAAATTAGTACATTTTTAACCAGTTTATGTTACAATTTGACCATTTTGGTTAGTTTTGTTCCCCCAAAAGTGATGTGCTTTACTTTCCCTCCTTGTCTTTCTTCCTGTCTGACTCATGACATTCCCCATCAAATTATTGCAAGTTTCGGCCAAAAGAGACCCCGGTTCCAGTCAGTCGGACGTTCACTCGTAGGGAATTGCAAGCGGTCAATGCTTCAGCATTTTCTAATTGCTTAGTACAGCGTTTGACCCAATTTTGGGACATACTGGAACCAAAATTGGACCTCACTTTCGGTCACCCTGCCAGATTATTAATGGGAGTTTGCCGTTAGACATCTAGTGTGACTTTTTTTTGCTGTCATGATTTTACTGTTAGTCCAATTCAAGACCCTGGATTACTCTCGAAGTGCTTTGTTCTTGTCAGATTCTGACTGCCAGCCCAATATTTGGATGCCGATCCCAGCATCACAGTGTGACCAATGATTTATGTCTGACATAACAGGATAAGGTGCTTTAAGGGGGAAATGTTTATCCCATCCACTAACAGGTGTCATGAAGATAACAGTTTTTATTCTTATCAGTGTTTTTGTCAATAATTATTATGTTATGCCTGACTAATTGTATCTCTTTAAAATATAGACATTAAGGGTTAATTTAGAAACCTAAAATGTGTAATAAAAGTATCTGTTTTTAACCATGTCATACTTGATGGATTTACTACAAATTTTGTTGCCCTTTGAACTAATTTTGATATTTCTGAGTGGCAATCTACTGGGGTTCCTAAGAATGGAAAATTTTTTAAATTGATTTGCAATGATGTATCTAAGATTTTAATAGATTTTCTTGTAAAGTGCCTTGAGACAACATCTGTTGTAAATTGGCGCTTTTATATAAATAAACTGATTCTTGATTCTTGATTGTATTACCTATTAAGGCTGCTCTTTGGTTTCAGTTGTAATTGCTATGAAGAAGGTTTGAATGCTGTTAATTGATCCTCTGTATGTAAGCAAACATATAAATATGACAATAAATTAAGCTAAAAGTAAGCACTTTTCTTGAATATTTGAAGACTTTTCTGATTTCAACTTTATACAAAATAAGGGTAAACAATCAATCTCTCAGTCAATCAAAAATAATTTATTTATCCCAAAAGGATATCAAATAATGATAAAATCGCAACACCAATGTAAACATAAGTTACTATAGTAACTATTTTAGAAAATAGAAAATAGTTTCTACAGAAGTAGAAAATAGTTTCAATAGTTTTGTATAGAAACTATTTTCTGGACTTAAGAGTGCTTAAAGTTTATTTTCATGAAGGGCAGTTCTGTATATGATTTCCAAAAAGCAAGTCTCCAAACCTTTCTTTTCGGTTCATCTCCTCTATTGCATGCAGCATCAAGAGAGACCAAGTTAGCTCAGCAACCCTTAACCTGATAAATTAAAAAACAGAATACGTAAAATGTACTCAATGTTTTAATACAAATTAGATGTTGCTGATGAGGTGCAACAGAATTGTGAGTAATAAAGACAGAACTTTCACTTTGTCCTGTATTGTTCATACTCTCATGTATTGCGATGATCCCCCAATAATAACGTCCCCTTAAGACTAGGGGTCCTGTAAAGAACGAATAAAAAATATCTGAAGTGATAAAAAAGAAATTAAGGACTAATTAATAATTTCTATGTTTAATATTCTTGTAGATAAACGTCTTTTAAGCAGCTGGCTCTAAAGTTTGTGTGTCCCTCTGGTGTGATGGCAAAAAACTTAAAAAACGATGTAACATCTGGTATCACATATTTTTTTGTCATTGCCAAGAATGATTTTCGCTCTTTATGGACGATGGGCAATTATAAAAAGCAATTGCCTTCTTGTTTGCATATCAAGATCAATTGTGGTCCTTCAGTAATCAAACAACTAACATTAAAATAGATTATAGGGTATTTTATTACACGTTATGTTGTATATTCTTGTCAGATTCCTTTCAACTTTTGTGAATAAGGTGTGATGAGCTTCATTAGCTGTAGGCCCGTTATCCAACGTAAACCTGGTCAGGAAACATAGGGTTAGATTAATTTCAGCCATCAGTAATATTTTTGCAAATTACATACATATGATGTTAAATGTTATTATTTATTTCTGTTAAAGCACTCAAAATACAGGATTTTCCTCTGATTATAACGTATGCTTGGATTGACGCATTTGCTAAAATATAACCAGAAAAAATCTGACTGTAATTCCATCCACCAAGACAGCCCTTAAATCTGTGGAAAAGTATCTCTTCTCATGATAATACCGCCACCAGGTCTTACTGTGGATATGGTGATTTTTTTTGTGATAATTATCTGTGTTTTTATGCCCAACATTTGTTTATAACTAAGATCAAAAAGTTTAAGTTTAGTTTCATCAGACCATGATAAATTATTGCACTTTTTAAAGTACTTTTAGCCAACCCCTCATTTAAAACAAGAAGTTTTTGTTATACAGCTTTAGACCTCAGTCCAAACATATGCATAAAATAATAATGTTTTGCATTATTGTAAACCACTTTGAAACCTTGCTGATCTGTTTTTGTCCGATGTTTTAATCCATGGTTGAAGAAACTTTCTAGTTACAAAGATTAAACACAGCCATCAAATATATTGTTAAATTCCTGATGACTGTCCTTTACTGTTCTTTATTTTATACATAATACTGGTGACTGGTCTGCACCCTTTTTTTTTTCTAACATGCAACCATTACACAAACAAATTTACAAATGTCAGAAAGCTTCTCCCAGGGCAGTTAAATTTTTTTGTTGTACTTTATCAGGTATGTGACCTTTGGTGCTCGAACAATGGTACAAGAGGAACAACAGCTCCTCTGTTTGCTGAAGCTTCTGCTATTGCTTCTTCACAGACATCCGCCAAGCTTCACACTCATGGGTTAATTGTTTGTTAAGTCTTGCTGTCCCTGTTAAGGAAATGAAAATTGTGAAAAATCATCTGGAAGTAAGTTAAGGAGTAAGAGTTCTTAACGAAGAACACCAACATCTTTTGTTAGAATCAGATTGTTTACTATGAACGGGTGATGGATGCTGGTTAGAGGGGAATTTTTGACATGGTGCCTTAGAGGTTTGCCTCTGGGCTTTTGCATTTCCTGTATACAACATCTTCACCTTTTCCTTTCTCCACATTTGTGTTTTCCCATAAAACCGCATTGTCCCACAAAACTGCTGCAAACTGTCTCTCAAATACTCCTCTATTTCCTGTCTTTTTCATCGCTTTTTCTCCATCCTTTGCTCATAAGTGCACACTTGTAAATGAGAGTGAAGACGAACTGACATTTGGTCAGGTGGGAAATTACAAACATAAGAAAATGGAAGCATGGACATAGAAAAAGACTTGAATAGAGATGGGGGTGGGAGGCGAGTCAAAGAGTGAGTAGCAGCTGCCAAAGCCAGTCAGTTTGGAGGAGAAGCGAGGAGTGGGGAGATAAGGAGTCAACCAAAGAGTGTGGAGCTAGCAGCCCCCCAAAAGAAAGACACTGATCCCCTCTCCCTCTCTCCTTTTTTTCACCTCCACCCCCTCATCCCTATCCTTCCTCACCCTCATAACCTACTCTCCTCCTTTGTGCAGTGTCTCAGTAGAGCTTCGTTTGAGTGGCAAGCCGTCACAGATCAGTTAGCAGCTAAAGCAGAGGGCTCGGTGTGTGCATGTGTGTGTGTGTGTCAGCCAAGGCAAGGGGTTGCCAGCCCGAAGCGAACAGATCAGGGGAGAGTCTAAGTGGGTTTATCAGCACCACTAAGAGCCAACAAACACACGTCATGAAGTCGAAACGCACACAACTGTCACACGCCGACACAAAGTAAAGAAACAAAGAATGGGAAAGCACGAGGCACACAAGCACTCAGATTTAGCTATATGCTCGCGTGCGAGCACACGCACGCTTACACACGGAGGAAGAAAGGGGTATTAGACCCAACTGAGGCAAACCTGTGAGTGTGAAAGCGCCTTACTGCCTGCCTGCTAGCAAGAGATGTGACTGAATTCTTAAGCAGCCAGCCAGAGAGTGAGGACAACTAAACACACACACACACACACACACACACACACACACACACACACACACACACACACACACACACACACACACACACACACACACACACACACACACACACACACACACAC
>JAVLVB010000469.1:628521-640996 GCA_032876305.1 Orestias chungarensis
AAAAAAAAAAAAAAAAAAAAAAAAAAAAAGTATCATCCAGATGTGGAACTGAGTCACTTTGCTCCAACAGAACAGGTTAACAGGTTATCTCTGGATTTTATTTAGTGGTATCAGAGTTTATTGGTATTCATAAGTTTTGAAAAATATTTGTCACTTTCCTCCTATGTGATATATCAATAGACTCTGGTTTAATCTATCTAAAAAAACTAAAAAAACCTCCATTATAATTTTTGCGACGTAACATGTCAAAGTCTGAAACAGAGAAAAGCCTCCCATATTCAGTATATTCTGATGGTGTTTGTTACATAAAATCAGTTTTTTTAAATTTATTATAAATGTTTGTGGTTACAGAAGCTCAATTCAGAAAATCCAGTGATTTTAAAGGACACTAAAATGTCCTTAAAAAGCAGCCAGATGCTCCTCCTGTCCTGTCAGGTGAAGAGTAACACATACAGAGCATGAGGCTTTGTGTATCCAAAGCAATTTCAGTATCAATGCCACATGTTTCAATAAAAATCAATGGTGTTTGCCTTGTGTCAAGCTGGGTTAACTCTCCAATTTAATTTCTTCCCGAGTTAAAGCTACTCAGGCAGGGTTATAGGGTGGAGTGCAGGTATATTTGTCCTAAGTATGGGTATTGGTGATCACACCACATCAAAACCTAAAACAGAGGTCTGGATTCTTCTAATACATCTACATCAATTAACATTTTCTCTTAAAAATAGCTTTACTTCTAAATTACAATCAGAAACCGATCATAACCTTATTAGCTGAGGGAATTCATTCCTTTAAAATATTATGATTTTATTGATCAGTCAGTGATCATGTGACTCATCTCTCCTGAAAGCATAATCATCGTTTTTGTTCACCTAGGCATTCCTGCAATGCTCTGCGAATCCATCATGGCCATTTTTGTCAATGTTAAATTTTAAAATGGCCTTTTGAGAGAAAAAAAAATTTGTCCATGGGTTTATATCAGCAACACAGTTGCAGAGGGACTGTGCACAAAAGTTTGAAGCTGTCATCAGACAACTGTTGGGTCCCACCACTCTCTCTATCATCAATAATTACATCTCATCTGGGGATAGGTAACAACACTAAATCTTTAGTGTCATTGACAGCTTTTGTACTAAATCTAAAAAAGGCTTGCACATCAGTAGAGACTCTTTTCACTAGAACAAGGATCATTGAACCAACTACACCAAACCCATTCCATTCAGACTCTGTTGCCATCTCCCGACTGATCTGCACCATCTGGCTCTAGATCTAAATTTTGGCACCCGGTCTGTGTGGAATTTCCTGACACACGGCTCGTCTCTTTGTGAAATGAAGGGAAAATGAAACTGAAATGAGCCGAGCCCCTCTGCCGATCCCGATCGCCGTCCCGTCCTCACCACACATACACACGGTCACACACTCCACGGCCCTTCTGTATCATCATCCTCCATCCTCTCACCCCTCCATCCCCTCAGACCCTGTCTCCTCCTTCTCCTCTTCCTGCACCTTCGCGCCACCCCTGGGTAATCAGTGTGCTCTCTCATTATGTGGCACTCTGAGACACATTGATCAGGCAGTGCGCACTCATGTTCGTGAGTAACGCATCCGAACACACACACAAACACACACAGGCTGTCTTTTCCACCCATAAACACACATACATTGATCTAGCCCGCAGGTCAAGTTCAATAGGAACATCCACGCAGCCATTTTTTTCCCCCCACTTTTTTCCTGACAAGCTATACCGTGTGTTGCAAGGAGCTCTTTTTTATCTACCTTATTCTCTAACAAATGCTAGTTCAGAATATATGGTCCTGTTTTTCTCGTTCATGCATGCATGAATGCACCTGAATCTGGAAACAAAGCAGCAAAAATTAATGTATTAAACACAGAGTTTTACCTTCTGTTTTTACACTTTATTCACAGGAGTTTCTACAAAACAAGCTTCAAAAGCAACATTTACATGGCCAGTAGGCAAATAATTATTTTGAAGGACTAAAATCATACCTCAATGTTACCTAGAATAATAAGATCAGAGCAAAGTTAATGGGCTGCTGGAGTGTGTAAACACATAACCGGGAGTTTAAAAGTAATCTGCATGGCAGAGCAAGCCAAGCATTATCAAAGACATTCAGCAAATATCAGGAGAAAGATGTGGTGTTACAAAATGTGATCAGATCAAATTAATCAAATTTATGCTAATTTTAAAAGCTACTCTTATGATAAAGTGATATGACTTGTAAAGAAAGACAAAAAAAATGTAGATACACTTAGTTGCAGTATGTTCTTATTGAAACAAATTGTCCTTAAATGTTAGCAAGTATGTTTAAATTTCTTCAAGCTCCTTTTCATTTGTAAGTTTTTTGTGATTTTCATTACTTAGTGAGAGATATTAATAAACAAATAAATAAATAAAGAGGTGTTTGTCTCTAGGTTGTGCTGTGATGAACTAGGAAACTGTGCAGCGTGCACCCGCCAACTACAGTCACCCATATCCTGACCTCTGGGTATCAGTCCCCAGGGCCAAAAATGCTTCAATTCAGTCTATTAATAACTCATTGAATTACTAAAAACTGTCAATTGCTATTTGGAAATGAAAAAAAAAATACTGATGAAAACTGAATTGCATCTTTGAATTCAATGATTTATGTTATTTATCTATTATTAAGAGTAAATCGTGAAATTGGAAAATAAAAAAACTGTGTATTAGACTTATTAATTAGCCTACTACAATTAAAACCAACATGGTTGGCTACAGTAAGTGTGCAGCTTAACCAATCAGATGTCAGAGCCTGTTTTAGAAGAACCAACAGTATGACTTTAAAACATTTCACAGAATTTCACACTGAATAGCAACACAAAAATGTTAAACTCATTAAATAAATACTTTTGCTTTAACTAGATCATGCATTGAATTTAAATAAAACTTTATTAAGCAATGCTAAATAACGTTAAAATAAATAAACCGTATATTTATGTATCATTTTGTAAATATTACATTAAATCATATTTATTTATTTTGTTCTAAAATTGATGATAAGACAAGAGACACAAAAAAAAGGAAGGAGTTTTTACTACTCATTATAAACTAACATCATTCTTTGTCCTTTTTTAATACTCATTGCTTTTTGGAGGTCATTTTTGTGCTTTGCTGAAAATTTTAAAATAATTTTACATTTTCAATTCACACTTTTCATATGGTTTAATATGCAGGTGAAGAATTTTTCTTCTATACAAAAATGGTTCCTTCTAAAGCGAATGAATGCTCCCATAAATGCTCAAATCATCGGTCTTCTACCACTACCACACACAAGTGTTGTGCACCTTTTTCTTTTTTTTTGCCTTAATTGTTCTGTAAATAAATTTACATTTTAAATTTACAGGAGCCCATTGGGTAGCAAATCTATAGAAATTATGCAGTGTGAGCATGGTTTAGGTTGAGGACATTAAGCTTTTTACTGATTCTGGATTCTTTATACCTACATGTATTATGACTTTCTTCATTTTTCAGGGGTTGGGTTTAATAAATTCTGCCTATTCACGTTGGCTAAATATTATACAGCACAAATCAATGTTCTGCTATATGATTTTGCTCTCATGGTATGTAAATATCCAACTATTTGGCCCCACAAGGATAATTCCTTTTGCTACAATTTATGAACTGTTCTGTCTGACGCTTCCACTGAGATCGAGCATTCTAACAGGGTAAATACATGAATCATGCAAAGAGAAAGAGAGGGAAACATGCAGGAAAAAGCAGATAAAATCAGAGAGACTCTTACCACATGCTGAAAGAATATGAGCCAACATCTCAGTAAGCAACAGCAAGCAACGATTGATTGGGAATGGGAATCCCAATGGACCAAAACCTTCTTTTTTCCACTTTCTGTTTTTCTCCTTTTTTTAATATTATTTTGCAGTAATTTATCCCTTTGAGAGACAGCAAGAGAGACAGACACAAATACAGAGACAGTCCCGCGTTTGGTACTTTGATTTGGAGAAGCAAATGTAATTATTATTTTTTTGCTTAATACAAAAAGCTCAGCATCGACCATGACTTGTGTTGATTTCCACTGGAGGCAGAAACATCGCTAATGGGATCCAGTGCCAAGCTCACCACACAGCTACAGGGCTACGGCTATAACCGAATTAGACTCATGCATATATTTAAAACAGACTTGCTGCACAAATTAGCCCGGTGGTATGTAGCCTAGCACCTCTCCAGTGAGGCTTTGAGATCTGAGTAGCAAATTAATTGGCGGGGCTGCCTCCAAGAGTGGCTCCTCTGTTTCCTTCACCCTGTATTTTTTCAATTGCTGAAACACATTTGATATTCATGACAGAGAAATGATAGTGTAAAGGCGTGTTAACGCACAGAAGCAACAATTGCGGTGATTTGTTTGGTTTTGGCTACTGGCTACTCAAATAATACAGACTACATGTGACTCATTGACTCCATGTATATGACTTCTAAATCTTATTCAGATATTGAGTGTTTCCCTTTCGCACATATTACCTTTAGCTGAACACAATTTTGTTCATTAAGCGTCACATAAATTCCACTTGCTAGGAGACCCTGTATTAAACTGGTGCACATCTGTAGACATTGGCAACCAGAGACTGGAAATGCACGGGACATTTTTCCCTGGTGGTTTGATACCAAGAGAACTTGTAACCACAGATAAAATATATGCAAAAAATATGGGAGAAATACTAATTGGAATTAGAGATAATAACTTGTAATTGTGTTTCAGAGACAGATAAGCAGGTAGAGATAGATTTGATTATGACGATATAAGCATATTTTATTGCTACATGCAAAATTTTAGTGTTGGCTGAATTTTAGTAGAAAATCTATTAATTTAATGATGATTTACTTTTACTTCTGCCAGGGTTGATTAAAACGTACATATTGTTCAGAAAACAGGAACACTTTCTAATATATATTTTTTTACTTTTTACATGAGGCATTCTTTCAAAATGTTTATTTTTCGTATTGTCTTTTTGTAAAAATAAAGATTTTTCACATGATTAATTTGAAATGGCATTAAATAAGAAGTAGTGAACTGAATTATCCTTTCTTGGTCCCATTTCTTGCAACTTGCAACTGTAAGGGAGGATGTTGGAAGTACAAGAAAGATGTATAAATGATTTACCCAGTGTTCTTAAGAAATGGAGGAAATCATGTTTTATTTTCTAAAGAAAAAAAGTCACGAAAAGTTGCTCATTTAAAATAACCATGATTCTTCGCAATTAGAAGTTTATATTTTTCTGCAAAAGAAAATAACCGACTTTAACTAGCTTCGAAAAAGGAACATTACAACATTTATGTAACATATCAAGCCAGCCTTTTATTGTAACTTATTTGTAATTTATTTGTAATCCTTGCCTAATAAAAAGGGTTTCTAAATTTTCATGTTTCAATAACTTATTTGTTTTCATATTTGTCTCATACATTTTTATTATTAAATAAACAAAATAAATATTTTGCGCATTGAAATTCTAACTTTCCATATCTCAACAATTAAATCAAATCAGTCAAATCAAAAACATTTTATTTATCCCAAAGGGAAATTACATGTTGTTGGAGTAACTGATTTAACTGAGGAGTTGTGATAGATGGTGATGGCTGTGGGCAGGAAAGATCTTCTGTAGCGGTCTGTTGTACAACTAAGCTGAAGAAACCTCTAAGCTAAGAGACTCTGTTTTTCAATGACAGTGTCATGAAGAGGATGTTCATGGCTATCCGTGATTTTATTGATTTTATGTAAAATCCTTCTTTGCGTCATCCTCTCCAAACAAATCTACAATCAAAACAAATAATCTACAAACAAACCAACAAATCTAGTAACCATTACATACATCCACTTATATCAACAATATAACCTCTTTTCTTTCCTCGTGTAATTTCCTGCTTCATTTTTTTGTTTTTTCTCGGACCCTATCAACTATTCTTTTTAATCCACTAGTTCTGTAACTTTATTATTCACACTTGTAATTAGTTAGAATTAGGCCAGCTAATCACACCTCAGCATTTTTGATAAACAACGCCAGCTTCATGTTCACAGGAGTTATAGAAATATTCCCACTGGTCAATTGTGCTTCTTAAAAAACCAAAATTGTGTGATGGTAGGTTTGGGTGGGTCGGTGTGGGGGGCTGCTCTGGCTTTTAGTGCTTGGCACAAAGCTGTCAGGTTTTTGCTTTTATGTCTCAAGTTTTGATGGAGTATTCCGAAAAATGTAAGAAAGAAAAAATGTGCGCCAGTACGGTTTTCCATGAGGGTGCTATAAATATGTAACATTTACTGCTGTCTGTTACTCAGGATCCTTTTTTTCTCCTCTTATTGTACCTTTTTGTTTGCCTGTTTCTGTCTGAGGTCATCCTTTTGTTGTCCTTCACGGTCCTTTTCAAAGTTATTGGATGCATGCCCACAGATTTGACAAAAAAAAAAAAAAAAAGATATTTTGATCCGCAGAAAAACTGACCCATGATAAAAAGTCTGAACAACATTCCCAGATATGACCTCCCCACAACCGTTCAAATACTAAAATATGTTTGGAAAAAGCATTTTGAATTTTTATCAAAAGTTTATATGTCACATCCTTCATGCCAAATAAATCATGTTCTTTAAGAGAAAGCTGATAGTACCATCGTAGCCAGTTGTGCTAAAATCTTGGACATACATTTTAAAAAGAAATTTGACACATATAATATAATGACTAATGTAATGTATTATCATTTGTTGCTTTGTGCCTGTTTAAATGAATTTGACCCAAAACCCATAATATTGAAAGCATGCATGATGCACAAAACTACATTGTTACACTAAATGAACAAAAGAAAACCCAACAAAAAACAAATGGAGGGTATTTAGACGTGGAGCAGCTTAATCTTCCAGTAGATACTGTGATCCGTATTGGTTACTGATAAGCAGACCGGTGCTTTTGAGATCAATTGAAGCTGTGATGTTCACCTTCTATTACGGTGTGAAACAGTCAGTCAGGCGTGTCAGCTCTTTGTCTATACGCACTCCTCACCTCCATTACAGCCTGGCTGTTTGTATAGATGTCATCCCAACAGCAACTGTTAGTGTTTTCTCAGGCCTTGCATCTCCAACTCTTTCGTGAGAGCTTCCCTCAATCCTGCCTATTATCTTGTCACCAGACTGAGTGTCATTCCACGTGGATACAGCCCAGTCTGCGGGTGCCTATAAAGCACTCGTTCACATTGACTGCACTTTTACGGTAACCAATTGTCTTTCCATTTGCATGGATAGCTGTGGATTTATCTGTACTATATGCAGCGGTCAGGATTGTGTATGGGCATGTGTAGGGATTTACGCCTGTTTTAACCCCAGGGTTAGCCATCAGTATTGATTTGTACAGACTTAGCTTGATTTTAATCCCGGTTTGGCTTGAGACTATCGATCAAGGCGTCGAGCTTTCAAGTGGGTTTAACGACCTACCTGCCCCCCTCTCCCCACACCCGCTTTTCTGATGTGCTTCTTTTTTTTCCAAGTTGAAAGTGAAAAGATAATGGTCATTATCACAACCCACAGAAATAAAGCAGAGTTTTCTTCTAAACACTTTAAGAAAGACCTACCAATGAGTTGATGGCTAAATATGTCTGCACTCATGCGTCCCCTATATCAGCAGCTAGTCTATGACATTGTAAAACAGAGGACAAGATGAATTGTGGCTTTCTCAACAGCAGTGTCACTGGAAAAATGCCCGGCGGTGAGTTATGACCACTCAGCTTTAGGTGTGAGCATCCTTTTATGTCTTTATGGGTTCTCTCAAGACAGTTATATGGGACAACATGGGAAGTCTTATAGGAGCTTTAGTGCATTGGGACTTGGAAAGAGTGGGGATACAGTTCAACACATTATCACCAGAATGAAGACTTCGGCCTGAGCTGTATTTAAAACTGTGTGCATGAAGGAAAATGGATTTAGCGTCTCGGCTAGTGGTTTGACAATATGTGTGTGCGCGTGTGCAAGAGAGGGAGGAATAGTTACTTTGCTTGGCGTTTCTCCTCCATTTGTCCTCCCAGAGGCAGATCAGGGGAAGGGGAAATAAATTGGAGAAAGAGAATAAATCAATGCTAAACTGAGCACCGTTGAGACCTCCTTACCCTCATGCTGTCACTCCCATATGCTCACAAA
Source organism: Orestias chungarensis (assembly GCA_032876305.1). Classification (NCBI taxonomy): domain Eukaryota; kingdom Metazoa; phylum Chordata; class Actinopteri; order Cyprinodontiformes; family Cyprinodontidae; genus Orestias; species Orestias chungarensis. The sequence goes on from JAVLVB010000469.1 coordinate 636,684, forward strand.
CAACGCAAAAGGTGACATGCATCCAAGCTCAGTGAAATACTGTAAACCCTCATTGCTCCTTAAAACACAAACATTGCAAAAAAAATGACTATTTAATGCACTGGATTACATACCAGCTTCATAACTTATATCAGGTTAATTTTACCTTCTGTGGATCTAAAGCTACAATTATGTAAATATGGTATAATCTAACATCCAGTTATAGACTTTAATAGGTTTAACACTTAAAAAATAATGTTCCTGGAAATTTATCCTTTTCTTACAGTAACTTATTGTTCCGTTATGCAGGAGATACAGAAACTGCTTTCATTTATTTTGGCCACGTAACCAAGAAAGTTGGAAGTAAGAACTTTCTATTTACTGTAAAACATATTTTGCTTCCTATTCACGTGTATGTGGCCTCCTTCCTTTGAAAACCGCAATACATTGAATCAATGATGGTGAAACATTATTAACAGAGGCCAAAGCTAATATAACAGATCTGCTTTTGGAAATAATTGCCAACTGAATCCTGCACTGTATGATTTGGAACCAGAAACCACAACCAAGAGAAGGTCAAACAACTGGAGTTGGCTTTCCTGGAGATCCTGTAACACCTTCCCACACCTGCAAGACTTTTTAGGGTTAGCTTTGCATGACATAATAATTAGATACATTTTTTTTTTTTAAATGTCATCCATCTTTGCAAAAAAGCTCAATATCATTATCAAGAAGTCTGGACTTTGACTTAACCATCCAAACTAAGGTTGTGACCCTCTTGGAAGGTAAAACCTTTCGCCAGTCCACATGACTTTCTCTATTGTCCTGTATTCAACTGCAACAGCATTTAAATCAAGTCTGACTAGGTTTTCAATTGTCTATTTTCACCATTCTTTATTAATAGGTAAAAATATTGCACAATGGATAGCTGCTCTGTTAGCACAAAAATACCACCTGAGCTGTAGATCTAAACAGCTCCTCCAGAGTTTGGGGGCTTTCCCTACAGAATTGTGTGCTGCTTTGGTTTTGTTTACCACATAAAACCAAAAATCTAACATAACAACATTTTTTTTATTGTAACATAATAATTTTAGAAGCAGTGTATGTGTATAAATAATCAACCTACTAACATCTAACTTCCTCTAACAGCTGTAATGTTGCCTTTCATGTAAGCTGAAACAAACATAAGATTTTGCATTCTTTATTCTTCTTTGAAAGCAGTAAAATTAACAAAACAATTGTTTTTCTTTGTTTTGTAGTTAAAACGAATAAAGGAATATGTTTTTTGTTTGTATTTGCGTATGCAAAGTTACACCTGTGTTAAGTGCTTTTGTCCTTCAGTCGCCACAAGGGGGGGATGCAGTCTCAACAGCCTCACGACTTCTTGCAGTAAATCTTTTCATTAATGTAGAGCTTACAATTGGACATTTCATATGGATTTATTCTCTCTCAAAAAAACTTCATCGGGCTTAATTTACATTATATTCAATTTAAGAATCTATTTCTACTTGTGGTACTTAAATATGTTGCTTTTAATATCATTATTTTGTTGTACAATGTCTTGTTCTGTGCAGTCAACTTTCTTTCTGAATATAAAAAAAACAAATTTGTAAATATTTTTGTTAAGGTTTGCTGGACATTTTTGCAGAAACTGGCAGCAATCTTATTTAGGTTGTCTTTGAGGTCACAGAGTCAAACTAACAGCTAAAGTTTGAAAAGCCATCATCACAATTATACCATGGATATAATGGTTCTCATCACGGCTATTATATCACTCCTCTCTGGATCAGCTCTCAAATTTGAAGTACAGTTCTTAACAAACGAAAGACATTTATCGACATCCAGACCGACCACTCTTGTCCCTAACACCCACAAAATGATTTTACATTGTAAAAGTCGTTTTTTGCTATTGTGGTAGAGGGTATAACATCTGTGTGTATGTTTCGTGCACATTGTGATCACAATAATTGAATATAATCAAACACTTAATAAAGTGTGTTTCTGAATAAATACTTTAAATTATAACATTACATTTAACAGAATGTTTTATATTTTCAACAAGCCTCGACTAAATATCATAATGTTGGCTTCAAAATCATTCAAACCTTAAACTGGCAATTACACACTGAACAGTTATTAGACATATTTTAAAATTTATGAAAGATAATTTTCAATTTTTTGTCATCAAGAAAATTTGAGTTAAAAAAATCTATACTGATTTAATCTATTGGTTACAGATTGTTTAAACATTTTCTGTTCATGGAAGAACCACAACCAATGTTTACTAATTCAACCAAATATGCAAGTAACAAATACATAACTAAAGTGACCAGATTCACTGTTTAGAATATTATGTCTGACAACGTACATCATTGTTCAGTGCTGAGGCTTCTATGGAGCTAAATATTTCAGAGCACAGATGGAGTAGAGCACTGGAGGTTGGGTTGGGGGTGGGGGTGTAGGGCTCCAGAGGCAGGGTATAGATTGGGATTATGGGGGAGCATGAGGGAAAGGCTCTTTACTGTGTTTTCTATTCAACCTTAGTCCTCTAAGACCTCCTTATCTCTTCTGAGAGCAGCAAACTGAGATCTGATCAAATGCCAAGTGCCACAAGTGAGTGTGTGCGAGTGAGGCACAGCACTTTGATGAGTCTTGCTGGGGATGGGGATGTATTTCTGGGTAATAAACGAGTTCAGAGTTAGAGTATGTGTATGAAAGTTAACATTTAAGGATGGTGAATTAGCGTGAATGTTTGTATGTTTCTATGTAGGCGCGCCTCGTGCCTGTGCACTCTGCCTCCTCGCTCAAGGGCTGTTAGGGGTATTCTGTGCAGGTTTTGCTCCAGGAGGGAGGAGGGTTCTTGGGGTCTCGCATTCAGATGTAATTAGCCCAGACAAAGGCCTGGTTAAAGCTGGAATCCTCCAAGCTCCCCTCTTCCTTTGATTGTGAGGGCCAGCTGTGGAGGAATGGCCATTATCTCCCTGTGTCCGGCAACATAAAGAAGCCCCTCCCTACTGCCCCAGTTACCCCCAGTGTTAGGGTTCCCACAGGGGGAGGGACATGAGAGGGTCACATATTGGTCTGAAGAAATTGCCGGGTTCACCCACAGAAATTGTTTTGTTTCACACTTGAATCATTAAGTATCAAAGAACAACAGGTGACACTATTTACTCAGGACAAACAAACCTAAATGGCTTTTCACATCTGGATTGAATTGAGTTCAGCACAATCTGCACTTTTAAATCAACTTAAATTATTTTGTCCTCCTTTATCTTACCCTCAACCCACAGATGTGTCCTCCAGTAGGTGTTTCTCGGATACTGTGTGCTTCTTTATTTTTTATTTATTTTTTTAATCATAAATATCTCATGCCTGCTTTAGCCTGCAGATTGGGACACTTAGAACCATTAGGCTTGGAAACAAATTGAATCTTTACAGCTACAGGGCCACATAATTACTGTTAATTAAGCGTTCAGAATCTTCATCATTAACCCACACTCCTGAATACATGCAGGCAAACTAAGGCAGCATGTGTGATAACCTGCTAAGTCGGTTCGCAGCCATACCCGGCAGCCTTTGACTGAATTAACAGTGACCCCTTCGACTTGTAAGAACAAGCCTTGCATCATTTATACATTATTAAGTTCTGTAATTGGGCAGCCAGTAGTTTGCATATTAGTCTATTAGAGTAATATGTTTTGCCTGTCACAACACACGGCCTGCCAAAACCCCTGGTGACACATTTAGTAATTCTCTGAATTGTGCGCCCGATCATAAACTGCTGTTCTTTTAATCCCGGTAAATTTAAGTCAGATTAAGCTAACGCATGAACTGTTTGTTAATTCATATCATTGACTAATTAACATATTAATAAACAGCACATTGTAACAAATAAATATATATATGTATGTATGTATGGTCCTTGAACCTATTTAGAGGTTTCAATGCTACAGTTCTAAACTTCTATATACTGGATTGGGCAGTCGTAACTTTGGCTATACTTCTAGGAGCACCAATTTTTCAAGTCTTCTAAAAGCTTTTCATCTGGATTTATGTCTAGACTTTGGCTGCACCTTTCTAACACATACATTTCCTTTCCAAACCCATCTATTGAAGAGATACTGCTCAGCTGGGACCTGCTCTGTGTGTCAGATGTTTAGTTATTCCTCTGCCTCCTTTAGAGATAATGGTACCTGCGTTAAATGTAGCATTTTTGTAGCTTTGGAGGCGAGGGTGTGTGAATTGGAAGCTCGGCTCCGTGCTATTGAAACACCTCCAGATAGCCGAGGCCCATTAGCTAGCATGGAGCCAACAAGAACAGGTTGCCCTAGTGA